>CM056734.1:106841658-107441658 GCA_029844215.1 Przewalskia tangutica
CATTCATAGGCATTGTGTCGGATTCATCTAATTCGCCACGGTTTGTGTAGCCTCATACGTCTGCTGCGTGGTATCCATGTTTAACCTTCATTGCGGTATGCTCTGTGTTCCAACTCTCTTGGCAAATGACATGCTTTACCAAAACTAATTTATAAGGTGACATACCATTGGTGTTTTGAATCTTGTCAGGTATGCCCACAATCGTCATCTAATTTGATAGACCGATCTTTCCTCGAGCCGTTCACCGTCTTTTTCAATATGCTCTTCACTTCTATTTGACACTTCCGCCCGTTAGCTTGATGATGGTAGGCATTTGTAATCTTGATGGTAAACTCCATATCGGAAAGCAATGAATTGTTGCCTATTGCGAAATGACTCCGCCATCGATGAGAGCTCTTGGTGTCTTAGAACGCGTGAAAATATTCTTACGGAGGAATTTTTGAGCAGTTTCTTGTCGTTTTCTTTGGTGGCCACTTCTACCCGTTTGGACACATAGTCTTGCGGAAGGATGTATTGATTTCCAAAAGATGGCGGGAATGGTCCCGTGAAATCAATTCCCAGCACGTCGAATAGTTCTACTTCGATATCCGTCGCGAAGGCATCTCGTTTCGTCTTGAGATGTTCCCTGTTCTTTGACAATTATCACATATCTGCACAAAGGCATGGCGTCCTTGAAGAGTGTTGGCGATAGAATCGCGTTGCAATACCTTTGCCATTGTTCTTGATGCCCCAAAGTGTCCACCACATGATAAGGTGTGGCAATGGGTGAGAACACAGTGCATCTCTTCCTCGGTATACATCGCTGATGACTTGAGTGGCCACTGTTTGTATAGCATCGGTTCCTCCCAATAGTAATGTTTTACTTGAATAAAACCTCTTCACTACGTCTTGACAAGCACGGGGTAGAACTTTAGGCAAGAAAGTTAACAAAATCGTACGAGGTAAATTAGAATTCATACTTACTCGAAAGCGGTTGTTAAATGCGGAAAGTGATCATTTATTTGCACATCCTTGGTGTTACGGTTCTCTGTGTTCTCGATGCGGACAAGTGGTGCAGAATGAATTCTCTGTTCCTTTCTTATCACGAATCTACGTCAAATTCTTGTAGAAGTAGGACCCGTCGAATGAGGCGAGGCTTTGCGTCCTTCTTTGTCATTAAGTACTTTATAGCGAGTGGTCGGTGTATACTATCACTTTATTTCCAATCAGTAGGGCTGAATTTCTCAAACGCATATACTATAGCTAGTAATTCTTTTTGATGGTTGCATAATTTAATTGTCGTCGTTTAGAGTTTTACTAGCATAGTAAATGGATCTAAATACCTTGTCGATTCTTTGTCCAAATCCGCTCAATTGCGTAGTCGACAGCATCGCGTGAGTTCAAATGGGAGCTCCCGATTTGGTGCAATGACTATGGGTCTTTGAGGTAAGCTCTCGGCGTTTGAAATGCGGATAAACATTCTTTATTGAAGTCGAAGGCTACCCCCGTCATTAGCAATATGGAGAGGGGCTTTTAGACATTTGAAAAATCCTTGATGAATCTTACATGAAGCTGCGTATCGAGAAACTTGACTCCTTTCGTTGATCTTTGGAGGTGGTAGATTTTCGATCACCGAGATCTTTGCTTTGTCTACCTCAATACCTTGGCTTGATATTTTATGCCCCAAGGCGATTCCTTCACACCGCGTGAAGTGACACTTCTCCCAATTTAGCACAAGGTTGGGTCTTATGCCGGCTCGACATCTTCTAGATGCCTTAAACATTCATCAAATGATGCTCCAAAGACGAAAAGTCATCCATAAAGATCTCTATAGTCCTCTCTACCATATCGAGAAAATTGCCATCATACACCTTTGAAAAGTAGCGGTGCATTGCGAGTCCAAATGACATTCTTCTAAATGCAAATGTGCGAAGGACAAGTAAATGTTGTCTTTTCACGATCTTACGGGGCTATTGCAATCGGTGATACCACGAGTATCCATCAAAAGCAATAGTAGTTATGCCTGCGAGTCATCAACATTTGATCTAAGAATGGCAACGGGAAGTGGTCTTTTCGTTGCTTTATTCAACTGCGATAGTCGTCAGATTCTCCATCCAGGTGGTATTCTCGAGGAATGAGTTCGTTTCTTCGTTAGCCACCACTGTTATTCCACCTTTTTGGCGCCAGCATGCTGGGCTTACCCAGTGCTATCGGATATGGGGTAAATTACTCCTGCGTCGAGCCATTTTAGGATTTCTTTCCTTACTACCTCGCCGTATTTGGGTTGATCGCCTGCGGGCTTGATGGATGGTGCTCTCCTCATCTAGACGGATCTTATGCATTCTGGTTGATGGACTTATCCACTTTTATGTCTGCTAATGTCCATCGATAGCGCTTGTGATTCTTTAGTACTCTTAGCGGTTTATCAATCTCTTCGTGGATAGGTGGCGTGAAATGATCAGCGGTAGGGTTTTCTCTTCACTAGGTATTGGTATTGTAGATGATTGGGTAGGATTTTTAACTCTAACTCGGGGCGCCTGCGTGGATGGTAATGATCTTTACTGTCGACTCTTGTATAACTTTGTCCTTGTATCCCGTTTTCATAAGCGTTCATCCAATTTGCATACTCCATTTAGATGCGGATCGTTTCTCTTATCGTCATCCACGTGGTCGATCTTAACTTGGCGTATCATCATATTCGAACTCTTTGTTTGACATTGTCTCTTCGATAAGATCAATGGTGGCGATTATCTTTGGCCTCTGGAAAATTTGTTGTTTGAAGAACATTAAAAATCACCTCTTCTTCATCTACTCGAAGCTTGATTCCCTTTTTGAACATCAATGAGAGCACATACCGTGGCTAAGAAAGTGCACTTGATATGATGGGGATTCCATCGTTATCTTGTATGTCTAAGATAACGAAATCGTGAGGAAGATGAACTTGTCCACTTTTACTAATATATCTTCGATGACTCATCTCGGATGAACAATTGGCGGTCGGCTAGGCGAGTGATGTTTGTAGGTTTGATTTCTCCCATTTCTAGTTTGCGAAAACTAGGCAGGCATCATTTATGCTGCTCCCAGTGCGCCGGTGCCTTTTGACATTCAAACTTTCCAATAGTGCGTAGGATGGTAAAGCTCGAGTGCTTGTAACTTACGAGGCGGTTGTCTACATAGGATGGCACTACATTCTTGATTAACATCACCGTTTCGTAATCCTCTATCTTCCTTTTTGCTAAGCACATCCTTCCGTGAACTTGGCGTGGCTCGGCATTTGTTCTAGTGCTTGACAAGCGGGATATCGAGTTGCAATTGTTTGAGAACCTCGCGAATCGGAGAATTGCTTGTCGAGAGTGCGTGTTTTTAACTTCGGGGATATGGTATCATCACTGGGTGCGTTGCCACCGTGGTCTTTTTTCTCGATTGGTTACGGCGCGCGGCGATCTTGGCGCCATGGCCTCACTTCTGCTGCTTGTCTCGGATGCGAGGACTTCGCGTACTATCTTGAATCCTCAGCCTTGCGGCCACGATCATTAGCCAGCGTGGCGGCAGCTGCTGCAAACTTTCTCTCTCCCCTGATTCGGCGTCCTTGGTCGATTGCACGACATTGTGTTTCCTTATTGCTTATCCCGGATGCAGTTGCTCTTGCGGTTATTTGTTGAATATGACCGCGAGTTACGCTATTTCATTTTCAACTTCTTTATACCCAACCTCATTTCGTCCATGAACTGAGCTTGGAACCTCGTGAGACTGAGTATAGTTTCTCGTAATTCCTCCCTCTGTTCCTCTATGGTTGGCTCTCCATCATATGGACAGTAAAAATTCATATCTAAAGTGTTCCTGAAACGAATCAAAGCCAACAAGAAATCACGGCACCTCGAATTTTCGTAAAACCTAAAAATAAAAATAACAAATTAACTTACCAAATTAGGAATTAAAAATAGATAAATTTGATATTGAACTAATGCCTAATTCCCCGGCAACGGCGCCAAAAACTTGATGCGCGTTAAGATGCACACACTTTAAACGCAAGTGCAAGTTATCGTATCAAGTAGTATAGTCTTAGATAAGACCGAATATCGTCCTCTGGGATTAGGGTTCAAGTACCAACTATCTATTTTCTAGTATCTATTTGGTGAATTAATAGTTGATTGTTTGGTTTATGACTAAGAATTAGGAAAAATATTTAAATATAAAGAATTACTTCAGATGTGATGAGAATAGGGCTTCTATGTATCCTCACTATCCGCTTATGCTACTTACTAATGCATTACTTATGGTATTCTTCTTTTGGAGAAAGCAGGTTTACGAAATCGTTTTATACTCCCGTTAGGGTTATATAAACACTCAACCCGATGTCGTTCCTTACCTACCTTTCGGTGATAAGGGTAACTTTATAGGAGGATTAAGAACAAAAACCTAGTTGGCCAATCACGCCAATGCGCAAAATTAGGGTTGTTAAGCCTCTCATCAGCTTACAAAACTAATTGCGGTATTTTCATCCCCGATTCAAGCACTGTACCAACTTACGGCATATTCACAATCCCCTTTCGAATCGATTAGAAATCATATAGTGATAACTAGTTGTCAATTAATTATCAAGAATTCAACTCGATTATTGGATAGATCTCTCAATAAGAAAAACAACCATAGCGTGCATTAATTTATAGCATAAGTTTCAAGAAATTCAACATAGAAAGCCTATAAGAGAATTAGTTCTAGCCGTTGACATGTGAGAACTAATTCCATGTTCATCATACAAAGCGAATTTAAAGTAAAGAAAAGGAAAAAGAAAGTACTAAGTTAATGGTATCCAATCTCGAGCCAAAATCTTGAGTTGTGCGAAGAGAACCTCCAAAAGCGCCTAGGGTTCTCCTTATATAGGTTTAAAACGCCTCCTTCTTTTCCTGAGCTGGCCCAAAAGTCAAAGACTATTTTTTCGCGTCGGCGCCAGCGACCTGCGAGATAAGCGCGCGGCCGGAAGATGCGATCGGGTGTTTTGGCGCGCGCCGATATCTGTTGTGCGAGCCGCGGCCTGTATCTTCTAGCTCCTCGGATGTTTAGCGCGCGTGACCTGCATCTGGCATGCAGGCGCCGCCCAGTCTTGCCTCTACGAATAGTGGCGTCGCGGCCCTGCTTTTAGTGCGAGGCGCCGGCCTGTGCCGAATTTTAGCCTCGTTCGCCACTTTCTGCTTTTACGCTCTCGACATCTCTTTGCCTCTTTTGCTCCTTTTCCACCATTTGGCCATTTTAACCACTTTGACTCAAAAGAAAGAAAAACTATCCTAATACGACACTTATATGTGCAAAATGAGACAAAAGACTAACTAAATCTGACTCAAAAGGTGTATATAAAATACACCGATCAACAACGTAGGATAAGGATCGCTCCATCCAGTTAGGACGACTCATAATGCTACTGCTACCTATGGTGGGTTATTGGATCCATTCATGTCTCGTACCCCAGCAGGGTATGAGATAACTTAGCTGATCGGACATAGATCATATGTCACATTTGTAGGGATTTGTTGGGTCTAAGACACACAAGTAAGGCACAACGGAAGTTTAAAATTTTGAGTAAACTTACTTGCCCCAACAAACGTTTCTGGTATGATTATGCGATAATTCAAATCTGCAAAGACAGAAAGAAAACTTACAGTTTAAGCTTTGTTAGTCTTTACTAAAGGGAGCGCACGCGATTGTCAATCTGGGTGCAAGCCTTGCTTCGGTATATTCATTTGCACAAGAAAGCTAGGAAATCTTGACAGAGGTTTGAGAGAATTTTATTTCCTGAACTCTGAGTTCAGAAAGTGGAAAGTGAGTGTCACCTGATATTATGGGTTAAGTGTCAAATATATAGTGGAGGAAACCCTAAATCAAATCAGATTTGGATCAGGCTTCAAGACCTGACCCAAATTCAAATTGCGATGGGCGATCAATGGGCCCATTGCTGCTTTAGCTCTCCATTTATTTTTACGCGCGTTTTAGTTCTAATTAAATCCAAGATTTAATTTTGACTTAATTATATAATTTCCATCAAATGAAAATTATTCCATAATTTATTATTAAATAAAATATCTTGATTCTAAATTCGATATTTTACATTTTCTCAATATACCCTTAGACCGAAAAAGACAATTGACTTAGTGTGACCCTTTAGGCCTTCACACATCGGCACTTGATCAAATCAAAATTCACACGGAACTCCTAGACGGCGCCGGTGACGAACTCAATAGGTGAAATACGTTTACAAGACTCAAGTAAACATACCTCTATGTGAGATGATAAATTTCTTTCATTCGCGACACACTCGATCAAGCTTAAGATTTACCAAGTGTCTATCCAAATGACTTGATCACTTTATCTCATCTATATTAGTCGACAACCAGACAATATCCTAGATATGTCTTTTGCATTGGCCAATGACTTGGTCGACCTAACATCTCTGAGAAGCTGAGTGTTCTCTCGAAATTTCAATCGAGGAATGAATCATATTCTTGGCTCAACTACCACCTTCAATCTACTTCGTAATGCACCCAATACAAGTTGCGTCTCAACCTATAAGGCATTTGATCTTAGGACAGGATCAAAGTGCATTGCTCCGTAAACAAGGTGATATTTACCTCAAGTCTAAGGAACTCTATCTCACGTCGCGATAATACTCTGACATGTATAACAAATAGTTTATCGGCGGGGTATGCGATACTCATAGAGTATCCGTGTGTCCATCACTAGCAACTATTGCTAGCGATGAAGTGAGATATACTACATTCTAAGAAAGTGATCACGGACCACGTATGGACTTATAACATATCATTGATATCTCATTCTCAATGATCATTATTCTAGGCTATTTTAAGAACTACACTCTATCATTAATATCTCAAACTATTAATGACAATGTAAGTTCAAGGGATGCACATTAATGAATAATATAAACAATCAAATAATAATTCAATAATTGCAAATGCCATGTATATTAATCTTATTAATAATATGAATGTGTTCAAGTACATCTGCTTCTAAAATGATTGTTTCTAGGACATATATACTTTCAACATTCACACGTGGTGGTTACATGTCAGTTATACTAAAGCTCTCGCATTTATAACAAGTTTTCATGTTTTATTAAATCCATATCAGCTATTACATATTCTCATGCTCAGGAGCCTTAGATAAAATAACTACTTGGCACGCCGGGCCCTATATTATAGTTGTATACTAAAGAAAGTTTACCAATGCTACGAGCTTCCGGAATCCAATGGAATCTTCGGAAAATCTATTATTACGAGTATTACGATTCATTCGATTGACAGGTCCAATCGATTCATAGCCTCTCGAGCACAACCCTTATTTTCGACATGCTATGGTACACTGGAGTGGGTAGGAGCCGGTTGAGTCCGTATCACCGCGGAGCAATAGCCTCGTCCGAATCTGATCTATTTACTCGACAATTCATCTGGTGACTTCACGATCGCCAAAGAAGCCCCAATAAGCATCAAACATATCTGTATCGCGCGCCTATCTTCAAGCAATTGGGAGAGGCGCCAAATACATAAAAGCCCTCAAGAACTTTACTACTTATTTCATCAATTTCCTGAGCGGAGGGTACGCTCAGCCCCTGATACATTGCTATTTTTTTTTCCTTGCGGTCAGGGATAATGAGTCAGTTGGCTCTTAGAGTATAACCTCTATTGGAGTTAGCGATAAGAGTACACCGGCCAGTGTGGTAGCGGGTCACATCTCACATATTGGAAAAGACAAACTAAAAAGGGAAACTCAGTCAATAGACAAAGAAAAAAAAGTGTCGCTTAGATTGTGATGGTACTTACAATCAAACAAAACCCCATAGAGCGGGTTGGCCTCGCCCAAGGAGTGGCAGATTTGGATGGAGTCTCGCTCATAGAGGAAGAGTACGCGCGCTACGACTTTCCTGAATGAAAAAAGAGAGTGAAAGAGAAGATATCAATGCAATAGGTACAGAGGTCGAAGTTCGAAACAAAGGAATAAAAATAACTTTCTTTATGGCCTCCTCTTCAGTTCCTATTATTTCATGTACCTGTTTATTTATTCAGTTGTTTTACATACAATACAATTTATACTTACTTCCTCTTTCCCAGGGGTTGCACTGAACAGTGCAAGTACAAAATTTCAGGACGACGGATCAGTTCGCTAGGATTTCATTAGTATCAGCTATTGGTGAGCCCCATTTCATTCAGGGTGTTAGTTTAGTTATTTTCATGTCATGCTTTACAATAAAGGTATGTCAGGGTCTGATAAAACAATTTTGCAGTCAGACTCATGTTCAGAGGTTTCATAGACTAGTTTAGCATGTCATGTCAGTTATTCAAACTTATCATATTTTTCAGATTCCCAGGAAAGTCTGTTTTCTCGCAACTCCTCAAGTCAAGAAATTGGTCTTCTATTGAGAAAATGACAAAGCTGGCACTTATGTTTGGGTTAGGTTTGAAGTAATCTTTTTAAATATAATTATGAACAATTTTGATCCTTTAAGTTTGTAAAAAATGAGCACTTTTAATTTCTGTCAAATATTTTAACAAACTCGGTCTATTATACCAAATGCTCAAAATTCTGGAAATGTGGTACACAAATCTATAGTACAAGTTAAATATAATTGACAAGAGTACAAAGGAGAACTACATTCTGCAACATGCAAGTTAGGACACTAAAATGCAGGCTGTATACGACTCGATCACCGGGGGACTGTGAATTCCAAGCATCATATCACTATCCAAGCTCTATTGTCCAAAGAATTCTCCTCTAGTGATGAACTTATTTGTTATATTGATCGCATACCATGGATGTTTGGTGAACCGGACACTTTTTTCATTGTAGGCCTTTCTTCACCCGTTAACCTGAGACTGTGGCGAAGTTAGAAATTTTGCCAAGACTGTTCGAGGTTTAATATGTATGTTTCAAAAGTAATTCTTGACCTATAAAGTGTAATTTTCTATAATAATTTTTTGATGAAGGGTGCTCCTATCAGTGTATGCGGCTACGTCACTGACCTGAGGCATCTCTTTGCAAGCTCAGCAACACCTTGGCATTGCTTGAAACTTCCTTCTCGTAGAACTTGCCTTTCGAATATTTGAAACACACAGTTTTCCTATATAGACCTGACGAAAATGCAGCTAGGCTTTTCTCGTTTTCTTATGCTGCAGTATCTAGGGCCATTCGCCCTGTTAAGAGCTCTGCTAGAACTACTCCAAAGCTATAAACATCGCTCTTTTCTATCAATTGGCTTGTGTGGAGGTATTCAGGATCTAAGTAACCTAAAGTTCCTTGAACCAACGTAGTCACTTGATTTTGATCCAGCGACACTAATCTAGAATCCCCGAGTTCTGATATTTTCGCTGTGTAATTCTCACTGAGTAGTATATCCATAGACTTCATATCTCTATGAATTACAGGGGTCGAAGCTGCAGAAGAAGATACGCGAGACACCAGCAGCATCGGACGCTACCTTCAATCGATTTTCCCAAGAAAACCAACACATCTCTCCCCATTGTGGATATGGTAATATAGGGTACCCTTGGAGATGAATTTGTAGATTAGTAGAGGGACTTCAGTCTCCAAACAACAGCCCAAGAGTTTCACCACATGTCGATGGTTGACTTGTGAAAGAATGATCACTTCATGAATGAACAATTCCATTATTCTCGATTTTTTAATCGCAACCACACGTTTGTCCGGAAGGGCACCTTTCTAAACTGTACCATAACCACCACGGCTGAGGATATGATCCTCATTGTAGTTGTCGGTGGCTTTTTCGAGTTCTGCTGCTGTAGTGATTTTAGCTGCATACTCCATGCCACCCTCATTTGATCTGAGTTTCTGTGTCAGCAACAAACAGCCATTTTCCTGAGAATTTTTTTCCCCGAGTCTTACGAGCTGTCTTCTTTTGATTCCCAAGTATATCAAAGTGGCACTGATGACCAAAGCCAGAAAGCCAAAGCACAAACCTGCATGCATATTTTCCAGATATATTTCATTCTCCGTTGAAACATTCTATACAAGTCACATAATTCAACTAGAAACTTAATTGCATGGAATTTCAAATTCCTAAATGTTCTATGAATCAACCTGGAATAATTTACATGATATATTTATGTCAATTTCATTATATTAGAAAAGAACTTAAGTATCAATCAAGCTGTTTTATTTATACAAAGAAAAGAACTTAAGTATCAATCAAACTGTATCATTTTATAGAACGGTATTTGACTGGACATGGAGCTAATGAAAAAAGAAAGATTGTTGTAACATACCACAAGTACCTTCAGAACTTGTGGTCCTAAACTTGTTGATCATGACATTCTAGGGTTGTAAGAGCATGTCACTAATGGTAAAATGTAAAGTTTAAAGGTAAAGAGTCAGTGGCGGATGTAGTATGATAGGTAGGGGTTCAAACCCCTAACTTTCGACGTGGAGTACAAGTTTATGTGTAAAAAATTATTAAAATCGCAATAAATAGTAGACATGAACCATAACTTTTAGAATACAACGGGTTCAAACTAAGAATCTTAAAAGGTTGAACCCATAGAATTTAAATCATGGATCCACCTCTGTAAAGAGTTCACATATGTAGAAATCCATTTTTTTTAACAGCCTAAAAAGGAGAGAGTACTAAAATGAAATGAAACAGAGGAGTAAAAAGATGATGAGAATTTGGAAGCAAAAAGTCCATAACATTGAACAAAACTAACTTAACTTATTGAAAGGATTTATGATATGAAAACTAAATTAAATTAATCAAAATCCGTCCCCAGGGTTAGCTCAATTGGCAAAGGTTGAGGGGACTTGTGTCTTGGATCACAGGTTCGAGCCTACGCCAAGTAAACTAACTCTGATATTTAAGTGAAGAAGGGTAGAGGGATGGGCCCATCATCCCCCAGTTCTGAAGGCTGTTGGTGGCCCAAGATCGGATTACTCGATCATAAAAAAAAATTAATCAAAATCTGATGGAGTAGACCTACCTAGTGAGAGTTGAAGGATTGGTGACTTGTTCTGCGGGATGCAGCCACGGCCATTTCTTTTGGCATCACCAATCTGACCATGTGGACAAGTGCAGTTGTAGACTCCAGGAAAGATATTGCATATTCCATCACAAGGATTATCCTCACATTCATCTATGTCTGGCAATTAGTCATACATCAAAAGGACAATACGAAAGAAAAAGAATGAAAACAGAGACAAAATATAGTTGTTTCTATTTTTTTTTTCTTTTTTCCTTTTCTCATTTTGCCATCCTAATGCTTCAATGCATTCCTCCTTTGTACAACACAAATTAACCAAAAGCCAGTCCTTGAGAAAAGCCCCTAATTACACTCTTTGGGTTATATCTAGTTCATTCCATGACAGGAAAGTCAAAATTTAAAGTCTGAAAAGTTAGGATAAAAAATTAGTGTTCCTCCTTGGGATATCCAAGTTCCCCAAATAGAACGACCCATCAAACAATTGAGTCAAAATCAGTATGACCCAACAAATAAAAATGTGTAAAGGAGCTGTCTAAGTGTGTGGATGTGCCCTGAAATAGTTGATGCAGAGTAAGAGTTGCACATGTATAAGTTGGCTATGTATTGGTTTTACAGTGGCAACTAGTGTTAGTGTCTGGAGTTTGTTAGCTAGTGACAGCTGTAGTTGGTAGTTAGTGCTAGCATTAGACTTAACTTGAATACATAAGTGTAGCTAGATATTTTCATTCATCCAATTCATGCCAGTGTAATTGAGTCATTTTCTCATATAGCAAAGACCTGGTTCTAGTAATTTATTAACAGAAATCAGCCAGTAATTCAGGAAAGCATTATTCTAAGAATGAGATAAAGATTCAATCTTATGGATGTAACGACGAACAGGAAAGACAAGGCATAAAGCTGAACTGAAGTAGTTTCATAAGAGGCAAAGAGGGAGCAGATCCTGCAGCAGCTGGCGGATATCTGATCCCATCCTCGGAGGATTTCTGCTGTTTGCAGATGTCATCCTTGTTACTATTTTCTACATTTCGAGAATTTTTGTACTTGTGAATCCATAAACCGTCTTGAAGAAGAAATGTAGCAAGTCATAAGAAGACTGAAGTATTCACGATACATTAGACTAGTCAGACTAAAGATGGAAAAAAGAACAAAAATGTAACGAAAAAGTGAAGAAGACGCAGCCAACAATATGATTATTTAATGATTTAATTTCATGGTTGCACAATCAAGTAATGGTAGTTTTACACCATTTGGTAACAAGTAATGCACTTCTTTAGACAAATACTAATAATGTAGGGCTTTGAAATAGAAGACCGACTCTTCTTCCTGTAGAAAATAAACAAAAGGAAAGTACTAACAAAATCCTAAGTTCAACAGATGATTAGTTTTTTCACCCTCAAAAACACAAAAGAGAATAGCATTAAAAGCTTCTGATATGAACTTTGTATCGGAAGGACCCAACAATTTTTGCAAACCACACCTGCAAAAGGTAAAGCATAAATTAGAGATGCAAAGGATAGAAAGATGTGTATCACACACTATTCCGATGAATTGCACCTTTAGCACTTTTTTTGGATAAGGAATTACACCTTCGGTGCTATACCAGGACCAACTAAATAGAACTTACTGATCAATTCTGGAATCAAGTGAATGACTTGCAGTGAGACATTTTAAATTACCACGGAGCATAAAATTCAACCAATACATCCTTCGTCTCATCTAGTACAATTTTGTCAAAGTTATTTGGAGATAGTACAAAAACAATGAAGGGGTTGAGGAAATCTCATTATTAATCCCTAAAAATAGAAGAACAAGGATGTCAGAATTGACTATTTAATATCATCCAGTAAGTCTGCAAATGAATCAGTTCACCACAAATTTATCATATCTGATACTCATTCCTTCTCATCATTGGCAAATACAATTGAGAAAAGATGATCAAAACATCCTAATAGATAAACATGCGTTAGGTAGAATCGACGAACCCAATAATATAATACTCTTAACTTCAAGTTGCGGTCACTTTACACTAACACAAGTGCAAATGGGTAGATTGAAAATAGTACTCTGTTTTTTAATGTCAACACCAAAGACAGGAAAAATCAGAATTCTTTTAGAAACTGGGGTGTAAAGTAAGTCTTCTTTAACGTATGTAGTAATAATAGTGGAGGAAATGAAAATACATCTCAATATCACAAGGTATACATTTTTTCTTCTGAATGTCATTTGCGGTATTACACAGAATACAGAGCATAGTGCAATCTTCTCTTCTATGATTAGAGTAAAGTTACCAGCAATATAACACAGTGTTGAAGTATAAAATAAGACACACAACCGGTTTTCCGCAAAATCTTGAAATAACATGCAGAGATTACATTACAAAATTAAAATCGATAATTTAAAACATAAAATAAATAATTACATAGGAAATTGCAAACAGATTACTAGGTCTTCAAAATAAATCCCTTCCTCCATCTTCAAAGTTATGGAGACAACCCGTTCTGAATTCTGGTGACAATTAGTCAAAGGACAAATGACCTTATATTTGACAATTTTATTGTTCTTTGAAAATGTAAATACCCTAAAGCATCCAGTACTCTTGGACCAAGGGATGGCAAACGGTGCGGAGAGGTGCGGTTGCGGGGAAAACCAGCGAAGACTCCAACCCGCCCGACCCCGCATAGCAAAAACTTGTGTTTTCAACCCGCCCCGCCCCACATAATTTTTTTCTTTTTTAACTGAGTTTGATACTAAAATGAAATTCATAAAATTCTTTTTCATTTTCCTGTAAGTAGTATTAATTTAATAGATAATAACTTGAAATTAATTTCTTAGGGGTCAGCTTCAGTTTGAATACCAGGCTAACTGCACTGTGTTCTCACTGAACTCCTCCAATTCTGCGCATAATTTATCAATAGCTACTTATGTAGTAATCGAATGGTTCCAAGATGAGAAATAAGTATATCAAAGTTCATTAGATACCAAATGCATGACAAATTGTTATGCCAAATTTAGTTATACATAGTTCATATTCCATTTTATTTAACATTACTGGGCATTAGAACAAATGCGCTTCTTATTATTCTATTAGCAATATGATTAATATACTGAGACAAACACCAACAATAAACTGTCTTATTTCCATTGCTTGATTTGGGTATAAACAAGAAAATAAATGAATTTCTGTTTACTGAAATAATATAAGAAAGGTTGGAACAAAAGCTTCAATAAAAGTAAATGGGTTAAGAGTTCTTTATAATGTTGGACAGCGACAAATTAAAAGTAATTGGTTTAGGATGAGTCTGTGCAACGTTACGCGGCAAAATATAGTCAATTCATATATTAAAAAAACTGTTTCAACCCTCACCACCCCCGCATATGATTGAAACCGAACCGTTGCCATCCCTACTTGGACCATATATAAACCTCTAAATTCTAAAATAATTTGAATATTGTGTTGAACATCAATAATCAGGAAAATCACAAATATTCATACAATATGGTTCATTGACGGAAGGATAGGTCGAACTTGTCAGAAAGATTGTTTCCATAACATTTTAAGTAACAGGCAGTTGTTATTGATTCCCAAAATGATAGAAAATAATAATACCTAAAGCTAACTAAATAGCAATAAAAACGATATCCCTAGACTTCTAACAAGTACCTCTAAAGGAACTCACATTATTTCTCATATTAAGAGAACACCATTATCTGAATTCAAATAAAATAGAAGAGTAGAAAAACAATCGAAATATCAAAAGGGAGTACCTTCCCAATAAGCCTTAGTAGAAAGCTCAAGAAACACTCTAACTGCAATATTCACTTCTTATTTTCCAAGTGAAGCTCTGGTATCATGTCAAGGACGGAAGGATTCTCCCTTATAACGTTTATCAATAACTCAGTTGTACTTGCATCAACTGAGAAGCCCCTTCCAGCCATTTCTTTAATGAGAATTGCCATTTCATTAATTCTGCTGCACCTGAGAAATGCTCGCACAATAATATTGTAAGTAACATTGTTTGGCATACAACTGTTATCCTCCATTTTTCTAAGCATATCTTTAGCTTCATCTAACAATCCTTCAAAACAAAAACCATTTATCATCACAGTGTATGTTCTCACATCCGGACGCAATTCAACGAAAGAAAGCTTCTTGAAAATAGCACGAGCTTTAGCGAGCTTACCATTTTTGCACAATCCACTAATGACAACATTGTACAATGCAATACCAATATCTTCTCTCTCTCTTTCCAGCTTATTAAAGAGTGACATAGCTTTTTCAACAAGTCCGTGCTTAAAATAACCATCGAGCAAAGTGCAAAGAGTGTATAAATCAGGTACGAGTCTCGCAGATAGAATCTCGGCATAAATATTTTCTGCATCGCTAATTCTTCCAACTTCAAACAGACCTTGCAAGATAGTAGTGTAGCTATGAATATCATGTTTAAGTCCCTTTTGAGAAATTTCATGAAACAGTTGCATGGCCTCGGCCACTTTCTTTTCCTTACAATATCCATTTATTAGGATATTATAGCTAAAAATATCAGGTTTAATATTCTTATCTATCATGAAATCAAAAACTCTCCTCGCTCTATCCAGTTGACCACACAAACAATATCCATCCATTATTGCATTGTAGGTGATTATATTAGGCTCTACACCTTTTCCGACCATGTGTTTCATTACTTCCTCAGCGTCTTCGACTTTTCCTTCTTTGCATAGTCCATCAATCACGACGTTGAAGGTGAGCACATCTGGATAAATATTAAGGTTCACCATCTCGGAGAACAAAGTCCTAACCTTATCCCACTGACCAAACTTACATAAACCATCAATGATTGAATTAAATGTGACTAAGTTAGGAGGAATACCTTTCTGCTTCATCTCGTTCAAAAGGTTGATTGCAGCATCTAAGTTTCCATCTTTGCAAAAGGCATCTACGACGATGTTGTAGTTAAATATGTCGGGCTTAGTATTCCCTTGTTCCATTAACCGGAGCAAACTTAAACTCTTCTGGGTATGGCCCCTTTTGCTGAACCCATTCATGACAGTTGCATACATGAATTCGTCAGGCTCACAGATCTTCTCTCTCACCAATTTTTTGAACAATTCAACAGCATCTTTGACCTTATTTTCAGCAAAGATTCCCCTTATTAGGGTGGTAAAGGTGACAACATTAAATGGAATATCATTCTTCAAGTAAATGGGTAACACCGAAAATGCACAATCAGCACGATGCATCAGACAATAACTGTTAATCACGTTACTCAAGATGAATCCGTCAATTGGAATACCCAATTTCTGCATTTCTCGAAAAAGAGAAACAACAACAGAGTAATGTTTCATATTTATCATAGTCTTAAATAATTTAGAGAACCTGACAACAGAAGGAATAGGCTGTGTTCTAACCATTTGATGGAAGAGAGTCACTGCATCATCTAAACACTTGACATTCTCAAAATTGATGTTTAACCCAAGTTTACT
Organism: Przewalskia tangutica; assembly: GCA_029844215.1. Taxonomy (NCBI): domain Eukaryota; kingdom Viridiplantae; phylum Streptophyta; class Magnoliopsida; order Solanales; family Solanaceae; genus Przewalskia; species Przewalskia tangutica. The sequence goes on from CM056734.1 coordinate 106,858,116, forward strand.
ACTATGACACGAAGCAGAACTGGAAGTAGCAAAGGAAGAGATACCTCTGAGAGAAATTCTCTTCATCTTCTTTACTGAATTTCTGGAAATTATGAAAATGGTGTGCCCTAATTTTGTAGGCAGGTTGTAAATGAGAGGTGGGTCAAATTTAGGTCCAACCCGTGTCCAAATTTGATTATATTTGAGTTTGGGTTAAACTTTTACTTGCTAATTACACTATTTTAACCTGTTTTGGCTAAAGATAGTTTGATGAGTCATTTGAATATTGACCCAAAAATTGACCATAATTAAATTTGCTTAAATTTAGACGAGTTATCGTAAATAGATTAACTTTATCACTTCGACGTTAGTCTAGACGCAGTTTTAAGATGCTTGAAATTTCAAATGATAGTCCGGGCCAAGAATGTTGCTTAGTGAGTTGAAAACTATAAAGTCACATGTAAAAAACTAAATCATTTGTTACTATCTATCCGAATCCAATGGATAGGGTTATCCGATACACCTGACGGTAGGGGTCTGCAAAAACCGGTTTAATCGATAAACCGAACCGAAAAAAAAATATTATTGGTTTATCGGTATCGGGTTAATAGGTTAACAATTTTTAACCTATTAACCGGTTCAGTAACGGTCGTCCGTTGCGATCCAAACGGTTCTCCTGTCCTTCTGAGTCACCGGTTCCAGCCATGCATATAGCGCTCCCGGTATGGCTCGTATCTAATCGGTAGTGCCTCAGGCTGACACGGACTTGACTCAGCACCGTGTTTCACGTGCCATACTATAATTCGTACAACTGTCTTATACGAATTTGGCCTTATACAGATAGTCCCGCACTTTTCGGACACAAATCTCGCTCGCCCGGAAAGTGGATTTGAATTGATGACCAATCGAAACTCTGTATTTTGGTGGGAGACTTCGAAGAACACCATCCACTTATTTTGCTATTACAATCGTCACCTTGTTGAAACGATCACAACTTTCCGACTTCCCTCAATTTACGGAAGATTGCAGAGTAATTATGAGGCGTGCCATCTAATCACTTCTGTTCTGACGCGCATTACAAACCCAAAGCTGAATGACCATAGGTGAAGTTTACCCCAACATTGTGGTGTGTCATCTGCATTAAAGCAGCCAATGAGTTATCTCAAACTCTCGCTACAGAAGCAACATTACATAAGTGTGCATATAAATACATAAATGTAATTTACTATATGTGTAATGTCAATGGTGAGATGAGAAGTCAATCAAGTCCACCAATAACCACAAGATTTTACAATTTACTGCAACATCCAAAAAAAAAAAAGCTCAACACATTTTAGTTCATCAATTTAATAAAACTCTAATCTCTAATACTAACAGACATTGGCGTAATACGAAAGATTGAATTTCACCAAGGAAGCAGAAGAGCACAGATGAAGAAAACAAGTTAATAACTTGTCAATGTATTGATTGATCACAGAAGAAATCTAATAAGCATGGCCACGAGACCTTAGACATGTAGCTGTAGAGTGCTTGTTCTATCTCCTTCTCCTTTTCAGAAACCATGAGAAAAACAAAAGGGCAAATGGTATCTTAAATGTCATCATCAGGACAAAGAAGTGTACACTTTAAGATCCACAGTCTAAACTGAAAAAATAAAAAAAAGTACAGTTGCAAACAGATTTCTACGTCTTCAAAAGAAATCGGTTCCCTCCATCTTCTAAGTTAGTTCACAATGATGATACAGAGTACAATCCTTTCGAATTCAAACGACAATTAGTAACAGAACCAATTAACATTGTTCCTTGATGAGGACTGCTTGTACCAGCTGCTTAGTGCAAGTTTAATGCATCCTGGCATGACCCATTGGTCACAAAAAATAGCACGGAACATTGACACTTTACAGAAAGCATCTGCTGCACAAAACAAGTTTGTTCTTTCATTTTTAAGATCTTAGTTTTTCGAAGTTTTCCTTCTTTTATCTCCTCCTTTTCAGAAACCATGAGAAAACAAAAGGGCTAAATGGTGCCTTAAATGTCAGTCATCGGAAGAAATTTTCTGTTCCTGAACCCCATGGATCTAACGAATTAAAGTAAAGTTACCAGCAGTATAACACAGCGGCACAGGCTGAAGTATAAAATAAGACAAGCAACTGTTTTTCCCACAAAATCTTTAAATAACATGCAGAGATTATACTAAACAGTTATGATCCATATTCTATAATTAGAAGCAAACAATTACAGTAGAGATTTGCAAGCAGATTTCTACGTCTTCAAAAAATTGTTTCCGTAACATTTTCTGATTTACAAGCAAGTTGTTATTGTTTCTTAAAATGACAGTACATGAGGATAACTAAATAGAATAGGAAATGATATTCCTAGACTTCTAATCTAGACGCATAAGGGAACTCACATTATTACTCATATTAAGAGTGCAGTGACATCTGATTCTAAGAGTGTTAAAACAATCAAAATATCAAAAGTGATGTACCTCCTCCAAAAGCCTGGAAAGCTCAATCGAGGTTCTAATTGCCATATTTTTAGCTTCTATAATTGCATCGGATGCCACTACTCTTGCAGGGATAAAAGGGAATTGTAAAACCAAATAAACCAAGCAAAAGAAATATTCACTTCTTATATTCCGAGTGAAGCTCTGGTATCATGTCAAGGACGGGAGGCTTCTCCCTTATAACGTCACCAAAAACTCACCTGTAAGTGCATCAAATGAGAAGCCCCTTCCAGCTATTTCCTTCATGAATATTGCCATTTCACTAATTTTGTTACACCTGAGAAATCCTCGCACAATGACATTGTAAGTGAGGTCGTTTGGAAAATAACCTTCTCCTTCATTTTTCTTAGCATATCATAATTAGCTTCATCTAACAATCCTTCTAGACGAAATTCATTTATCATTGTATTGTGCGTTCTCACATTAGGAAGCAATCCAATTGAGGAAAGCTTCTCAAAAACAACACGAGTTTTGTCGAGTTTACCATTTTTGCACAATCCATTAATGACAATATTATAAAATTCAATATTAGCATTTTTCTCTTTCTTTCCAACTTATTAAAGAGTGATACAACTTCTTCAACAAGTCCATATTTAAATTAACCATTGAGCAAAGTGCCATAAGTGTACAAGTCAGGTACAAGCCCTGTAGATAGCATCTCTTCAAAGAACTTTTTTGCAGAACCTATTGTTCCAACATCAAACAAACCTTGAAATATTGTAGTGTAAGTAAAAATATCAGGTTTTGATCCCTTTTGAGAAAACTCCCGAAACAATTGTGTGGCCTCAGTCACTTTGTTTTCCTTACAGTATCCACTTATAAGTATGTTATAGCTGATAATGTAAGTTCAATACTATTATCTATCATGAAATCAAAACTCTCCTCGCTCTATCCAGTTGACCATGCAAACAATATCCGTCCATTATCGTATAATAGGTGATCACATTATGCTCTACACATTTTTCAATCATGTGTCTCATTACTTCCCCGACATCTTCTGTTGAAATAAGCATATTAGTGTTAGAAGAGTTAGTTACAAAAGTTAGAATGTTAGTTATAAGGAGGAGCCTATGGAAACCTATTTTGAGATAACTACTTTTGTATCTCCACTTGTGTAAATAGGCTTCAATACACATTATGTATTCATCATTCTGAAATTAATAAACAGAGAACAACACCTCCTCATCCTTCTTCTTCTTCTTCTTCTTCTTCTTCTTCTTCGATCTTCCTCTCTTTTCTCTATCTTAAACACAGTGGCGTGTATACTGTGTATACAGAGAAGTATACTATATGTATATCTGTCAAATTCTCTCAGATTTCTTCATGGTATCAAAGCAGGCGATCGTGCGTCAAGTTATCAAGTCGATTCCCATTGTTGCTACTTAGATCTGTAAGGAAATCACAGTTTCAGATTGATTTCAGATTAATCTTGTTGAAAATTTCTGATATTTCTCAATTTCTGAATATATGTGTTCTTTGAATATCTCTCTTAAGTACATCCATTTCTTAATCTTGTGAATCTAATTACATCTGAAGTAAGGTCACAGTCATTCTGATATTGTATCATAAAACAATATCAAGAATCTGAAAAACTACAGAAAATCAGTAAGCCTCAACTTCCTGTCTTGTTCTTGTTCTTGAGTCTTAAAGATTCTAGCTCTTATCTCTCTTGATCTAGTGATTATAAATTTCTCTGAAATATATTCAATATATTGATACTATCAACTGTCTTGATATTGTACCATAAAGCAATATCAAACTTATCTGGAATAGATCAGGAAACCAGAAATCATTGATCAGAAATTCTTTCTTGTTATTTCACTTTCTTGGTTCTCCATTCTTGGTTGTAAAATGGCCACAGACCTACCTTCTGATGGCAACAATACTCCTACACCACCTACACCTTCACTATCAAGAGAAACTGCAGGAATTACCAATGTCACCACTGTGTTTGATCACAACCATCCTTTATACTTACAAGCTTCAGATGTAAATGGAGTTTCCTTGATTTCTTTTCAACTCTTGGGGTCTGAAAACTATGTTGTATGGAGCAAGTCCATGAGGATCGCTTTGGTGTGAAGAAACAAGTTAGGCTTTGTAAATGGAAACTATACAAAGGATCAGTATAGGATGGAATGGTAGGATCAGTGCGACATGATTAATGTTGTAGTACAAGCATGGTTAATGAATGATGTGTCCAACAGTCTACTGTGTGAAGTGTTGTATGAAGAATCAACTTATGAAGTCTGGGAAGATTTAAGGGAAAGGTTTGACAAAGTAGATGAATCAAGAACCTATGATTTAGATAGGGAAATTTCTACTCTATCACAAGGGAATGCTAGTGTTGCTGAGTACTTCACAAAGTTGAAGACATTATGGGTAGAGTTTCAAGCCTTAGTGCCACCTCCTAACTGTGCATGTCCTAAATCCAAAGAGTTTGCAGACTACCTACAGAGACATAAGTTGTATCAGTTTCTCATGAGGTTAAATGAAATCTATATGCAGGCTAGAAGCCAAATCTTACTCATGTCACCTCTTCCCATTGTAAACAAGGCTTATTCAATGATAGTCAGTGATGAAAATCAGAGAGGTATAAGTGCTAAATCTGCAGGCCTGCTGGAGTTGGTCCAAGTGTTGCTGGACACAATGATAGTATGGATTCTACAACTCTATATTCTAAGGCAGGAACAACAGGAAATCCAAAATTTAAAAGGAATACCAACCTGTTCTGTGATGTATGTAAGATGAGGGGACACACAAATGAGTTTTGCTATAGAATAGTTGGTTACCCTCCTGGCTTCAAGTCAAAGAGAAAGGAACATTTTGCTCACAATGTTTATGCAGTGGGTACTGAACACATCCCTGGAAATAGTACTCATGGACTTACTTCTGGAAACAATAGTACTAATTGGCATCCTCACTTGTTCCCGATGCCTACAGGTAATTCCAATCCCTATTTGACTATTTTGATTGATGAATGAGACTATGTGTTATATGGTGGCCATGTGAGGCATCTTTGGGTTTGCTGAGTATTGTTGGAACTTGTAGAAAAAGAAGAGATTAAGTGATAAATGTGTGCTGTGAATTTCAGGCACAGCACCGCGGTTCCAAAGAACAGGACCACGGTGCTGACACTAACAAGTAACAAATATAGGTTGATAGGTTTGGTTAAAGGAAACTATGTTGAAGTTTGTATAGCTTGAGACCTATTATGAACATTCAGGGACGAATGTTTCTAAGGGGGGAAGAATGTTACACCCCGTAATTCCAGGGAAATAGATTGAGAACGTAATTAAGGAAATAAGATTTAAATATTGAAAGGAAAGTATATTTACATTTTCTTATATGGGAAAAATTTGGATACTACAAATGTGGCGACGAAAATTTATTAACTAGTAGTTAAATTCTTTCCAATGGATTTATGGACTTAGTATTGTATTATGAAGTCTTGGCATTGATAATATGGGGTCCACCGAAAATTTCACAATTTTGTGGGCCCATCGAAATTTTAAGAATTTTGGGCTAAGTATGAAATTATTTTTTGTGAAGAGACTTATGGGCGAATAAGAGGGTGACACGTGTCCCTATCCACTTGTGTAACAAAACTCTAATTATATATATGTATTTCAAGATTGGCTAAGTGTGGGAGATATTTATGAAGAGAAGACAAGTGGACAAGTGGGTCTACAAGGGTCCCCCTCCACTTGTGCTACATACACCTTTATATTACAAGTCTTGCAAGACTTTAGCTCACAAATATCTTCTCATCCAAACCCTTATCTCTTCTTTCTCCTTCATTTTTTCGAGAACCATAGACAAGTGCTTGAACAAGATTAATTTATTTTTCAAGATTTAGTTCCTTAACCAAGTCCTAACCCAAGTTAATAATCCAAAACAGTGGGTTAGAGTGTGGGCCGATTCTGCCTAGAGAAAAACCTAAGCTTAGAGATGAACTTTTTGGAAGAAAAACATGAAAGCAAGATGGTTACAAGCTTGTAGAGGATACGTGTGTGTTATTGTAACGTGAAGAAGTGGTGTAAAATGAGGCAGTTATGGCCGAGACTTGGGACTGTTTTGGCTAAAGTGAAGGTAAGATTTCTTCTCCCTCTTAAAGATTATTGGAAGTTAAATGATGTTATAGTTAAGGGATGAACTTGTGTTAAGAAAAATGGAGAATAAGAAGTGCATGTGACATTTGGCATGTTAGCCGATTTAATGGACTGTTTTGTTCATATTGGATTCGTTGGTTGTTATTGTTATCATCGTCACTAAGTGCATGTTAGATTGAAGGAAATATTGTTATTTAAAGATGAAATGGTTTATATAAAAGTGTTGAAACATGTATTGGATTATAAGACATTATGAAAAGGGCTTTGGATTGTTGTTGTTGGCCGAAACTATCTTAAAACTGTTGGATATGATCGTGCTGTGTTAGGGGCTGTTTTGTGGTGTTAAAATGCTGAAAATTCAGTTATCATTATGCATGTTTAAATGTGGTAATTACTAATGTAAGTCCTAAAGGAATAAGGGTGTAGAAAGGTGTAGAAAGGCTTCACATTCTACCCTCGTTGTTGTTAGAATATGGACTGTTTTTGTGGACTGTTTTAATATGGATTAAGAGGCTGAATTTACATGAGAAGTGGGAGTGTAAATCCCCTTATTGCTGTTTGGTTGTGCCCTTAATTGGTTCTTGGTTATTGATGTTATTGGCCTTATTTGTAAGGTGGAAATGTATGTATAAATAGGGGAAGTGCTGCCTGAATTTTTATATGAAAAGAGAATCATTACTTGGTATATGACCAACACTAGCAAGCATGAAGTTGATAGATGTGTTATCGTTATTATAGGTTGAAGTACTACTTGAGGCGTATTCTACTTGTCGTGTTGATATAGCCGATAAGGTATGTGAACTATCTTTTCTTCTTTTGGCATGTTTATATGAGGTAAGTGTACGTCGGACGTACATAGTTCTATTGGATCCTAATTCTTAATGATATGATAGTACTATGGTTTTTCTAAAATGAAAGTTGAGTTTTATAAAGTGAGTGTACGGCGGACGTACATAGTTTTATTGGATCTTAATCATTAATGGTACATGATATGATGGTACCTTGGTTTTTCTAAAATGAAAGTTCATTTTAATGATGGGTACATGATATGATGGTACCTTGGTTTTTCTAAAATGAAAGTTCATTTTAATGATTGGTACATGATATGATGGAACCTTGGTTTTTCTAAAATGAAAGTTCATTTTAATGATTGGTACATGACATGATGGTACCTTGGTTTTTCTAAAATGAGAGTTCATTTTAATGATTGGTACATGCTATGTTGGTATCTTGGTTTTTCTAAAATGAGAGTTCATTTTAATGATTGGTACATGATATGTTGGTACCTTGGTTTTATTCCTTTGAGAGTCAAAAGATGAGTTAAATTGCACAAGGTTGCTTATGATAGCTACTCATGCAAGTGTTAATATCCCATTTCACACCGAGTCCCATAATGGGCAGGGTACATTATATGTATATGATTCCATGGACATGTATCCATGATGAGGGTATAGATACACATGAACACCGAGACCTTCATTAGAGGTCGGGTACGTTATATATATGATTCCATGGACACGTATCCATGATGCGGGTATAGATACCCATGAACACCGAGACCTTCATTAGAGGTCGGGTACGTTATATATATGATTTCATGGACATGTATCCATGATGCAGGTATAGATACCTGTGACATATATGATTCCATGGACATGTATCCATGATGCGAGTATAGATACTCACGAAAGTATATGATTTCATGGACATGTATCCATGATGTGAGTATAGATACCCAAGACAATATATGATTATATGGACAGACGTTCATAATTTTGATATGACTCTCACTTTTTTTTAAAAATGTACAGTTGACTCTCTATTTGTACAAGGTACAGTTGACTCTTATTTTATATGGCAAGATTGGATCTGGTATGTTGATTATCATACTTGGCTCTGTCATCTTTTGTACAGTTATGATCTTATTTACTGTACTTTATATTTACATACTTGGTACATTGTTGTACTGACCCCCTCTCCGGAGGGGCTGCGTTCATGCCCGCATATATAGGTACTCAGTTTGATGATCCTTGAGCTCAGGATCTTTGCTCAGCTTTTGGGATAGCTCCATTGTTCCGGAGCTTGTTATTTTGGTACAGACTTATGTATATTCAGGGGTACGGCGGGGCCTTGTCCCGTCATATTTCATTATCAAACTCTTAGAGGTCTGTAGACAGGTGTGGGTGGTAAATGTGTATTTGGATACATGTGGGTTGTATATGTTGTAACTCGTTTCGAAAAATTCTATATCTGATGGCGACGCTTGTCGGCACTTTGTTTTATTATATGAGTTTTTTTTAAGCTTCCGCTGGTTATATGTGATGTGTGGGTATAAGAGTGCCCATGTAGGGTACCAGTCGCGGCCCGTCGGCTCGGATCGTGACAGTTAGTTAATCAGTCAAGTACCTTACATGATTCAAAGAAGTTAGTACTAAATGTACAAACTAAAGAGAATGTTATAGTTGCAGAGGAAGATATTAACATGTGGCATAGAAGATTTGGACACACTTCCAGTAATGTACTAAGCAAATTAATAAGTACTAGTACTGATGTGATAGCTAGAACAATAAAGAATTGTAATGTGTGTCCTTGTGCAAAACAATTTAGGCTACCTTTTCCTAGTAGTAACACTTGTAGTAGTTCAAGATTTGATATTGTGCATATGGATGTATGGGGTCATTACAAAGTTGAAACTCATAATGGCAAGAAATACTTCCTAACTATAGTGGATGATTACTCTACAATGACTTGGATATATTTGCTTAGATTAAACAGAAGTATGTGTAGTTATTAATCCGTTCCTAACTTATGTGTCTACTCAATTTAATCAAATAGTTAAGGTGGTTATGACTGATAATGGGACATAATTTGTAAATGATATTTGCAGTAGCCTTGTTATACCCCGTATTTCCAGAGTATGTACGTGAGGGCGTACGTACAAAAGTTTGAGCCTTAAATTAGGCAAGGGACGAAAATTTTGTTCACAACCCACGAAAAGAATTGTTTTCCGACGAAACGTTTTCCAAACTTTGCGAGGGGAAAATTACGGTTGCGACATGAATAATTTTTGCGGATTTTTCCGAGAGATGAAATATTTTGGACCAACGAGAGGGCGACACTTGTCACCCTCAAGTGGGCGGTCAAGTGGCCGATGGCTTGCACGTTCTTGCCATGTTTTGAGGCCTAAACCATGGGTCAATGTTTGGAGTGATTTGAGGAGTAGATGGCTAGGGTGCTGATCGGTGTATTTTATATACACCTTTTGAGTCAGTCTAGTTAGTCTTTTGTCCCGTTTTGTACATACAAAGTGTCGTATTAGGATAGATTTTCTTTCTTTTGAGTCAAAGTGGCTAAAGTGGCCAAAAGGCGGAAAAGGAGCGAAAAGGGGGAAAAAGAGGAAGTCTTAGAGTAGCGGAGAAAGTGGCAAGCAGTGAAATCCGGACCAGCGCGGCCTCCTGCGATCGAAGCGAGGCGCGGCGCTATTATTCGAAGAAGGCTGCGAAGATTAGCGCGCGCTCTCGAAGACCGAAATAGGGCGCGGCGCTAAACATCCGAAAGCCACGGGAGTTGCGGCGCCGCGGCTCTCGAGCAGAGATATCGAGGGCGGCGCCAAAACACCAGTATTGCGAGAACTTTAGGCGCGCGCGGCCAATGGCGGCGCGCGGAAAAATTAGGTCTTTTGGATTTTTGGGCGAACTGGAAGAGAAAAGAAGAGGCGTTTTAAACCTATAAAGGAGAACCACTGGCGGTTTTCAAGGGTTCCCTTTCTTGCCAACCACAAGGTTTTCTTGCCTAGGAGATTGGAGACCCAAACATTAGTAATTTCTTTTCTTTTCTTTTCTTTAATTCAGTTTTGCATGATGAACTTTGAATTAGTTCTTGTCATATTCATGGCTAGGAACTAATTCTCTTATAGGCTTTCTATGTTGAATTCTTGAACCTTATGTTATAAAGTAATGCATGCTTATGGTTATTATTCTTATTGAGAGATCTATCCGATAATTGAGTTGAATTCTTGGTAGCTAATTGACAACTAGTTATCACTATATGATTTCTAATCAGTTACGAAAAGGAGGATTGTGAATATCTTTGTAAGTTGGGTAGACGGTCTTGAATTGGGGATGAAAATACCTCAATTAGATTTGTAAGCGTTGATGAGAGGCTTAACAACCTAATTTTGCGCATTGTGCGTGACGATCAACTAGGTTTTGTGCTTAATCCTCCTATAGAGTTACCACTTATCGTGAAAGTTAGGTAAGGAACAATCTGAGGTTGAGTGTTTATATAACCTAACGGGAGTATAAAACGATTTCGTAAACCTGCTTTCTCCAAAAGAAGAACACCATAAGTAATGCATTAGTAAGTAACATAAGCGGATAGTAAGGATACATAGAAGCCCTATTCTCATCACATCTGAATTAAATCTTTATAATTAATTAGCTTTTATAAATCTTAGTCATAAACAACCAATCACTCATTAATTCACCAAATAGATACTAGAAAATAGACAATTGGTACTTGAACCCTAATCCCAGAGGACGATATTCGGTCTTATCTAAGACTATACTACTTGATACGATAACGTGCACTTGCGTTTAAAAGTGTGTGCATATTACGCGCATCAAGTTTTTGGCGTTCTTGGGGACTAAGCAATAGTTCAATATCAAATTATCTATTTTTAATTTCTAATTTGGATTTAATTTTCATTTTTTTATTTATTTTTAGTTTCTACGAAAATCGAGTCCGTGATTCTTTGTTTGTTTTGATCTTTCTCGGGATATCGGTTTATGCGAAGGAGAAGAGGAGGCGACACTCTTGTTCCGCCAATCCGGAAGTGAAAGCACGCAAGCGAGCAGAAAGAATCGGCCAATTGCAACGTTGATAGAAATGGGCGGTGCTCGCAATAACGAGGATGAGAGAAGGGTTAGGTGAAAATCAACTTAACCCGGGAGATCCTCGGCAAGTGCGATAGATATGGAGGGCGGGGTTCGAATCGGCGAGAAAGAAGTGCAGGAGATTATGTGCTACCAGTGAATGGAGCACAGACTTGCATTAGGCTCCCTGATAGAGCCAACAATTTCGAAATAAAACCGGCGATTACGAGCATGGTGCGGCCTGATGCGATTCGGAGGCTGCCGTGGAGGATCCACGTATGCACATAGCAAATTTCTTGGAGCTATGTGCCACTTTCGAATATAACGGCGTTGCGATGATCTGCCGTCAGTTGAAGGCTCTTTCCGCTTCACTCGAGGATAGAGCAAAAGTATGGTTGAATTCCTGCCCGGTGATTCGATATTTACATGGCACGGTGCGCGAAATTCCTAGCCAAGTTCTTTCCACCTGTAAGCGGCAAAATTAAGAGGAGTTGAACAACTTCTATCGGTGATGGAGAGTCCTTATATGAAGCATGGGAGAGATTCGAGGATCTCTGGAGGAAGTGTCCACACCATTGCGTTGAGTTGTGGAACTTGGTTCATATTTTCTACAGCGGTGGCGATCTGACGGAACCATCATAGATGCGTGCGCGGTGGGGCATTCATGAGAAAACAGCCACGGCGCCGAGTTATTAGAAGATATGGCCACTAACAACCATGTATCCGAAGAGAGGCAACCGGTGGGAGAAGAAGCGTGGGGTCCGTGAAGTAGATCTTATTCTTTGCTTTGAGCGCCTGAAGTGGCTCTTAGCGAAACAATTGCGACAACATCTTGTGTCGGTGAATCTTTGTGCAGCTAGAAAAAGCGTGAGATATGTGGCGGCCACATACATTTGATAGGTGTCCTTGGCGGATACCAACAACATCCCAATGGAGGCGGCGAGTGTCAGCGATGGTAACTACCGGAGCAACGAACAACCCTACTCGAACACTTATAATCCGGGGTGGAGAATCACCCAAACTTCTCGTGGAGAGAGATCGGGGCGGCAAAATCGATGCGGGGCAGCCAAAACCAATATCGAGCGGCGAGAATCGGTATAGGGGCGATGCAGGAACAGCGATGCAGAATCATGACCGCTTCACTCAAGCCCCCGGCCTCAGCGGCTCGATGCACGGTCGTGAAAAACGGATGAGCTTAGCGGCCATGGCGGCGCAGCGCCGGGCGCGGTTTATAACGAGAATCTAGATCCTCGTTGAAACTTGGAAACACGGTAGGGCGGTAGCAAGCGAGCAAACATCGAACGCGGGGGCGTTGCCAAGCAATGCGAGGTAAATCAGGGAGCAATGTAAGGCGATGCGGTTGAGAAGTGGAAAACAATTGGAGCAACGGCGCCGGCCCAATAGTTGAGAGAGCGAGTTAGAAAAGATAAGGTGGTGAACCTAGCCCGGTGATAGAAAACTCAGGAGAAGGAGTATCTGAGAAAGATTCCTTTCCCCGGAGATTACAAAGGAAGGCGGTCGATAAACAATTTTCCAAATTCTTGGAGGTATTCGGAAGTTGCACATCAACATACCGTTTATAGAGGCTTTGGAGCGGATGCCATCTTACTTGAGTTCATGAAAGAAATCTTGGGGAAAAAGAGAAGCGGCGAATATGAGATAGTAGCACTAATGAGAAGAGTGTAGTGCTATCTTACAAAAGAAATTGCCACCAAAGCTAAAGGACCTGGAAGCTTTACACTACCGTGCGATGGGCGGGGTGACTTACAGAGCCTTGTGTGATCTAGGCGAGTATAAATTTGATGCCCTGTCGGTTTTCAAAAGATTGGAGTTAGGAGAAGCGACCCACCGCGTGAGTCTGCAACTAGCCGAGCGGGGCGGTGGTTCATCCACGAGGAAGATCGAGGATGTGATTGTGAAGGTAGGAAAATTTTTCTTTCTGCGGACTTCCTCGTTCGGATATGGAAGAAGATCGAGAAATCCGATCATATTGGGAGGCCATTCCTAGCAGCGGGTAGAGCCTTGATTGGCGTTGAAAGAGGAGAGCTAACGCTAAGAGTAGAGAAACGAAGAGATGGTGTTTAAAGTCTTTAAACACGTCGTTGAGCAAGAAGCGTAAGTGGGTGTTTTGCAATCAACACCACCAAAGCCCATGCGAGCCATTGCAATGCAACCAAAGAATGATGAGCCCGAAAGCAAGCATGGTTTCTTTGAGATGACACTAAATGAGGTAATTGTTAAGAACTCCCTACTACCGATAATGCTAAAAAGAAAAGGAGAAAAGGAAAGCGCCAAATGTGGCGGAAATGGATTAGTTGGGGACTTAATCACCCGGGGCTAGTAAGTCTAAGGAACTGCGTCGGCTAAAAAGCGTTAAAAACGGCGCTTGTTGGGAAGCAACCAGCGGTTTTTTTAATTATGTTATTTTAATTTACATCGTTATTTTATTTTAGTTTGTCTAAGAAACGATCTCACGGTATTGGATCTTGTTGTTTTGTGATTGTAGTCTGAAATTAAGCGGGGCGAAATAAAGCAAGAAAAGCAAGGATTTCGAGAAGCGGGTAAGCGCGCGGCGCCAGAAGCGAACGCGGCGCGAAAGATCTGAGCAGTTCGGAAGTTTAAGCGCGGCTCCCAGCGAACGCGGCGGTGGAATTCGAGAAAGTTGGCGAGTTTAGCGCGGCTCCGGGAAGCGGCGCGGCGCGAAAATCCGAAGGCCTTGAGATGATTAGCGCGCGGCTAAAGCGAACGCGGCGCGAGCGGAAAATCCGAACTTAAAACGCCCAATCGGATCTTTCCCAATTCCAACTTCAAAAAAAAAAAAACTAACCTTCCTCTCCAAAACCCACGAAATTTGAAACTCCCACAAATCCTCCACAAATCCAACCCAACCACAACTCTTAAATTCCCAAAACCCCCAACTATCTCAAAGCAACAAAGCTCCATTCCATAGCCTCAACCACCAATTGAAACAAGAACAAGCAGTCTTACCGTGAGTAATCCCTATCCTTGTTCTTGAATCCTTTTACTAAAAGTCATAGGAGGTAGTAGTTTGGAGAAGTATTGTAGTTGGAGTAGTTCGGAGGTGAAAAGTGATTGTGAAGTTGGAGAAAGGAGTAGAAAAGAAGGTTGTGGGTATTGAGTAGAAAGATTGAAGTTTGGGGTGTTGTTTTTGCTAGTTGTTGAGTGTGTAGGAGGCGTTGTGCCACTAAGTTAAAAGCTCAGCTGTTTTAACCATGGCCACCGGGAAGAGAAGAGGCTCGCATCCACCAACACCCAATACGATGAAAATAGGTTCGTGAGTTACCGGCCTACCAAAGATACAAAAGACTTGATACTAGACCGTAATTCCGAGAAGGGAATGGATTACCAAAGGGGATCCTATGGGGATGAAGAGGCGTTTATGAGCCCATCCGGCGATGATTGAGCTAAGGGTGGAAGAGATTTGTCAATCGGAGAAGATAACACCGATGAATACAACAATGGTGCGGGAATTTTATGCAAACTTTCCGGAGAGAAGGCGAGAAAGGGGTGCTTTGTAAGGAAATTATATGCACTGTATCGCGAAGCAATAAATACAACGCTAAAAAGCGATTGATGTTGAAGAAAGTAGCGATTGGAACCATTTTAGAACATGGTCTAGGAAGCGGCAACAACATTGGAATAATATGCGAACACGATGAGCTACCAGGGCTTTTGAGATCGGAAGGAATGGATCTAGAGCGGCGGTGCCCAATTGACAAGGCGACGAGGCTTGGCGTATTTCGTCGATGCCGCGTGATTCCATCTACGCACTTCACCGAGTGCGAAGAGCGATTAAGTTGATTTATGGAATTATGAGGCGATAATTGATGTGGGAAAAGAGATAGTGCGAGCATCGAAGAAATCAGCGAGTTGGTGACAACGGTGGATTGGGACACGGTTCACTTATTACGATCTATGCCACGTGAGTGCGATCCCAACTACCCGAATACTCATGAAAGAAACCAGCTGCCGGTGTCGCATGGGATAGTGCACTCTTTTCGGACCCTAGCCCCGTGACGGCAGCGAAGAGTACAACCCGCGGCAGCGGCAACAAGCGGCGAGGCAACCATGGATGAAGATGAGCACGAAATAGGGCTCGATATGAGCGGGGCCGAGCCACCGCCAACCGAAGCGAGAACCTTGGAGCCCACAATAGGGCAATTGTACCAACACGGAAGGAGATGATGCGGACGCGCAAGCGATGAGTACAAGGGCGGCGAAAGCAAGGCAACAAATCGGCGAGTGAGTGCCTTGTTCAACGATAGTCGATCATTATCCACCGCCACCACCACCATTTTAGCCAAAGTTTGTAAGTGTCGTTTTCTTTTCTTGTCTTTGAGTCTACACACGTTAGAGGGCAATGTGTGATTTAAGTTTGGGGGTGTGTTTTTGTGTTTTAGTTTTTATTTGTGTGTCATGTTATGTTTTATTTAAGTCTTTTTATTTGTTTCATGTTTATTTTGAGTCACCAAAATTTTTTTTTTTTTTTTGAGTCATAATTGCCTGTCAAAGATCATGTATGCTGTAGTTGCTAGAAACACCTAGTGAAGTAAGGTGGAATAATGTAAAGGAATGGGCGACTATCTAAACACTTAGGTTAGAGATGCCAAAACTCATGAGAATCTGTCTATTTGGAGTCTCTTGCTTGAGTTATGTATGCTAAATGATAAATGCTTATGTGTTATGACTGCTTGCTATTTGAGGCGAAATAGTTAGGATATGCATGTTAGGGAGATGACTCAGGCATTTCTTTGATAGCCATTCTTACCATTCTTTTCTATCCGTACTTTAAAAATATCACTAGTTAGCCCATTGAGCCTAAATTTGCCTAAATTTGAAACTTCTTCATTGACACCCATATTCCCACAAAATTGTGCCATAAGTGAAAATATGAAATAGTGGAGTACATTGTGTTAAAAGAAGAAACAAAAAGAGTGAACAAGTTTGAGGCACACAATGGAAAAGTAATAAGAAAGAGGCAAAAGCCTAAGTTTGGGGTGCTATTTGTATAATACACTTCACTCTCCCAAAACAAAGGGAATGATAGAATTGAAGTGAAGGAAAGAATCAAAAGAAAAGGGAAAAATTGAAAAGCGAAGAGCTTCCAGTGCAGAAAAATGAGCCTAAATGCCTATCTTTACCAACCCCACCTAAGCCTACATTACAACCCCCAAAGTCACGAAGATCTCTTCTATGTATATCGAATTAGTGGAGAATAGCAAGTAAGCATGCCATAGGAATTTTTGAATTTATATGCATACTTGAGTACACCGACTTCCATTTAAGCATGATAAGTATGAGTTTGCGAAATATCTAGCTCGATGTGTTGAAATTCCATGCTATATGTTCCTGCGTATTATTACGCTAACCGTGTTTTCTAGTTAACATTAAATGCGACAAAAGTGATCAATGGCGAAGTGCATTTATTTTCTTTGTTGATTTTCTTATTTATTGAGTCTGTCATTTTATTGTATTTCTTTCTATCTTTGCTCGAGGCGAGCAAAGGTTAAGTTGGGTATTTGATCGGTGTATTTTATATACACCTTTTAGTCGATCTAGTTAGTCTTTTGTCCCGTTTTGTACATACAAAGTGTCGTATTAGGATAGATTTTATTTCTTTTGAGTCAAAGTGGCTAAAGTGGCCAAAAGGCGGAAAAGGAGCGAAAAGGGAAAAAGAGGAGTACTTGAAAGCGGAGAAAGTGGCAAACGAGTGAAATCAGACCGGCCATGCCGGCCTCCTGCGATCGAAGCGGCGCGCCTTATTCGAAGAAGTGCAGAAGATTGTGCCGCGCCTCGAAGACGAGAAATAGGGCGCGCTAAACATCCGGAAAGCCACGGGAGTTGCAGCGCGCGGCTCTCGAACAGCGAATATCGGGCGCGGCGCAAAACACCAGTATTGCAGAACTTTAGCGCGCTGGCCGACAGGCGCGCGCGTACGCGGAAAAAATTAGGTCTTTTGGACGGATTTTGGGCCAGGCATGGAAGGAAAAGAAGGGAGACGTTTTAAACCTATAAAAGGAGAACCCTAGGCAGTTTTCAAGGGTTCCCTTTCTTGCCAAACACAAGGTTTTCTTGCCTAGGAGATTGGAGACCCAAACATTAGTAATTTCTTTTCTTTTTCTTTTCTTTAATTCAGTTTTTGCATGATGAACTTTGAATTAGTTCTTGTCATATTCATGGCTAGGAACTAATTCTCTTATAGGACTTTCTATGTTGAATTCTTGAACCTTATGTTATAAAGTAATGCATGCTTATGGTTATTATTCTTATTGAGAGATCTATCCAATAATTGAGTTGAATTCTTGGTAGCTAATTGACAACTAGTTATCACTATATGATTTCTAATCAGTTACGAAAAGGAGGATTGTGAATATCTTTGTAAGTTGGGTAGCGGTCTTGAATTGGGGATGAAAATACCTCAATTAGATTTGTAAGCGTTGATGAGAGGCTTAACAACCTAATTTTGCGCATTGTGCGTGACGGTCAACTAGGTTTTTGTGCTTAATCCTCCTATAGAGTTACTTATCGTGAAAGTTAGGTAAGGAACAATCTGGGGTTGAGTGTTTATATAACCCTAACGGGAGTATAAAACGATTTCGTAAACCTGCTTTCTCCAAAAGAAGAACACCATAAGTAATGCATTAGTAAGTAACATAAGCGGATAGTAAGGATACATAGAAGCCCTATTCTCATCACATCTGAATTAAATCTTTATAATTAATTAGCTTTTATAAATCTTAGTCATAAACAACCAATCACTCATTAATTCACCAAATAGATACTAGAAAATAGACAATTGGTACTTGAACCCTAATCCCAGAGGACGATATTCGGTCTTATCTAAGACTATACTACTTGATACGATAACGTGCACTTGCGTTTAAAAGTGTGTGCATATTACGCGCATCAGGTGCACATGTACAAATCCTCACCCTCCACTTGTCTTGATCTTGTCCATTGGTTTCCCTATAAATACCCCCCTTAGTTGAAGACTTCTTCATCCACTCCACACTTTTCTAAGTCTTGAAATCCCTCTCCCCTTTGTAAGGCTTTCGTCAAGCCTCACTCCTTTGTGAGGCCCTGGCGAGAGTACCCACTTTTCTAGTGGTGCTAGCCAGAGTACCCCCTCTTGTGTGTTGTACTCGTGAAACACCCCCCCCCCCCTTGGTAGAAAAGTATTCTCCAAGTATTGTTACTATTCCAAGGTTACCCCTATACTAAAAGCCCAGAAATACTATTATACTTTCCTTCAGTCACAAAACGAAACCCTTAGGAAAATCTTCATTGTTGGTTGAAGTATTAAAAAGAAGTTGCGTAGAACTTCTAAGGGTTGTTCGGAGGGTTGGAGCACCGAGTTGGAGCTAAGCGTTGCTCGGGATCGACATTTAAACTTGGATAATTTTGGGCTTATCGAGGTAAATACTCTTGACCTTATTGTAATTGGAAATTACATCTGTAGTAGTATAGAAATGAATATAAGATTCATAGAAGGATATTCTGAAGAGAATTGAATCGTAATAGAATGATATTAAAGAAGAAGATTGAGCTACTTACATGGGGTTTGTATTCTGATGAACTTGTGTAGTTTAACTTGGTAGGAAGTCTTTGCCCGATTTTCCGTAGAATAGAGAACCCTCTGCTTAGAATATTCTACAGAGTAGTCTAGACGTTGATAGACGTATATGGCCTTTATAGGTTGAAAGTACTGCGAGTAGCGTGTTCTACTTGGAAGGTGGACAAGGCTAGCCGGGTTATAGCGGTGGAGCGTTTTGCTAATAGTCGATAATCGTCGCGAGGTATGTGATTCTTCCTATCCTCTTGAGCATGATATTTTAAATAATATATATATAGTACGGTAGACGTACGTGTGTTAACTGAACGTGGTTTTACCGCGATGTCTTTTGACTTGAGTCTAATAATAAGAATCTTGAAGTATTTCAAGAGAATTAAGAAACCTTTTTGAAAGAAGAGTAATGCTTGGTTTTAAAAGCTTAAGAGTTATACTAGCTTTATGAGAAGTTAGGTATAACGACTTAAGAGAGATAAAAAGAATGATTTATTGATTTTAGAAGTTAAGAGACTTGATCTTAAAAGATAAGAGACTTGACTTAATTGAATTAATATGAATTTTGTTAATAAGCGTGAAACATCCTTCGTGAGTAATGAGTACCTGGTTTTTAAAAGGAATAATGTTTTACTGATTTCGGAAATCAGAATAAGTATCGAACGAACCACTGCAGCGTTAATAAAGGGGAAATGTATTGACTAATTAAGTATTATTAAAACCAATAGAAACCTCCATCTGCATAGAAGCTAAGATGAGACAAAATGATATTACATTTCCTAGATCATGGCTGCTTTAATAAGATTGTTATAAACAAGAATAACCTACTCACACATAAGGCATATGTTTCTCAAATTGTTTGAAAGGAGAATTATATTATTAAGTGATTAAAACTATGAACTACGAAACCTTTCGAAAATGAGAAACTTGAGCATTTGAAATTAGGCAAACTTGAACGTTTGGAAAATAATGTTGTTACTTGATTTTACAAAGGGAAGTGTTTTGGTTTACTTAAAAAGATAGTCACTCTATTTTTATACTACGGGTATTGTGTGACTTTTGTGAAAGAAACATATCTTTTAAAGAGTTAAGGTATGAAGTACTTTGGGGATAAAAACGAACTTGTTAACATAAAGTAGAAAGTACCTTGTGTGAATAAACTTGATTGTGTTGGTTTGTGATAGCCTTGTAATACTTTCTTGTTGGTTTGATAAGTAAACATGTTAGGATCTACGTGTGTTAGTGTCTTGTGATGTTTGTGTAAAGGGGTTTTCCACTTGTTGTGCTTATGTTGTTTAGCAGTGGCCGTTATTATAGTATTGTACCACTCGCTCTTGACATGATCACGGGGTTAAGCGCCTCCGTCACGGGTATACTCGAGCGATGCAGGACTATGATTCGAGAATACCTCATGCGGGTCCGAGGACCTATGCGGCTACGAGAGTTCGAGTTAGTGTGCGGTCTATATGGCATGCGGTCTATGTGGCCATGCGGTGCGAGTCGGGGCGATGTCGGGAGTAGCTACCCTCGATCGAGGAATACCTCATGCGGGCCTATGTGTGGCCTTTATGCGGGCTGCGGGAAGTTCGAGTTAGACACGCGCATTTGATCTGCGAGCGGTGGCGGCTTGATCATGTGGCGGTGCAGACAGACCTCGTGATCTGATTTATGACTTTGTTGATGCGTGGGTTTTAGTAGTCGGCTATGCCTTCGTACTTACCGTCTGATTTTATTATGACACAGTGGGACACGGTGTTCATGTGTATTCCTTGGTGCTTTTATATCATAGGCTGGCGGTGAGGAAGGTATTCCACGGCATGATTGATGTTGTGGGCGTGAGACCCATAGTTATATTTGAGTGGTGACTTTGAGGCGTGAGTCACGACTTGACATATTGCTTATTTATTGTGAAGCGTAGTTTGGTTATCATACATGTCTCTGCTTTATATAGACTACTATGATTTCATTTACTGATATTTTGATTTCACATACTTGGTACTGTTATCTTGACCTCGCCCGAGCTGCGTTAAATCTGCGGTAGAAGTACGCGATCGTCGATCCTCGCTCTTAGGATCACAGTTGACGTTTTGGGAAGCTCCGTTTCTCGGAGGCTTATCGATGGTATAGTCCCTGTCGTTGTAGGTACTTACATTCGGGGTATGGCGAGCCTGTCCGCCATTGTTATTATATCATTCTTAAGTGCATGTAATGCTGTTGTGGCAGAGTTTGTAAAAGGGATGTAACTGTTCGGATTCAAGTTATATATATATATATATATGTCGTAAGGCAACTTTTCGCAGAAAAACTGTTTTACACTTCATATTATTTCATGTCTTGTTTTATGTTCCGTTGATTACTCTGATGTATGTCTACTTGGGTGCCCGGGGCAAGGCACCAGTCACGGGCCCGGGTTCGGGTCGTGACAAGCCTGTTTCAGAGATTAGGAATCATTCATCAAAAGTCTTGTGCCTATACACCCCAGCAAAATGGAGTGACTGAAAGAAAACATAGGCACATACTAGAAATTACTATAGCCATAAGGCTTCAGGCTAACATTTCTCTTAAGTTCTGGGGTCTGTGTGTGCATGTTGCAATATACCTAATAAATAGGTTACCATCTTCTATTACTGGAGTAACACCTTATGAAAGTCTATATCAACAGAAGCCTTCTATAAGTCATATAAGAACTATAGGGTGTTTGTGCTTTGCTAAGGATCTAACAGTCACTGATAAATTACAGTCTACAGTAAGATGATGTCTACTGATGGGATATTCTGAAACACAAAAGGGCTATATACTATATGATCTAAACTCTAAAGTATTCCTAGTTAATAGAGATGTTAAGTTTAGGGAAACACAATTTCCTTTTAAGAAAATGTATCCAGTATGCCTGTTTTTAGGATGTGCAGAGTAATACCTATCAATTTCAGTCTCAAAATATACCACAAAGTATCACACAGAACAGACTAGCTGGACCACAAAATGAATCTACAGATGTTGCAGTTACAATCAACATAGTTGAAAGTCCTAATACAGTTTAGAATAACACAGATGAGTTACAACTTCTAAGTTCCAACACACACTGATATCTCAGACCATCCAAAGGCTCTAGCCGTCAGGAAGTCTAGCAGGCCAAAACAACCTCCAATATGGCTTAAGGACTTTGTTACAATCAAAACTAATAATGTACTTTATCCAATAGCCAACTATGTTTCATATGAACACATAAATCCAAAATACCAAGTTTTTCTTACTACATTCAGAAATAACATAACCAAGGAACTATAATGAAGCATCAAAAGATCTTAGATGGGTGGAAGCTACGAAGGCAGAAATAAAAGCCTTACAGGACAACAAAACTTGGGAGATTGTCTCTTTACCAGAGTGTAAATATCCAATAGGTTGTAAATGGATTTACAAAATCAAATACAAGGATACTGGGGAAATAGAAAGACTAAAGGCTAGATTAGTGGCAAAAGGGTACAACCAACAAGAAGGGATATATTATCAAGAAACTTTTTCTTCAGTTGTCAAAATGGTAACTATAAGGTCTATACTTTCTATTGCAGCTTCTAGAGGCTGGTATATCCATCAAATGGATGTTTATAATGCTTTTCTTTCAGGGGGATTTGTATGATGAAATATATATGGAACTCCCACAAGGATTCATTGGTCAGGGGGACGATAAAGTATGTAGACTAATTAAGTCCTTGTATGGACTCAAGCAAGCACCTAGGCAGTGGAACTTCAAACACAGAGAGGCCTTAATTAAGTTGAAATTTAGACAGTCTAAATATGATCACTCATTGTTTATAAAACAAACTTCACAAGGGATAACTATTGTACTAGTGTATGTGGATGACATGTTAATCACATGAGAGAATATCAGATTAATAAAAGAGACAAAACAGTCACTACAAGATGCTTTCAAGATGAAGGACCTAGGAGAACTAAGATACTTCTTAGGAATAAAATTTTCTAGATCTAATAAGGGAGTTCTAATGCATCAAATGAAGTATGCATTGGAACTCATTTCTGAGTTAGGATTAGTTGCAGCCAGACCAATCAATACACCTACTGATAGTAATATAAAATTGACCACAAAGGAATATGATGAATACACGGAAAAGGAAAAACAACAGAAAATAGAAAAAGGGAAACTAAACACAGAAGATGAACTAATAAGTGATATTAGTACCTATCAAAGATTAATTGGTAAGTTACTATACCTCTCTATTACAAGACCAGATATAGCCTATATTGTTCAAACACTTAGCCAGTTTTTACAAGAACCAAAGAAGTCACATCTTAGTGCAACTTTAAGAATAGTGAGATATGTAAAAAAACCAGTCTGGACAAGGGGTACTTATGTCTAGTAAGAAGCAAGAGACATTAACAACTTATTGGGATGCAGACTGGGAAGCTTGCCCTCATACAAGAAAGTCTATTACATGTTATTTAGTCAAGTTTGGTGATTTTCTCATATCTTGGAAATCAAATAAGTAAACTACAATCTCAAAGAGTTCTGCTGAATCAGAATACAGGAGTCTAGCTAGCACAATTGTTGAACTAACTTGGTTGTCAGGCCTACTTAAAGACATTGGCATCAATATCAAACATCCAGTCACAGTGTTTAATGATAGCAAATCAGCAAACAAATTGTAGCAAATTCAGTCTTTCATGAAAGGACCAAACATATAAAGATTGATCTACATTTTATAAGAGAAAAGATCCAGAAAGGGTTGGTAAAGACAGAATATATACATACTGCAGAACAACCAACAAATTTATTCACAAAAGGACTAAGCAAAGTCCAGCATCTTCATCTTTGTTCCAATCTTGGATTACTGAACATCTTCCAGCATCCAGCTTGAGGGAGCCTGTTGAAGTAAGCATATTAGTGTTAGAAGAGTTAGTTACAAAAGTAGTTAGAATGTTAGTTATAAGGAGGAGCCTATTTTGAGATAACTGCTTTTGTATCTCCACTTGTATAAATAGGCTTCAATACACATTATGTATTCATTCATTCTGAAATTAATAAACAGAGAACAACACATTCTTCTTCTTCTTCTTCTTCTTCTTCTTCTTCTTCTTCTTCTTCTTCTTCTTCTTCTTCTTCTCACTCCTCCTTCTCTCCTCCTCTTCCTCCTCTTATCTTCCTCTTCCTCTTCTCTTCTTCGATTCTTCTTCGATTCTTATTCGATTCTTCTTCGATTCTTCTTCGATTCTTCTTCGATTCGATCTTCTTCTTCTTCTTCTTCGATCTTCCTCTTCTTCGATTCGATCTTCTTCTTCTTCTTCTTCGATCTTCCTCTCTTCTTCTTCTTCTTCTTCTTCGATCTTCCTCTCTTTTTCTTCTTCTTCTTCTTCGATCTTCCTCTCTTTTCTCTATTTCTTCTTAAACACAGTGACATATATACTGTGTATACAGAGAAGTATACTCTATGTATATCTGTCAAATTCTCTCAGATTTCTTCATCTTCAACTTTCCCTTTTTTGCATAGTCGATCAATCAGCATTGTGAAGGTATGCACATCTGGATAAATACTATGATTGAATTATATGTGACTATGTAAGAAGGGATTCTTTTCCGCTTCATCTCGTTCAAAAGGTTGATAACGACATTTAAGTTTCTATCTTTGAAAAAGGCATCTATAACAATGCTATAGATGAATATGTCGGGCTTTGTGCTCCCTTGTTCCATTAACCGAAGCAAACTTAAAGTTTTTTTAGTATGTCCTCTTAATCTGATCCCATTCATGACAATTGCATACATTTAGATTAGAATTAAAATTAAAAAATACTTTTATTAGAAAACAAAAGTGGGTGGCCTAGCCGGCTTGGCTGGCTCACAACCCACGTATGGTTGATTGTTTAAGGCCCATCAAAATGACGGGTCAGCCCGGAGTAGCGCGTCAAATTTCAAAGTCTGTGTGGGCTACACCGGCCCGTATTGACAACTCTGTAATTAGTCTCATTCACTGACGTCGAATGATTTATGCATCTATATTTTTCTCTTTATACAATTCCTTTACTATATATATATAGACCTATATGAAGAATTCACCATGATATACCCGATCCATGCATAATATCAGGAAAAATGGATACAAATTTTTGACTGCTACTTAGTATTGACAATAGGTCTGAAAAAGTATTTAAAAATATCAAATTTAGATATTTGTACCCTGTTGAAGTAAGAAACCATGACATATATGTTTGGAATAGATTTCATTTTAAGATAGTTGAAAAGGCACTATCCCGTTGAAAGGTTCTATACATCTGCCCTTTCTCAACGCATTTCTTTCGACAAAGACTTCATTTTTCCTCTTTTCTGGTGATAAATCTTTCTCAGAACATGAAATGTGAATCAAACTCATGTTTGAATTGAAATTGAGATACTGATGCAGTTCTTTCTTTTGAATCAAATAGATTCATATCTGAAAGAGGTTGTCAATAAGTTCTTTCAAAATTGACTATTTGCCCCTCTATTAGAGGTGTTCCAGAAATGTCTGTGTAAATAGCTCTACGAACGAATGCTCTACGAACGAATGGATCAGTTCGACATGAAAATGATATATATATATATATATATATATATATATATATAATTTCCTACGCGGACCATAACTTTTTTTGTTTATCTGAAGCAATTCATACACAACTAAATTTAAACTATTTTATCAAAAACAAGGATGAGTCAAAACAAATAAACAAACCACATTGATTTATTATTGAACTCCTAAGTTATAAATAAATAGAGTACATATAAGCTGATTTCATCTTTTTTTTTTTTTTAGCACAGATAAAATGAAAAGGCATTTTCTTATTTCTAATGTTATAAGTGTTGGAAATATTTATTAAACGTGAAATATAGTTAATCCTATATAATTACGAATCGAACAATTAGGGGCCCCACACGTCGGAAACGTTATTTCCACACACGTGTACATACAATGCTAAGGATCATAATTTCCTTAAATGGAAGAGATATTGGTATGTATACGAATTATTTGAGACATAAGGTAATAGACGGTTATTGGTCAAATGACGTTGGTTTCACGTTGGTAAATGAAGGAAGAAATGTACAATGTGTTAAAAGATGAAACGAGTCATGAATTTGTCGCGGCGAAGGGCCGAGTAATCTTTGGAGCCCGGCGCCTCATCACGAGACCGCGGCGCAAGTCCACGAAATTTCGGCACCACGGCGCCACTGCAGAGTCTTTGCGCCTCTGAGTTACAGTGTCACGGCGCCTCACTGCGGCCTGCCGTTTTCAATCCGTTGGAGAATAATAAAAACTGACGTTTGAGCTGACTTTGGAGGATTAACTCATTATTTTGCTCTTGAATTCAGCCATTACTTGGCTGAATTGTAACTTCATACTAATGACCATTACTTGGTCATTCAAAACCATAAATTGGCTAGTTGGAGGGTCTCCTTCTCAACACTATAAAATGAGGCCTTTGACTCATTTGCAAAACACTTGACATCTTACACTCAACAATTCTCTGAAATTGTCTTCCTCTCTTGCAATCACAAACACTCAAAGATCTTTCTTCCAAAACAAACACTTGAGTTTCCTTTGCTCATTTGTTTGATTGTTGTTTTATCTTGGGAGATAAGTTGTCATTACTACCGTTGAAAGGATATACGGGGCAATATTATCTTAAGGATAGATCAAGAATTTGGTCGACTCAGCAAACCCTCATATTTGATCATTTTCAGATTTTTAACAAATAGTTGTTATTATTTTCCCGTTTTACACATTACCACCCACAATAAGTCACAATTCTTGGAGGGTTCCATTATCTTTTTAATAGCATAGTTAGAGTTGAACGAAAATTACTATTTTGTATAAGTTTGAAAGGTTATTAGTGTTTTATGTTAAAGAATAATAACCCTTCTAATTCAAGGACTGAAGGAAGATGCCTATTATCTAGTTAAACGTTTTGTTAAGCCTCCTTATTATGTATTAGAACTTTTAGAAAAAGACTTATCCAGTCTCCCTTTAGCTACTAAGGAAGTGAATGTTTCCACTGTTTCGTACTTAACTTCTTTAGGTAATCAATGTGTTGCAGGGCCGTCTTTGAATCCGTGAGAGATGTACTACCGTACAAGGCTCCCAAAAAACGACAAATTTTAGGAGCCCTTTTTTCATTTTTTATTAAGTAGTGTTAGCCAGAATATGTAAAGTCCCATAATTCGCAAGTCTTAACCCAATCAAAGTAGGGGTTGATAACTTGAAGTTGTATTGAGTTGTTATTTACAATTTAAAATAGTTTCTAATAATTGAAATCGTATATTTACTTATATTAAGGGTCCATTTTTACGAATTAGAACAGGGCCCCCAAAATGTTTGAGACGACCATGATGTGGTGTAACCAAACACATCTATGGTTTGTAATTCTCTAGATCAATAAATATCATGTCAAAGTATACAAAATCAACATGTCACAACTTTGCTAGCGATCAATGAACTGAAAATAATGGGAAACCAAGATTCAAATCTCAATAGAACAAAGAAAAAAAGCAAGGTGATCTTATGGGACATAGACACGGTTTCCCAATACTTGCGTGTTGATGAAAAATAACAAGTATCCAATGAAATATTGGAGATAAATGCAAATTGATCCAAACACTACTTTTGGAGAAAAGGATCATTCTTCTTTGATGACAAGGAAACACGCAACCTCTACCCTTTAGGTGCAATAGCTCGCAAACCACAAAGGAGAGATAAGAAAAGGATCATTCTTCTACTGAGTGAAAAGTTACATTCCTTGGTACAATAATAATATTTATTATACTATCCGAGTGTACATGTATTTAACTCTAGCACTTTACTCATCAATTCTTTGGATGAGTCAAAAGGCTTTTACAAATGGCCAGAACTCAAGCTCAAAATCAAAACCAAACAAGGAACAATGGGAAGTTGGATAAGCTTTTAGTTGTCACTAGAACATTTTTTCAATATACAACACTTAAAAAACATCCTTAAATAAGATTGCAATGTTCCAATACAAACATGAAATTCTCTCTTTACAAGTGCATGCTTTTTGTTTTTACTTTCTGATCGAAAGGAACTCGAAGCTCCGAAGAGGGTCATCACGTGTACCCTTACGTGAGAATGGTGATGGTTTTGGTTCGATACCTGAATGAATTCTTTGTGTGGTAGACACACGCCCGTTGCTTGACACTAGTCTGCTCGAGCGACCATCAGTGATGGTGGGGTCACCGGAAGAGCTCGGTTTGCTGCTAGAAATCGCAGCCCTTTTTGAAGAGCTTCCGTTTCTCGAGGTACGGCCTCTTTCTGAATCAGCTTGCTGCAACATACAAGAAGATTTATTGATAGTACTACTTTGGCAAGCATAAAATCCAGCTGGTGAAATGCAGTGGCGGAACTAAGAAGTCTATTGAGGGGACTAAAAGCATGCAAGACTACAATTTTAATGTTTTAAAAAAAGAATTTTTGCCACCTCTCACTACACTAGAAGCCTCTCTTATGTCAGGGGGATTCAACAATTCATAACATAAAAATACTGTTTCTATCCTATTTGCGCAGTATTATTCTTCAACGAGGGGGATTCAATTGCCCCCCACCCCCAATACATGTAGCTACGTCTCGGTTAAATGCTAGTATTCGTGATGTTGACACCATAAAGGAATATATATATATATATATATATATATATTTATTTATTTATTTAATTGCTCTTCTAAGAGATTTTTCGTTCAGGATTGAGGCATAGTTAATCTACAACTATTTTGGAAGACCAAGGGTTATTACACTAGGAATAAATGAGAAGCTCTAAACTCTAAACTTCATTCTCAGATCGGCTAGTTAGTACTCCCTATTTTGTATATGATAATCAAAGGGAGTGGGAAAGCTGCAGTAATTCTTTGGAAAAGCCTGGTTCTCTTTGTCTTCGAGCTTTCATTCCTCAATCCACTGATTCCTTCCCAATTTATGTGACACTCTTTCCTTTTTAGTCAGTCCCAAAAAGAATGACATTTTTCCATATTTAGCAACACTTTGACTTTAAACTTCTCATTTACCCTTAATGAAATAATTTACAACCACTGGTTTGTTTTAATCCACAGGTTTCTAACGTCTTTCTTTCGTACTTAAACTCCATACCTAGCCAAACACATTCACATAAATTGGGACGGAGGGAGTACTACTTTGGAAGACCAAGGGTTACACACAGGAACAAAAGGAGAAGCTCTAATCTGTTGATTCTCAGATCGGCTAGTTACTGGTTATTTTTTGAAAATATAGAGATCGGCTAGTTAAACTACATTAAGAACAAATAAGGTAAATAAAACAGCACCAACTCCAAAATATATAATTGAAAGAAATGGATCTTTTTGGGTTCCCTTGCTTTCTTAGAAAGGAGGGAATGATACCACATCTTTAGATGAAGTCATATCCTCTGAAGTTTTGTGTCTGGAATGTTCCCCATGCCTTCCCGTACCAGAAGCATTCCTTCTCGAAAATGCTTCAACAGCACCAGAAAACCTGTCTCGAATATCTTGTCCAACTGGATTACAAAATTAAAACATGTCAAGTGTCAATCGGCGATAAATTGTCAGAAGCAGCGATAACATTATTCAACTTCAGCATGGGAAGCTCACATATAATTTTATTCATGAAGCATCTCAGAAAATCAGAAGTTCCAGCAAGGGGCAGAAAACTTATAATTCATGAAGCAAAGGAACATATGTTCCAGGTTATACGATATGCAAAATTTGAAACAAAAATACATAGATAGGATATAGTTTCAAGAATATGACAAAAATGGTCCCTTAAGTATGCACTGAACAGTTTTTGGTCCTTTAAGTTTGCTAAAAGTTGATATTTTTGGTCTCCGTCAAATATTTAACAATTTATGTTCTTTAGATGTGACGGAAGCTATGAAAAAATGATTTAACCATAAACACCAAGAAGTCTAATCATAACCTAAAATATGCAACACAAAAAACTACACTAGACACTAGACAGTAAAGAGATATATAAAAAATAGCAGATATTACACCTCAAAAACTGCACTAGACTCTAGAAATAAATCAAAATAGCATAAACTACAATTTAATAACTCCCGCTAATTTTTTGTTTGTTTTTATATCTCCCGTCAAATCTAACAAATAATGGCAAGGGTCAGCCCGGTGTACAAAGTATCATGCCTTAGCAGGGTCCGGGGAAGGGTCGCACCCCAAGGGGTGTGATGTAGACAACCTACCATAATGCAAGCATTGATGGCTGCTTCCACGACTCGATCCCGTGACTTATAGGTCACACGGAGACAACTTTACCTTTGCTCCACGGCTCCCCATCAGCATATAGAGTTCGGTAAATATTTGATGGAGATTAAAGTGTTAATTTTTGGCAAACTTAAAGGACCAAAACTGTTCAGTGCATACTCGAGGGACTATTCTGAACCTACCCTCAAACATAAGGGACCTTTTTTGTCATTTTCTCGGATATAGTTTCTGAACCTTGTATATCTATGGGTATGTTGTTGTTGTAGTTTTTGAACCTTGTCTTGAAGAAATAACTAAAGACCAAAAAGGAACTAACCAACCTATTGAGATTCCTCTTTAATTAATTAATGCTACTACTAAAACTACAGAGAGTTTTTTTCTGGCAACATCCACTACTTCTGTTCAGAGACCATACCTGTCCTTCCTGGTCTTTCAGCAGATGGCCCAGCATTTAGACCGGCACTTCCACTAGGAATCTGGTAGAAAGAAAATGCATGACTATCATTCATAATAACCGAGAAGAGTGAAAAGTAATAATCCAAAGGAAAGTTTGATAATCACTAACTCGTCCTCTAGAACTGGAACCAATCTGAGGATACTTCAAAATGGTCCAATCAAAAACATAGTCAAATTGATAACCTGCACAATGTCAAAGATTAAGATTAAGAGACTAGAAATCTAGAATACATATCTAATAAAGATAAGAATTGCGTAGTTACAATTAGACAGCTTTTGGACCCAACTATATGTAAAAGAAAAGTGAAGTACTCATTTTTATCCTTTTTAGTCTGTCTCAAAATGAATGTTATATTTCTTTATTTAGAAACAATTTAACTTAAACTTTTCATTTTATCTTTAATGAGAATAATTACAGCCACACAAATGTTTCTGGGTTGTGTTAGACCACAAGTTTCAAAAATGTTTCTCCCTATCTTAAACTTTATGCCCAATCAAATACTGCCACACAAGTTGGGACGGAGGGAGTATTATTTACCTTCACGAATAAACAAGTCTCTGAACAGCCTCTTCAAATATGAATAGTCAGGTTTATCTTCAAACCGTAATGATCGACAATAGTGGAAATATGATATAAATTCTGACGGATGGGATTTGCATAACACCTGTTACAGTAAAATTGAATCATGTGTGAATTGCCTCATCGGATGATCAATATCGCTTAATGCAATCAAGAGCAAAACAGACCAAACTAAGGCCAGATATTATCCCCAACCAGCTCAAGATGATGATTGGGTTAGCCAGGATCAGTACATTGAAACGATCTCCTTTGACAGAAACCAGGTTGTAGTAAAGAATCTCCATCATAGCTCGAGAAGATAAAAAGACATAAGGATGGGTGGGAGTGTCATGGCAGATGCGACATAATGACAAAAATGGTCCCTTGTGTTTGAGGGTAGGTTCAAAAATAGTGCCTTAAGTATGCACTGGACAGTTTTGGTCCTTTAAGTTTGCAAAGGTCTACACTTTTGGCCTCCGTCAAATATTTACCGAATTACATATGTTAATTTGACGGAAACAGTGGTAAAAAAAGGATATTAGCGGGAACTCACAGTTAGAGGTACAATTTTTGTAGTTTCTGCTATTTTTAATTTATTTCTAGAGTCTGGTGCACAACTTTTTGAGGTGTAATTTCTGCCATCTTTTTAGCATCTAGTGCAGTTTTTTATATTGCATAATTAGAATTTGATGAGACTTATTTAGTGTGTATAGTTAAATCTTAACAGACATAGTTCTGTAAATATTTGCCGGAGACTAACAAGTGTTAACTTTTGACAAACTTAGAGGATCAAAACTGTTCAATACATACTTATGTGACTATTGAACCTACCCTCAAACATAAGGGACCATTTTTGTCATTTTCTCTGACAGATGCTCTAGTAATTCACAAAACGTGATGATGGTGTCACATAACTAAGATGCTTTGATCATAACAAGTACCTCTATTGGAGTCAACATCTTCTTTTCACTGATTTTATCGTATTTCTGCTTCTTGGTACCAGCTTTCAGTCCCTGCCACGGAAGGCTGAACCAAAGACGGTGTCACCAGGTCAGTGGACAAGTTACAATTTACACTAGGAAGAAATACACAAAAGATGCTAAAACGAAAAGGAGAAATCCCTAAAATCCAACCTTTCTCTAAGAAAATACATAAGCACATAGCCCAAAGATTCCAAATCATCTCTTCTGCTTTGCTCTGGCCGGGAAGAAAGGGAAAACGATTAATGAGTTATAAATGACTCTAAAGCTTCAGCAGTGCCCCTAGTTATTTGACAACCTAAATGATATACACCTACCAACTCCAAGGTGTGTGTTGACACTTGCATAACGAGCTGTGCCGGTCAGATTCTTGTTTTCTCTGGAAGAATAATTGAAAAAGAAAATGTATCAGAGGCAGTCCAAATATAAATTCATAATTGAGGGAAGGAAACAAAGTTTAAAACCAAAATTAGACCGACATACTAATATTTACTCCCTCTGTCCCAATTTTTGTGAAGGTGTTTGACTGGGCACAGAGTTTAAGAATGAAAAGAAAGACTTTTGAAATTTGTGGTCTAAAACAAGTCATAATAAATATTTGTGTGGCTATAAATCATCTCAAGGGTAAAAAGGGAAGTATATTGTTATCGTGTTACTAATATAGAAAGGTGTCATTCTTTTTGGGGCTGACTAAAAAGGAAAGAATGTCACATAAACTGGGACAGAGGGAGTATCACTTGAAGGTAGCACAATCTAGTAGTATCATTTGAGGGAGTATCAACGGTTGCAAAGGCCGTTAATAGTGAAGACCTTTCTGAAGGTTGTCCGTTTCAACTAACACTTGGAAACAAGAAAATGGGCACAGAGTCCCAATTTTTGTGAAGGTGTTTGACTGGGCACATAGTTTAAGAATGAAAAGAAAGACTTTTGAAATTTGTGGTCTAAAACAAGTCATAATAAATATTTGTGTGGCTATAAATCATCTCAAGGGTAAAAAGGGAAGTATATTGTTATCGTGTTACTAATATAGAAAGGTGTCATTCTTTTTGGGGCTGACTAAAAAGGAAAGAATGTCACATAAACTGGGACAGAGGGAGTATCACTTGAAGGTAGCACAATCTAGTAGTATCATTTGAGGGAGTATCAACGGTTGCAAAGGCCGTTAATAGTGAAGACCTTTCTGAAGGTTGTCCGTTTCAACTAACACTTGGAAACAAGAAAATGGGCACAGAGTCCCAATTTTTGTGAAGGTGTTTGACTGGGCACATAGGTTAAGAATGAAAAGAAAGACTTTTGAAATTTGTGGTCTAAAACAAGTCATAATAAATATTTGTGTGGCTATAAATCATCTCAAGGGTAAAAAGGGAAGTATATTGTTATCGTGTTACTAATATAGAAAGGTGTCATTCTTTTTGGGGCTGACTAAAAAGGAAAGAATGTCACATAAACTGGGACAGAGGGAGTATCACTTGAAGGTAGCACAATCTAGTAGTATCATTTGAGGGAGTATCAACGGTTGCAAAGGCCGTTAATAGTGAAGACCTTTCTGAAGGTTGTCCGTTTCAACTAACACTTGGAAACAAGAAAATGGTTGGCTAAAACAACCTCAATTGGATAGAGTAGGAGATGAATTGAATTTCATACTCCATTATTCTAAATGTAAATGAAATGCCATTATCAGAGATAAATTCATTTCTGTACTCTAGTAACTATATGTATTTTGAGTAGGATTAACAAAGTAAGACATGATTCAATTTTCCAAAATACCAGATACTAATTTTTCTTCCACAAGGCTCCCTCTTTAATGCTTTTCTTTATCAATGTGGTGTCGTGCACCTCAACTAATTCCACCGGATAGTGCACCTCAACTAATTCCACCGGATACCTGCTAGACTGCTACCTCCCACCAGCACTGGTACCGGGTAACTCTGTTCACCCCCTAGTGTTTTTGCCTTCTCTGGGATCCGCTCTTTAATTATTTTGATATCATATACATCATAATAGCAATTGATTACTCAATTCTTTGGTAATATTACATGAGCGTTAATTAGATTCAATAATCATATCACCACCAATAGAATGTCATTGAGCTTTTTGAAAGCCAGATAGAATTTTCTTTGATGGAAAACTTGTTAACAAAGAGTTTACTGCTTTGAAAATGCAAAAGTTTTTATCATATATTCCTTTTTTATAATCGAGAAATCCCTGAGGACCAGCTAGCACATTGTTCGAAGCTCTGGAACCCGCTTCATTCCAATGTTCAATAGCTTGGGGTCTCTCACTCTAGAGGGTCTCTAACTCTAGAGGGCTCTATATATAAAGTGAACTAGAAAGAAACAAAAAAAAAACAGTAGGCAACAAATACAGAAATTATCTTCACAATGGAGACTTGCTAGGAGCAGTGAAAGAGAATCAAACACTACCATCCTTTTCCATATAAAGATGTGAAATTAGCTTCCGGAAAGACAAACAGAAAAACTTCAAGGACCATTCAAGTAACAAAGTGTGACTACCTGTATGGTATATGCTTGTGAGTCTGTAGGTCCCTATACTTTTTGGCAAGCCCAAAGTCGATGGCGTAAACCTGTCAATTTTATGGCAATATAACGACTTTCAGATTATGCAACATATCCTTTTCCTTGAAGCTCTTACTTCAGCACTGATACTTGGTAAAGGTATCACAAATATTGAAGCACAATAGATAAAAATGTTTTATAATTTTATAAGGTAAATGTTCGCTTTAAAATTGTAAATGGTTGATACAGAACTACTATAAGTATAAACGAACATAACTCCGTTAATCCTGTCTCCATAAGTGCATCATTATCTTTTTCATTGTAAAAGCCAGTCAACAAAAATGAACTTTTCTAACTTATACTCAAGTTGCATTTTCTACTCAAGAATAAGAATAGCATGAACCCGAGGGTCTATCGGTTTGTGTACACCCTACCCTCCCCAGACCCCACTTGTGGGATTTCACTAGGTATGTTGTTGTTGTAACAAGAATAGCATGAACAGCTATCAGAAATAGCAACATAACCCCAAGGAAGCAATTTGACGATGACTCACAGATAAAGGGCAGCTCAGTGCACTAAGCTCCCGCTATTCGCGGGGTCCGGGGAAGGGCCGGACCACAAGGATCTGTTGTACGCAGCCTTACCTCACATTTCTGCAAGAGGCTGTTTCCATGGCTTGAACCCATGACCTCCTGGTCACATAGCAATAACTTTACCGGTTCCAAGGCTCCCCTTCTTAAAAGAAGAATTTTATAGGGTGTTTTTGTTATGAAGTTTTTCCAATTTTCTCATGAAGTCAAACTTTTTGAAAATATTTCCTCTAAAAAACAAGTTCCTTAAAAACGGGGAAAATGACTTCCCTAGTGGAAATATGGAAAACAAGTACCACAAGTGACATTCCACAATAGTTGTCTAATACCCACCCTCCAACACACCCACCCTCACCCCAATCCCATATCCCCCGTTCCTACCACCCCTAGCCCCATGCCAACACCAATAGTGTTTGTCCAGACTATATACAAAAATGCTTTTGAGACAATATTTTCTGCTTATTTACCAAACACCAAAAAATAAGCAAGATACCCACTTATTTTCAATGAAAATATTTTTATAAAATCATTTTCCGGGGGAAATATTTTCCTTAATATCAAACAGACCCATAGTTTCAAAAGTATTTCTGCAATACTTAAGCCAACCTCAAGTCTGGATTCAGACCCCAAGAAGTATGAAAGAGCTACTCCAAAAGATATTAGATAAAAATAGCTATTCCTCCAACATTATGACCATTTGACTAAACACGTACGATGTAAAATTTGATAAAACTAAAAACTGAACTAGCAAGGATTGTACATGAACCTGTACCAGTTTAGATGAAGCCATGAAGGAATATTAACTGACATATATTCGAAGCTTTTTCAAGCTCTGACAGGACATGAACAATTACCTGATTTGCTTTGCGACCTAGGCCCATTAAAAAGTTGTCTGGCTTTATATCACGGTGAAGAAATCCTCTTGAGTGCATATACTCAACTCTATTAATCTGAAAAAGACAGTGCAAGATTATTACATCAGACTCATACTCGGCGGTTATAAAAAACGCTAATCTCTGAAAAAAGTGGGATGTCAATGAACTACTTACTAGTTGATCAGCAAGCATTAAAACTGTTTTCAAAGTGAACTTCCTATTGCAATAGTTGAAGAGGTCTTCCAAACTTGGTCCAAGAAGGTCAATGACCATTACATTGTACTCGCCCTCAACTCCAAACCATTTGAGGTTGGGAATCCCGGCTTCATAATTAATGGCAGAGACAAGGAGTCAATTTTCTATTCATAACATTCCCATGCCAAAAGTTCTTTCATTAGACAAAACACACAGAACTAATTGGTGAGAAAATGACACAAATGGTCTCTTATCTTTGATAGTAGGTCCATAATAGTCCTTTAAGTATCCATTGAGCAGTTTTGGTCATTTAAGTTCGCCAAAAGTGAGCACTTTCGGTCTCCATCAAATATTTATCATACTCTAATTGTTAAATTTAATCTGAACGCTGAAAAAAATTGAACCAGAAACACCATAAATTCCCATCAAAATTCGAGAAACCGCAACATAAAAGACTACACCAACCACAAAAGTAGACCAAAAATCGCACCTCAAGAAATTGCACCAGACTCTTGAAATAGACCAAAAATAAGCATAAACTACAAAATATCTACTTCCAAATGTGAGTCCCCATCAAAATATTTTCTATTTCCATAGTTCCTAACAGAGGCCAAAATTGTTCACTTTTGGCAAACTTAAAGGACCAAAACTGCTCAAGTGATACTTAAGGGACTATTTTGAACCTACTATCAAAGATAAGGGATCATTAAATGACACAAATATTTAAAAGGGGACAATCAAGCTCATAATTAGCGATGAAGGGGTTTGTGAGTTTGAACTTCTGACAAGTAGCATATAACGCTGCTTCACTGGCATTCCACCTCCCCCCCCCCCCCCTCTCTTTTCTTTTGATAGGTATTTTAGAGTAATCAACACAGTTGCATCATTGATAGATAGCTGAGGATATGTAAAGGACATGAAGAAAGACTTACTTCCTCCTTGGAGAAGCATATATATTTTTGACTCGTAATGAAGTTGAGGGTGCTTCGTCTTGACAGATTCCTGTTAGTTGCAGTAAACAATAATGCTATGTAAGTGCAAATCATCAAGAAAACATAAGTAAGTGCAATGCAGAATCAGGAGAGTTTCTTCTTAGCATTTTAGTGCTATAACTCTAATAATATTAAAATGACAAGTTAAATGCCATATCTATAATTCCATTCAATCAAGGGAAAAAGCTATCAATAATTCCATTCAATCAAGGGAAAATGCTCAAATATGCCATCGAACTATTGAAAATGACCCATTTATGCCACTCGTCAATAGTTTGGCTCATTATGCATCGCCATTACCAAAATGGCTCATCTGTGCCATTTTTCATTAACGCCGGTTTTACAATACCATTTTTCATTAACACCGGCGTTAATGAAAAATGGCATGGATGAGCCATTTTACTATTTTCCATTAACGCCGGCGTTAACAGAAAATGGCATGGATGAGACATTTTGGTAACAACAATGACATAAATGAGCCAAACTATTAACGAGTTGCATAAATGAGCCATTTCCGATAGTTCGACGACATATTTGAGCTATTTCCCTTCAATCAACTACAACTCAATCTCAAGTTAGTTGGGGTCGACTATACGAGTCATCTTTTCTTTTGAATGATAATGACTCATCTGTATTTATTCCCCTACATTTTGGCTCATTTCATTCCAATACTAAATAATTTGTCTTTGCAGTTCTGTAGAACTAAATGTTTCCTAACCTCCATACTAATCTCTACACTGACATACAAGTCTCTAACCATTATGTTCTGTTGAGTCTGCCTTAACTGCATAGACATAACGGAAAGAATGACAAAAATGGTCCCTTATATATGGGAGTAGGTTCAAAATAGTCCCTAAATTATGCTCCGAACAGTTTTGGTCCTTCAAGTTTGCCAAAAGTGTTCGTCAAATACTTAACGAACTTTTCAGTTAAATTTGACAGCAACTGTGAAAAAAATGATTTAATAAAAAAACTAGGAAAGTCCTGTCAAATCCTAGAAACTACAACACAAAGACGGTACTAGACACAAAATAGACCAAAAATAGCATAAATTGCACCGAACTCTAGAAAGAGACTAAAAATAGAAGAAACTGCAAAAATTGTACCTCCAAATGTGAGTTCCCACTAAATCCTTTTATTTCACAGTTCCCGTCAAATCTAATGGAAGAGTTCGTTAAATATTTGACAAAGACCAAAAGTGTTACCTTAAAGGACCAAAACTGTTAGGAGCATACTTTAGAGACTATTTTGAACCTACTAACAAACATAAGGGACCATTTCAGTTAAATTTGACAGCAACTGTGAAAAAAATGATTTAATAAAAAAACTAGGAAAGTCCTGTCAAATCCTAGAAACTACAACACAAAGACGGTACTAGACACAAAATAGACCAAAAATAGCATAAATTGCACCGAACTCTAGAAAGAGACTAAAAATAGAAGAAACTGCAAAAATTGTACCTCCAAATGTGAGTTCCCACTAAATCCTTTTATTTCACAGTTCCCGTCAAATCTAATGGAAGAGTTCGTTAAATATTTGACAAAGACCAAAAGTGTTACCTTAAAGGACCAAAACTGTTAGGAGCATACTTTAGAGACTATTTTGAACCTACTAACAAACATAAGGGACCATTTCAGTTAAATTTGACAGCAACTGTGAAAAAAATGATTTAATAAAAAAACTAGGAAAGTCCTGTCAAATCCTAGAAACTACAACACAAAGACGGTACTAGACACAAAATAGACCAAAAATAGCATAAATTGCACCGAACTCTAGAAAGAGACTAAAAATAGAAGAAACTGCAAAAATTGTACCTCCAAATGTGAGTTCCCACTAAATCCTTTTATTTCACAGTTCCCGTCAAATCTAATGGAAGAGTTCGTTAAATATTTGACAAAGACCAAAAGTGTTACCTTAAAGGACCAAAACTGTTAGGAGCATACTTTAGAGACTATTTTGAACCTACTAACAAACATAAGGGACCATTTTTGTTATTTTTTTCGACATAACACAACAACAAAGAAACAGCTTAAGAGCATGAACCAAACGCTAAGCAGCAAAATTAATAGAAATGAGCAACCAATACCAGCTTAATGGCAAACTTAAAGGACCAAAACTACTCAAGTGATACCTTAGGGATTATCTTGAACCTACTACCTAGGATACAACAACAACAACATACCCAGTGTAGTCCCGCAAGTGGGGTCTGGGGAGGGTAAGATGTACGCAGACCTTACCCCTACCTTTGCGAGTAGAGAGGTTGTTTCCGGTAGACCCTCGGCTCGAAAGAACCTACTACCTAAGATAAGGGACCATATTTGTCATTTTCTCGACATAACGCAACAACAAAGAAACAGCTTAACAGCATGAACTAAAGACTAAGGTGCAAAATAATAGAAAAGAACAACTGGTGTTGGTTGGAGGGAGAGACAATACCAGCTTAATGGCAACTTCTTCTCCATTTTGTATATTCACACCTGAACCAATATAGCAACAAGAAGCAGAAAACATAAGAAACACAAAAGAATAGCTAAAAACTACTATTAAAAACACAAAGGTCAAAAAGCAAATGAAATGAAGTTGACCATCAACAACAACAACATTCCCAGTGTAATCCCACACAGTGGGGCCTGGAAAGGATAAGATGTAAGCAGACCTTACCTCTACCTTTGTGGGGTAGAGAGGTTGTTTCGGATAGACCCTCGGCTCAAAAGATATGGAGTTGCCATCATAGAATCAAATCTACCAAGTGATGACATACCTAAATAAAGCTCACCAAAAGAACCACTCCCAATTTTCCTTCCAAGCTTGAACTTCCCACCCACAACATGATCCATGGTGATTCCAACAACCCCACTTCAATTAATTTCACCAACAACAATTTCAATAATTAATTTTCTCAGATTTTCACCCATTTAAGATTAGCCAAAAAGCCCTCAAGAAATCCAAGAAACAATCAACCCCATCAAATTACCATGTTAAAGTTCACAACTTTGAATAAAAAAGGCTAAAATTTATTAATCAAATTTTCCAGCTACATCCTTCAATAAATACAAACACCCATCATCTCCAAATAACCCAAAAGGTAATAAAAACCCTATCTTACAAGAAAAATCACCCCATTAATTAACGAAAAACAAACTCTTTGCAACCCACAGATGTACAAATTAGAAATGTGTATTTAATTCAAGAATTGTGGCAATGGAGGTAATAGAGATGGGACAAATGAGAGATAGATTTTGAGAAAAATAACAATTATTTTTTGGGGAATTTTGTGTGTTGTGGAAAAGCAAGGAGCATACAGAGAGAGAGAAGAAGAAAGGATTGGTTGAATTAATTATATTGTGTTTGTATCTTCTTGTTTTTAGTTTTCCTTGTGTCTTGTTGTTTAAACATGTTTTACAGCTTGTTTAGAGGGTCGTTATCTTTTCTTTTCTTTTTTTGGATTTCCTCCGCGTTCCATATTTGTATTGGAGTCCGACTACATCCGAACGCGTCGGATAAAGCCTATTTTTTGTAGGTAAACGATATCTACCAAGAATTATTTTTTATATCCAAAACTCGAATTCGAGATTTCTAATTAAAAAAGAAACAATCTCATATCACATCCTTTTGGTGGTAGAGGGTCATTATTATTTTTTTTTTTTTTTTTGTTGACGAAGGAACCCGCAGCCGCTACTCTTTCGAGCGCCTTGAAACTCCGGACCGACGATGGCGCAAACCACGTCGGCCAGTAAACCACGGCCTTGTGTAATGTGGCCGTGTGTGACGAAGAAGGTTTATGCGGGGATCGAACTCGTGACGCTGTCGCCATCTCTTCTTCTGTAGCTAAACACTTTGCGGGTGGTAGAGGGTCATTATCATTTCATAATATATGGTTATGGTATCATATTTTCTATCTCAATTTATATGGTATTTTTTGCTTTTTGAAAAAATTCAGACTTTATAAATTTTGACCGATATTTTTAAATACATTATTTTATTAT
Source organism: Przewalskia tangutica (assembly GCA_029844215.1). Lineage (NCBI taxonomy): Eukaryota > Viridiplantae > Streptophyta > Magnoliopsida > Solanales > Solanaceae > Przewalskia > Przewalskia tangutica. Next base: position 106,899,577 of record CM056734.1, read on the forward strand.
ATTGACACGAGCAGAATGGAAATTTTATGATATTTTTCGTACATATTTAGAAATTTTAATTTTAAAATATTGAGTTGATCTAATTTAATTTAGCTTCAAATATTAATTAAATTGACTTTTGGGAATGAAAATTACCACATAAATTAAGACGAATTTATTGTATTGTTTCGATGAATATAATATTTGAATGATTTGTATGATTTTTGATCATTTTATAACCCACTAACAATATAAAGAATAACTTACAATATTATAAAGAAGAATAAGATACGGGTAAAATTATTATAAAAAGTGGGTAAAGAATAAAATTATTAAATAATAAGTAAAAGCAAGATGAGAGGGGCAATAAGGTAACTATGTGATCTCACCAAATTGATTGTCTTTTGTTATACATAAACGAATTTAATAATATAATCCAATAAATTTAAATAATAATTAAAATAAATTTTGTATTTAATATTATAATACAATACAATATACTTCTTCGCCCAAAATTGATTTTCTTAGTTATTATTTAGACAATCAAAGAATATAGTTTTACCAGAATTTTTCAAATATTTTTAAATAATTCTAATTGCTGACTATTGTGATTTGCAGTACTTTTTATGTAGTTTTTAAAGATGCAACTTTTTATTTCAAAAAATAAAGACACAATGTCCAAATTTAGATCGAACATTAGTTAATTTGGTTCTTATAATTCGACTCAAAACAATCTTTTTGGGACGGAGAAAGTAATAGGTAACAACCATCCAAACATGCTGTTAAAAATATATATAAATGAGGGGTATTGATTAGTATGCAAGATAAAGTGATTGTTAATTTAATTGCTTGCAAATGATGATTTGATTAAATGTTAAGGGTCTGTTTGGCCAAACTTCAAACTTCTGAAAAAATGTTTCTGTTTCTTAGAAGTAGTTCTGCAGAAACTGTTTCTAGAGGATCTGTTAGGGTGTTTGGCCTATAATTATAAAAATCTTACGAAAGCGAAGCAGTTTCTGTTTAGCCCACATTTATGCAAATTTACTAGAATATTCTTTTTAATAAATTTAAAACTATTTAAAATATTATTTTCTATCCTATGTTCTAAAAATTAGTATATCTTTACAATTTAATAATTTTAATTTTATTTATTTAATTGCAACATTTAATAAAAAAATAATATTATATTGTACATAAAAATGTAACGACACTGTGATAGTCAATGACTCAAATATGTCCAAACCTACCCTCCGCCCTACCTACACTTACCCCTACCCCATCCTCAAATTTCTATGTCATATTTTTTTTACTTTTATAAAAAATATGAATTCCCGCCCCCCAACCCAACCCCATTGCCCTACCCCATCTTCAAATTTCTATTTCATATTTTTTGTTACTTTTATAAAAAATGATTGAAAATGTGAATTTTTTTCTTACCCCCGTCCACCTACCACATTCTCAAATTTATATTTTTTATATTTTTAACTTTTATAAATAATTATAAAAAATATGAATTTTTTTCTTACCCCCGCCCTACCCCATCCTCAAATTTCTATTTCATATTTTTTTGTTACTTTTATAAAAAACAATGAAAATATGAATTTTCCACCTACCACATTCTCAAATTTCTATTTTATATATTTTTTACTTTTATAAACAATTTATAAAAAATATGAATTTTTTTCTTACTCCACCCCACCCCACCCCATTGCCCTACCCCATCCTCAAATTTCTATTTATATTTTTGTTACTTTATAAAAAATTATTGAAAATATAAAAAAAATTCTTACGGGGGTCCACTTACCACATTCTCAAATTTTTATTTTATATTTTTTTACTTTTAAACAATTTATAAAAATAATATGATTTTTTTTCTTAGCTCCGCCCTACCCCTACCCCCCACCCCTCCCCATTGCCTACCCCATCCTCAAATTTCTATTTCATATTTTTTGTTACTTTTATAAAAAAAAATATTAAAAAAATATGAATTTTTTTCTTACCCCCGCCCTACCCCACCTTACTCCATTCCCAAATTTCTATTTTATATGGGGATATTATATGAGATTAAAAGAAATTTTGTGAAAAGAAAGGGGTAAATGGGTCCAAAAAAATTCATTTAATGAGCAAAAAAGATTTATGGAGAAGCACCAAATTGGTGTTTCTGCTTCTCTTCCTATCTAGAAACACTTTTTGTTTAAAAAGTGTTTCTACTTCTGAAAAGTACATGTTTGACCTAAGAAGTGTTTTTGAGTAATAGAAACACTTCCAAAAGTTTGGTAAAGCTTTGTTTCTCATTTGTCTGTCGCCTAACACGTCTCTGTGTGATGTAAGGATAAAAAAAGGTTTTATGATTGTACAAATAGAAAGCTAATTACCAAAAGTGCAAGTGGGTGAATTGTATTTTTTTCTTTTTACTAGTCGATTACCTTGAAATGTCAATCGACTGCTAACAGATAAAGTGCAGAAAATAAATGATGAATGTAAATGACACAAGATATTTTTATACTGGTTTGGATTCAATGTGAATCTTAATCCAGTCCCCTTGGGTTTCAAGGGTTTTGGGTTTGGTGCAATGGTTGTTTGAATGGATTTTTTACGTCTACACTCAAACGCTCGTAATCTTTTAATACAATGTCTCACCAACTATAGTATATTTCTTCTCACTTTTTTGTTTATACCATAAATCACTCAAAATTACAATGCTTGTTCAGAGTAAAGTAGATAGTTTGAGAAGTTGAGATGAAAGTATAACTTTTTTCGTCTTTGGAGCCATTCTTTATAGTTGTAGAATAGTCTTTTTGCTCTCGCAGTAGTTAACACAAACAAGTAGCTGCAGTAACTCATCTCTTTAAGAAGCTTAGCTGCAGCCGTTACACTGCTCTAATAACTCAGCTATAAGGAGAAGGAGAAGGAGAGGAGCGACAACCCAAAAGATTTGATCATTGGAAAGAGGAATAGAAAATCCTATTTTCCAAGAATAAGGCTAGAGCTTTCTAACAGATCTTCTTTCCTTGTGAGCTTTGTGGCTGAATCTTTTGTTCTTAATTATTTTCTTAAAGCTTGATACTTGTTTCCTTGGTGATGTGAACTTGATATACTGGATTGATGCGTCGAGATCTCGTCCTTTCCAACCTTGATTTATTTATCTTCAAAAATCAATCATTACTTATTTATTTCACTTGAACATACTGTTATTGACTTCACTAGTCAGCTGGGCTAGGGTTTTTCTTTGGTCCTTGTGAGTCAGTTGGGCTTGCCTTTCACTTGTGAGTTAACCCGCACAAAGATTTTGCCATTATTAAAACTCACTAACAATTACTTCTCATTTTCTTCCGGGTGATTTTTCCTTTTATGTTTACGTCTAAATTTTTCCTTTTATTTTCACTTGTAAAATTATACACTAGCATTGGTGTTTGCAATGTTGGTGGAGGATATGTAGGAGGTGCTAGTGGTGAAAGAAGAAGGGGAGGGATGAGAGGGTGTAAAGTGGGTTGGGGTTGTGAATTGTAAGGTGGCATGTCACATGGCGTACATCTTATCAAAATATCAGTGTCACTTGGGAGCAGACATCCCCCTTGTATAGCTTAACGGAAGGAGATATATATTTGAACTACTTATAACGAAAATCGTTATTACAAAATAAAAAGCAATTTGACCTTTTACCCTAATTTTTATAATGAGATTGACAACGAATAAAGTTAATTCATACTAAAAAGTATACCACACATTGAACTTTTTTCAATTATTATATAGTTGATCCATCTAGTTTTAATAATAATTGTATTAAGTGTATATCTCCTAATTTAGATATAATTATATTCCTTTTGTAATTAGGCTGATTAGTTACCTAGTTTGTAACAATGTAAATATTTACATTTACACTACAGTGAACAACTGAGGTTGCGGTAGTGGCAGCGGCCAGCTGTGAAATTTGCCTAACCGTGGTCCCCACCAACTTTGATCTATTTGATTTTTCTGTGAAGAATTTTACGACAGGGGGGCGAATAATGAGATGTGATAGCTCCGGAGATCTCTACCTCATTTCCAAACCTAAACAACTGTTTAACCTATCTGTTTCATGTGTCTCTTCCCCCATTCCTCGTAACCCGAATGATGTCTTGTCTGACCCTAATTGGAAAGCCGCAATGATTGACGAATATAATGCTCCTATTGATAATCATACGTGGGACCTAGTATCCCATCCACCTGATGCTAACATTATTCGTTCTATGTGGATTTTTAGACATAAAATATCTTATGGTTCTTTTGAGAGGCACAAGGCTCGTCTTATATGTGATGATAGTTATCAACAGGTGGGAGTGGACTATGATGAAATGTTCATCTACAACAAGGGTCCCGACATGGCTTATCTCTTATTATATGTTGATGACATCATCCTCACCATCATCTGATGCCCTCCGTCGGTCCATCATGTCACTCATTGCCTCTGAGTTTGTTATGAATGATCTAGGCCCCATGAGTTATTTCTTAGGCATCTCTGTCACTCATAATTCTGGCGGCCTATTTATGTTTCAGATGAAATATGCCGAAGAGATCCTTGACCGTGTAGACATGATATCTTGCAAACCAACCCACACCCCAGTAGACACCCATTCCAAGCTCAGCGTCGATTCTGATCCTCCTTATTCAGACCAGACTCACTATCGTAGCTTGGTTGGAGCCCTACATTATCTTACATTCACGATACCAGACTTATTTTATGTCGTGCAACAAATCTGTCTGCACATGCACAGTTCGACAGACGCACTATGTCGTGCAACAAATCTATCTGCACATGCACAGTTCGACAGACGCACATATGAATGTCCTTAAACATATTTTACAGTACATTCAGGGCAATCTTCACTTCGACTTACACTTATACAGGTCCTTGCTCACCGGTCTTACTGCATATTCTGATGTTGACTGGGGTGGATGTCTTGACACTCGTCACTCCACATCTGGTAATACGTCTTCCTCGGAGATAACCTATTGTCTTGGTCTTCTAAAAGACAGCCTACACTATCTAGATCCAGTGCGGAACCATAATACATAATTGTAGAAAATGTCGTCTCTAAGTCTTGTTGGCTCCGTAACCTTCTACTTGAGCTTCACTGCCCGATTAAAAAGGCAACATTAGTCTACTGCAACAATGTTAGTGTGATACACCTTTTCGACAATCCCGTCCAGCAGCAACACACCAAACACATCGAAATGGACATTCACTTTGTGTGTGAAAAAATGGCTCGTGGTCAGGTTCGTGTCCTTCATGTTCCTTCCAGATATCAGATTTTCGACATATTTACCAAAGATCTTCTGCGCATACTGTTTGATAATTTTCGAGCCAGTATCAGTGTCCATGAACCTCCACTTCAACTGCGGGGGTGTAATAGAATATTTACCGAATATTCTCATAATAATTGTATTAATTGTATATCTCCTAATTTAGGTAGAATTATATTCATTTTGTAATTAGGTTGATTAGTTACCTAGTTTGTAGCAAGATAACTATTTCTGTAATACTATATATATTGTAAATCATTAATGAATAAAATCAAGGAACATATTCTTTTATATATAGCAGTTTAGAAGATGTATTTATCAAGACTCTAGGTTCTTTTTACCTTGCTTCCGCTCCTCAAATTCTCTCTCTCCCTCTCGGATTTTCCCCCTAAAGTCGCGACCCTTCTCTTCCAAAAAAAATCCTCTCTCTCAAATTCCTTTCTCTGAATCTTCGTGTTTTATTCACCATGACTGATAAAAATACGTTTCATCCTGCCCTCACAATTTCTAACATCAAGAGTGTTCTTCCTATTATTCTTGATCTAGAGAACGTCCAATATGGGACGTGGGCGGAATTATTCAAGATTCATGCTATGGCACATCAAGTTCTTCACCACATCATCCCTCCAGCTCCTCCTACAGAGGGTGATACGACGACAACAACGGTTGTGCCCACCAAAGCAGCCGATCCAAACTTATAGGTCATGCTTGATGCCAAGGTTCTACAATGGATTTATGCCACTATCTCCTTGGACCTTTTACAGACGATTATGGAACCCAACTCCACAATTATGGAGGGCGTAGAAACGATTGTGTGATATCTTCCAAGATAACAATCATTCTTGCATTGTTATCCTCGAGTAGGAATTTTCTAAAGTTGCTATGGAAAATTTTCCTAACGTTTCTTCTTATTGTTAGCGACTCAAGGACTTGGCGGATCAACTTCGCAATGTGGGTGCTCCTGTGAGCAATAGTCATCTTGTTCTTCAGATGGTTGCAGGTCTGTCAGAGGCCTATAATGGTGTTGTTTCGGTTATTCGTCAGAGTAACCCCCTGCCGGAATTTTATCAGGCCCGATCCATTCTTACATTGAAAGAAGACGGATTGGCTAAGAAGGTGGCTATTGGGGCTAGTCCTGTAGTCATGACAACTGAGTCCAATTTTTCTCCTTCCGGTTACATCAACTCGAGCCACAATCGCAACAATGGTGGTGGTAAAAAGGGCCAAAATCGGAAAAACAAAGGCAAAAATCACGGTAGCGACAACGGGGCAACGTCGGCGGCAACAGCGATTCAGGGCCACGGTGGGCTCGCAGGGCGATGTGATAGGTTCGGCGCCCGCCTGACACGCGACCGGCATTACGGCGCGCGGCTGCGATCGCGTCCATGCAAGACCGCGACCCGAACTTCGCAGTCGGACTCGAGTTCGGACGAACATGGCGACCCGGTAGTCCGTATACTTGGTCTCGCCGCCACCGTGCCCATCACGCAATGAGACCCACGCAGACCGACATTGAAGCAGCAATGCACACGCTTGGGATGAATCAACCAGATCCGAATTGGTACATGGACACCGGCGCCACTACCCACATGACATCTGACCAAGGTACTCTCTCGTCTTATTCTAATTTGAGCAGTAATCGTGGTATAATTGTGGGTAATGGCAATTCAATTATAATTAAGAGTTATGGTCATAAACTTTTGTCTCCTCTTCATCCACCACTTGTCTTGAAAAATATTCTTCATGGCCCAAAACTATTAAAAATTTGGTGTCTGTCTGTAAATTCACCACTGATAATTGAGTTTCTATTGATTTTGATCAGTTTGAATTTTCTGTAAAAGATTTCAAGACGGGGAGTTCTCTCATGAGGTGTGACAGTATGAGGATCTTTATTCAATCACACCAAGTTTTGATTCCTCGTGTCTAGCCATGCCTTCCACTTTTGCAGCTTTTGCTCCTTTCTTGTGACATGCTCTTCTAGGTCATCCAGGACCGTCTATTTTGTCTGTCTTAGATAAAAATAAACTTATTTCGTGTAAGGGTACGCATAGTACTCCGAATTGTCAATCTTGTTCCTTAGGAAAAATTGTTATGTTGTCATTTGTCGCCTCTACTTCTACTACTTCAATGCAATTTGATATTATTCATAGCGATTTATGGACATCGCTTGTTCTTAGTTCTTTGGATCACCGTTATTATGTTCTATTTTTAGATGATTATTCTAAATTTTTATGAACGTTTCCAATAGCGAAAAAATCTCAAGTTTTCCATCTTCCAGAAATTTAGTGCTTTCATTAAAACCCAATTCGAACGAAAAATCAAGAATATCCATGTGATAATGACAAAGAATATGACAATGGGGAGTTTAGGAAATTTTGTGCTAATAATGGAATTAATTTTCGTTTTTCTTGTCCTCATACATCTTCACAAAATGGGAAAGCCGAACGCAAAATTCTTACCATTAATAATATTATCCGAACTTTCTTGGTTCATGCTTCCGTACCCCCATATTTTTGGCATCATGCTCTCCAAATGGCTACCGATATTCTTAACATTCTTCCTTCCAAAGGTTTGACATATTCATCCCCCTTCAAGTTCTATATAATAAAACTCTTTCGTATTCTCATCTTATGGTTTTTGGATGTTTATGTTATCCACTGTTTTCATCGACCTCAATCAACAAACTTCAGGCACGTTCTACTCCTTGTGTGTTTTTGGGTTATCCGTCAAATCACCGTGGTTATAAATGCTTTTATTTGTCCTCTAAACGAATCATCATTAGTCGTCATGTTATCTTTGATGAGTCCCAATTCCCCTTTTCTAAAGTAGAACAACGCATGCCTAGTTCGTATGATTTTTTGGATGATGATATCTCCCCCTATATTCTCCGTCATTTTTCAGAGTTGTCCCACAATTCGTCTCGGTATTCGCGCCCTAGGAGGCGTGCGGCCCGATAGTCCGATGGCGGGTGATTTAATCCGTCGTCGTCGCCGCCGAGGATCTTGTGCGCGGTGCCAAAATTCCAGAGCATTTGTTATGGCCGTGGCTTTCGACAAGAATTTCCGAAAATTCTCAAAATTCCCAAAACTCACCTAATCTAGTCCAGAGTCATGGTCCAATCACTCACAGTCAAAGGGGTATTTTTAAACCGAAAAAACATTTTAATTTAAATTCTAATGTTCTTAAGTCACCTTTACCCCGTAATCCCGTGTCCGCCTTAAATGACCCAAATTGGAAAATTGTCATGTCCGATGAATATAATGCTCTTATTGATAATAAGATGTGGGAGTTGGTGTCCCGTCTATCTGATGTTAATATTATTCGGTATATGTAGATTTTTGCTCATAAGGAAAATTCTGACGGTTTGTTTGCAAGGCATAAGGTTCGACTTGTAGGTGATGGTAAGACTCAACAGGTTGGTGTGGATTGTGGTGAGACATTTATCCCGGTGGTCAAGCCGACTACTATTCGTACTGTGCTCATCATGGCTCTTTTGAAATCATGGCGCATTCATCAGCTAGATGTGAAAAATGATTTCCTACATGGTGATCTTTATGAGACAGTGTATATGCATCAGCCCTTGGGGTTTAGGGATACTAAATATCCTAATCATGTTTGTTTATTGAGGAAGTCCTTGTATGAGCTTAAACAGTCTCCACGGGCATGGTATAATAGGTTTGCTGACTATGTTTCGACTATAGATTTCTCTCATAACAGGTCTGATAACTCATTATTCATATACCGTCAGGGATCTTCCATGACTTATATTATATTATATGTTGATGATATTATATTGACTGCCTCTTCTGATGCTTTGCGAAAGTCTATTATGACAATACTCAATTCTGAGTTTGCCATGAAGGACTTGGGTCCATTGAGTTACTTTTTGGGGATTGCTGTAACTCGTCATGCAGGTGGATTGTTCTTATCACAAAGGAAGTATGTAACAAAGATCATTGAGAGGGCTGAGATGTCATCCTATAAGTCCACTTCTACTCCAGTTGATACTAAACCCAAGTTGGAGTCTGCGCGACTCTCCCATGAGGATCGACCATTATTGTAGTCTTGCAGCGCCGCCAAGATCCGGCGCTCACGCGACACGATATTATATATGTCGCAATGAGTTTGTTTGTTTATGCATGATCCCAGAGTTGAACAAATGAATACGCTCAAACGCATTCTTAGGTACATTCAGGGAACACTTGAGTATGGATTGCATTTGTATCATTCGTCGACGTCTACACTAGTCTCATATCTGAATCTTGATTGGGGTGGTTGTCACGACACCGCATGCGTCACGCCCGCTATTGCATATTTTTAGGTAATAACTTGGTCTCGTAGTGCGCGGCGTCAATCCACGCTTTCACGTTCAAGTCAGGTCGAGTATCGAGGGTAGCGATGTGGTTTCTGAGTCATGTTGGTTACGAAATCTACTTTTAGAGCTTCATTGTCCTATTGAGAAGGCTACCTTGGTATATTATGATAATATAAGTGTCATTTACCTTTCTGGTAATCCAGTTCAACACCAGCGTACTAAACACATAAAGATGGATATTCACTTTGTTCGAGAGAAGGTAGCTAAAGGACAAATGCTGCGTCTGCGTGTCACTCTAGATATCAGTTGCACATCTTTACATGTGGTCTTCCTCGGTCCTTTGAAGATTTTAGATACGATCTCGGGTCTGAAGAACGCTATGGCTGAGGTGTGTTAAAGCAGTCTAGCGCGCGACCAAGGCTCATTGCGCCGCAACCCTTGCCCGTGAACAGTGTTCCGGATTATGTATATTTGGTATATATTAGAATTAGTCTTGTACCTTAATTACTATTGTAATATTACCATAATTGTATAGTTGGTCTCCTTATAGAATAGAGATTTAGATGTAAAATAGGAATAAAATTCTCCTGTAACTTGTATATATATGTCTTTCATCAATAAAAATAATGAAGGAATTAATTCTTTCAAAAGTCAATCACACCTTTAAAATTCACAAAAAAAATGCTTTCAAACTAGTGTTTATCGTTACAATGTGATTGGTTCGAAATTGTATAACTTGTTTCCATCATGTTAGATGGTATTTAGCCTCTGCATATTCCTCGAAATAATATATATTGATTTCTTGATATGTACCTTTCTTGATATTGCCTCAAAATATTTGTAATCCTTTCACATTATTATATGGAGTGGAAGACCATCGTCAAGCTTGTGAATAACCTTTGGTGGTGAAAGTTGCACCAAATTTCAATTTCAACCCATATTGCAGTTATTGTCACAGCTAAACTTGACAGTTATGCAGGGATCAACTGCAGTGAAATTTGTGGGACCGGCTAGGTACAACAAATGGGAGGGGAGATGTGCATATGGTAGATTGGTAGGTGGATGTACTTCAATATTTGATAAGTATATATTGGCACCTCGTTATATTTGATAGACCACATATATTTGTAGACATATTTTTCTTATGTAATCATCGTTAATTTAATAAGTATATATTGGCACCTCATTATATTATTTAATCATAGTAATCTAGTAACCTTAGTATATATACCCGATGCAGACAAATTTTTATCTCATTCTTTTTCATTCTAATTGTAAACATATATATTATAAAAACAATTGTATTCCTACTCATAATTAAAATATTTCAATATATTATGTAAATATAATTATGATAAGACTGAAATTCCTCTTTTGTATAGACTTAGGATTCCTATTGTATAAGGGGTGAATATTGTACTCTATATATACTTTGATATTAATGAGAAGACTCTCAAAGGGAGATTAATATCATCTTACATGGTATCAAGAGCCTAACACAAAACCCTAGAATTTTTCTTTGTGTGAGTCGCCGCCGCCGACCAGCCCTCCCCCCCTCGGGCAGTTCCGCCGCGGTTCCTCCCCCCTCTCCTCCCAAAATTCTTGGTTTTTCTTCTTCTTTTCTCTCTTCTCTAAATGGATACTCAGGATTACACTTCTGATTCTGACGCATCTACCTACACAATCCCACCACCACGTCGTCATCCTCTTTTCATCCCGCCCTCAGTGTTACCAGTATCAAGAATTATATTCTCATTCTTCTTGATCAAGAAAACAGTCAGTATTCTCCTTGGGTTGAACTGTTCTGTAATCATGCATGTCTCTATAACGTGCTTGACCACATCGAAGACACTATTCCGCGCCCTCCGGAGGTTGATGAGTCTACTTGACGTCGTCTAGATGCCAGTGTCAAACAGTGAATTTATGGTAGTATTTCTTAGGATCTTCTTCTTACTATCATGAAATCTGGTGCCACAGTCCGTGATTTATGGAACCGCTTGGAGGAAATCTTTCAAGATAACAAGCACACTCGTGCGGTGTATTTGGAGGAACAATTTAACAATACATGCCTTGAAAATTTCTTCGACATGACTGAATACTGCAGACAGTTGAAATTACTGGCGTATCAACTCTCCAACGTCGACACGTCTGTCTCGGACACTAAGATGGTGTTGCAATTTATTGCAGGCCTTCCCAAAGGCCACTATGACACATTAGACGCCATAATTCAACAGACAGATCCACTTCCCAGTTTTAACAAAGATCGTTCACAGTTGTTGCTCGAAGAGACTCGCCGTGCTAAGCAGGATGAGCACACTCAGAAGGCGTTAGTTGTCAAAACACACCCTCAAGATCCAACGCCGCCAGAAAAATCTCAACCGCAGCAGGGACGCGGTGGCAAGGGTCGCGACAGATGAGGTCGTGGTCGTGGTAGGGGTCACGGACAGTAGAATCAGCAACATCAACAACAGGGCCCATATTGATTCGGTAGCGGCCTCAGCGATACCGTCTGGCGCAGCGGCGCGCCGCAGATTCAGCGCCCAGCAACCCTCGTCCAGCATGACACCCACTGAGTTGGGTCAGGCCTTCAGCTGTCTCAACATGCAACCTGACAACAACTGGTACATGGACTCCGGAGCCACTTCTCACCTCACCCGGTCTGCAGGTAATATTCCTAAACTGTTTGGTTTAAAGCATCTTCAATTTATGACAGTTGGTAGTGGTCACCGCATTCCAGTAAATGGTTATGTACATTCTACACACCACATCCTCATCCATTCCCCCTTCAAAATACCCTATATGCCCCCACATGATTAAGAATCTAATCTCTATCCGCAAATTCACTCGTAATAACTCTGTCTCCGTTGATTTTGACCCTTATGGTTTCACTGTGAAAGATCTTCATACGGGGACACCTCTTACGAGATGAAATAGCACGGGGGATCTCTATCCATTCACTCCCACCTCCGCTGCCAGATCTAGCTCTCCCGTCTCTCTAGCGGCCATTTCTTCTTCCATACGGCATAATAGGTTTGGTCATCCAGGAGCCCCAGTTTTAAATTTTCTTAGAGGAAATAATTTCATTACTTGTAATGGAAAGCTTGCCCAAAACTGTATTTCTTGTTCTTTAGGCAAACATACTCGTCTTCCGTTTAAGTCATCCACTAGTGTTACTTTTGCACCTTTGATTATACATGCCGATTTATGGAAATCACCTGTTTCTAGTTCTCTCGGTCATAAATACTATCTTATCCTACTAGATGAATTTTCTCACTTTGTTTGGTTGTATCCTCTCAAATTTAAATCGGAAGTGTTTGTCAAATTTCTTGAGTTTCGAACATTCATTCAAACACAATTTGAAAAATGTATAAAATCTTTTCAGTGCGATAATGGTCGTGAATTCAACAACTCTATGTTTCACCATTTTTGTACTAATAATGGCATGGTTTTTCGCTTCTCCTACCCTCACACATCCCCTCAAAATGGTATAGCTGAAGGAATAATCCGCACCATTAACAATATGATTCGCACTCTATTGATTCATGTCTTCATACCTCCATCATTCTGGGTCTATGCTGCTAAAATGTCAGAATACGTTCTCAATATCCTCCTAACTAGCACCCTTCACAATATGACCCTTACCGAAATTCTCTATCATAGAGTCCCCTCTTATGATCATCTCCGAATATTCGGTTGTTGATCGGTGTATTTTATATACACCTTTTGAGTCATTTTTAGTTAGTCTTTTGCCCAATTTTGTACAAATACGTGTCGTCTTAGGATAAATTTTCTTTATTTTGAGTCATATTGGTTTAAAGTGGCTCATTGGCGGAAAATGAGCAAAAAGAGGGCAGAGGTTCGAGCTCGGCGAAAAAGTCATGGCGCGCGCGCAAGCAGGCGGCGCGGCTCCGGCCAGCAATCGAGCGGCGTGGCGCCCAATTTACTGAGCTGCGAGTTTAGTGCGCCATGGCTGATTCACGAACGCGGCCGGCGAATTCTGAAATATTCGAATGGGAATGGGCCAAGGCCTGAAGAAAAATCTGGAAAAACGTTTTGAGGCTATAAAAGGGAGCCTTTAGGTCAGAATTAAAGGTTCCCACCCTTGCCAATTTGCACAACTTTGGAGATCAAGATTGGAGACCTCTTCTTAGTAATTTCTTGTTCTTGTTTTATTTTCTTTGTAGTTTATGTTGGATTTTAATTTAGTTCTTGTCATGTCTATGGCTAGGAACTAACTTAATCTAGGGCTTTCCATGTCAATTCACTTGAACCTTATTCTTATGAATTAATGCATGTTTTTGGTTCTTCTTCTTGTTATTGAGATTTATTCAATATTTGTCCTGAATGCTTGGTAATTACTTGATCACTAATTATCATAATCCTTATGATTTCTAATCGAAAGCTGAAAGGGGAGATTGTGAATATGTTTTAGTTGAATAAACATAGGTTAAATCGTGGACGAAAGTACCTCGATACTTGTGTAGTATTAATAGGTTATTGCTCTTAATCCTCCTTTATAGTCAATCTTATCACCGAAAGGTAGAAGGGTTCTATATTGGGGTTGAGTGTTTATATTACCTTAACAGGAGTATAAAACGGCTTAGTTAACCTGCTATCTCAAAATAGAAGAAGAATCATAATTAATTGCATTAACAAGTAAGATAAGCAAATAGTTGAGGAGATTTGGAAGTCCTATTTCCACCATAATTGAATTAAACCAATTAGTCTAGTTAGCATTCTTAATTATAGTTATAAACAACCTATTAATCATCGGTCACCAAATAGATACCATAGAATAGAATTTGAGAATTGAACACTAATCCCTGAGGACGATAACTCGGCCTTCTAAGACTATATTATTTGTCACGACACGTGCACTTGCGTTTAGTGTGTGCATAAATCGCGCATCAAGTTTTTGGCGCCGTTTCCGGGGATTGACGTAGTTCAATATCATTTTACCTATTCTTAATTTCTAATTTGGTTTTTATTTTTGTTTTTATTTATTACTATTTTTTTATTTTGTGAAAACCAGTGTGCCGTGATCCGTCTGTTTATTTTGATCTGTTGCAGGTATCTATTTTATGCGAAGGAGAAGAGGAGCAGACACACTTGTTCCCTTCAACCCAGAAATTGAAAAGACTTGCAAACAGAACAGGAGAAACCAACGAGTTTCGACCTTAATAGAGATGGGAGGCTTACAAAACAATAATGAGATGAACGAAGGGTTAGGTGATCATCAACCTAACCAAAGGATGCCCCGGAGATTGCCGATGGATGTAGAAGAGAGGTCGTGTCCGTGAGAGAAGCTTGGGAGATTATGTGCTGCCACGGGTGAATGGGGCACAAACTTGCATCAGGCTCCCAGTAATAGGAGCAAATAATTTTGAAATCAAGCCTGCGATCCTGAGTATGGTGCAGAATACTGTTCAGTTCGGAGGGTTGCCATCGGAAGATCCTCACATGCACATAGCGAATTTCTTGGAGTTGTGTGCAATCTTCAAGTACAATGGCGTTACTGATGACGTCGTCCGATTGAGGCTCTTTCCCTTCTCACTCAGGGATAGAGCGAAAGTTTGGTTGAATTCCTTGCCAACATATTCGATATTCACATGGCAAGACCTGGCACATAATATTTTAGCAAAGTTCTTTCCACCGTGCAAAGCCGCTAAGCTGAGAGGGGAGTTGAACAATTTTTATCAAGCTGATGGAGAGTCACTCTATGAAGCTTGGGAGAGATTCAAAGATTTGCAAAGAAAGTGTCCACATCACAGCATTGAGTTGTGGAATTTGGTCCATATTTTCTACAATGGGTTAAGCGGGACCACGTAACGATTATCGACGCAGCGGTGGAACTTTCATGAAAAACAACACGAAGCTCATGATTTATTGGAAGACATGGCCACCAATAATCATGTAACAGAGACAGAGGGTGAGTGGCGTAAGAAGCGATAGAGTCCGTGAGATTGATGTCATCACATCATTAAATGCATGAGTTGCTCTCACGACCAAGCAAGCAACAAAATACGATGTCAGAACGCAGTACAAATGCCATTGAGTTGTGAAATGTGTGGAGGTCCACATACTTTTGATAGGTGCCCATCAGCTGGTCCTAACAACATCTCGATCGAGCAAGCAGAGTGCCAAATAGTAGGGAATTATCAAAGGCCCCAGAACAACTCCTATTCGAATACCTACAATCCAGGGTGGAGGAACACCCTAACTTTTCATGGAGAGGGGATCAAGGACAACAAAACCAATTTCGAGGCTAGTAGCAAAATCAACAACCATTCACTCAGGCCTCATCTTCACAACAATTCAGTGCTCTCGCCAACAAGCGGATGAGTTGAGAGCGACCACTGACACTCACCAACTCACATACAGTTCGCGGCGTAGACTAGATCCTCTATCGAATTTGGAGACACAGTGGGACAACTAGCGAAGATGGCAAACAATGAGCCACGGGGCACTTTGCCTAGCAATACAGAGATAAACCCGCAGAACGATTGCAGTGCGGTGAGAGTGGAAAAAGCTTAGAAACGGCTACACCCCAGCCTGTGGTGGAACAAGGAGTAGATGCAGAGAGGGAGAGGGTTGCTGAAGATCGCCCAATATTAGAGAAAGCTCCAACAGTCCCAGTGAAGGAGTATACTGAGAGGATTCCTTTCCCGCAAAGATTGCAAAAGAAAGTGGTTGATAAGCAATTCTCCAAGTTCTTGGAAATATTCAGAAAGTTACACATCAACATTCCGTTCATTGAGGCATTGGAGCAAATGCCTACTTACTTTAAATTCATGAAAGAAATTCTTGGAAAGAAGAAGAAGTTGGCAGAGTATGAGCTGGTGGCACTGACAGAGGAATGTTGTGCCATCTTACAGAAGAAATTGCCCCCTAAACTAAAGGATCCAGGGAGCTTCACACGCGCACGCACGATTGTGAGGTAACGTGTAATAGGGCCGCTTTGTGACTTGGGGCTAGCATAAATCTTATGCCTTTCTGCTTTTAAAAGGTTGGAGTTAGGTGAAGCAAACCAACCACCGTGAGCTGCGGTTAGCGAGATGGGGCGGTGGTGCATCCTGTGGAAAGATTGAAGATGTCTAGTTAAGGTGGGAAAATTCTTCTTTCTGCGAACTTCTTCATCCTTGATATGGAGGAAGATGAGAGATCCCATCATATTGGGAAGACGGTGCTTCGCAATAGGAGAGCCCTAATTGGCGTGAGAAGGGTGGTGACACTTAGAGTGGAAAGTGAAGAGATGGTGTTCAAAGTGTTCAAACACATTATTGAACCCCGTCGTGAGCAAGTTCTTTGCAATTAACACCGTCGAACTTCGTTTGAGCAGTATGAAGCCACATCAAGGGAGATAAGCCCGCCAAAACAGGTAAGTGATACTGAACCTCCTCTTGAAAAAAAAGAAAAAAAGAAAAACAGAAGGAGAAAGCGGAAAATGTTGATGAAATGGATAGGTTGTGGGGTTAATTTACCCCATGACTCGTGAGTAAGGAACCTGCGTCCGGCTAAAAGACGTTAAAGACAACGCTACTTGGGAGGCAACCCAAGGTTATTTTATTTAATTTAATGCAATTTAGTTTTTTTAGTTTTTTTACTTAGAACAGTCTCACGGAGGGTATTGTTTATATGTTGTGATGACAGGTGCAGAGCCAGGAGTTTGGAGGACGAAAACTGAAAAGAAACCAAAAGAAAATTGGCTGGCGCCACTAAATCAAATCGAGCTCTGCGTCATTGGAAGTTCAGATTGCAGTTTGGGTAGCGGCTGGCGACGAAAATTCTGATACTTAAGGGAACCCTAAATCCGATTTTCCTTACTCCAAATCAAAACCCAAACCTTCACTCTCTCCAAAACCCACGAAATTTACCCTTTACCTAAAAATCTTCCACAAAATGAACCCAATCACAACCAAAGTTCTTAAATTCCTTAAACCCTTAACCATCCTAAACAACAACCCTCATTCCATTGCCTCAAAACATCATTAGGAACAAAAAATTACTAAAAAGAGGTCTCCAATCTTGATCTCCAAAGTTGTGCAAATTGTCAAGGGTGGGAACCTTTAATTCTGACCTAAAGGCTGCCTTTTATAGCCTCAAAACGTTTTTCCAGGTTTTCCTTTAGGCCTTGGCCCATTCCCATTCGAATATTTGAAATTCCGCCGGTCCGCGGCCTGCAGCTGGCGCGCCAAACCTGCAGCTCTGTAAATTGGCGCGCCGCCTCGACTCTGTTTGGCTACGCTGCTTGCGGTTCGCCAACTTTCTCGAGCCTTGGAACCTCTGTTTTACGCTCCTTTTTCCGCCAATGAGCCACTTTAAATCAATATGACTCAAAAGAAAGAAAATATATCCTAAGACGACACGTATTTGTACAAAAATGGGCAAAAGACTAACTAAAAATGACTCAAAAGGTGTATATAAAATACACCGATCAAACACCCCCAAACTTAACCTTTGCTCGCCCTCGAGCAAAGATCAAAAGAAAGAATTAAAGACAAGAGAAGGAAGAAAAATAGACTGACTCAAAGACACTGATCACTTTGCTGCATCATTGTTACTTAGAAAAGCATGAAGGTTAGCAGAATAATATGCAGGAACATATAGCATGAATTTTTAGCATTCTAAATACATTAAGTTAGATATTTCGCAAATTCACATTTAATCATGCTTAATGGAAGTAAAAATACCTAACTATGCATGTCAATTTTAAAATCCTATGACATGTTTACTTGTTATTCTCCACTAATCATAGATACACATGTAAGAGATCTTCAGGGCTTTTCAGGGTTGTAATGTAGGCTTAGGCATGGGTAGGTAAAAGTAGGCATTTAAGCTCATTTTATGTACCATAAGCTCTTTTGCGTTCAATTCTTCCATTTTCTTTTGATTTCTTCTTTCTTCACTTCATACCTATCTCTCCCCTCTTTTATTTTGAGAGAATGAAGTGTATTATGAATAACAGGCACCCTAAAACTTAGGCTTTTGCCTATTTATTATTACTTTTTCACTGGGGTGCATCAAGATTGTTCACTCTTTTTGTCTCTTTTTTAACACTTTCTATTCCAATCACCAAAATTTTTCACTTATGACACAAGTGTGGAAATGTAGGGTGTCAAAGAAAAAGTCTATTTTTTAGGCTCAAGGGGCTAACTAGGAATATTTTTGAATATCAGGGATAGACAAAAGTGGTAAGAAAGGGCTAACAAAGAATTGCATGAGTCATCTCCCTAACATGTATTTCCTAACTATTTCGCCTCAAATAACAAGCAAGCATACACATAGTTTTAATCATAAACAATGCACAAGTCAAGCAAGATACCCTAAATAATATGATTTCATGAATTTTTGGCATATCTAACCTAAGTGTTTAGATAGTTGCTTCTAATTCCTTTACATTATTCAACCTTACTTCACTAGGCGTTTCTAGTAACTACATCATGCATGATCTTTAAAAGAAAATTATGACTCAAAAATACTTAAAACAAATCAAAAAGACTCAAAAATACTAAGACAATAAGACCCCACATGAACTTAAATCACACATTGTCCCCAATGTGTGCAAGACTCAAAAAGATAACAAAAATAAAAGAAAACAGGACAACTTACAAACTTGGTTTAAAGTGGTGGCGGTGATTAATGCATGGCAGATAATGTCAGGAATCCCGTCAGAGTGGAAGGGCTTTGGATTTTTGCTTTGGAGAAAGGAAAATCAGATTAGGGCTTCTTCAAAAAAACTTCAGATTTTCCGTCGCGGCGCCACGACTCTGCAACTGGCGCCGCGGCGCCCAAATTCTCAATATCCTCCTAACTAGCACCCTTCACAATATGACCCCTACCAAAATTCTCTATCATAGAGTCCCCTCTTATGATCATCTCCGAATATTCAGTTGTCTATGCTATCCTAACCTTGCCTCTACTGTCCCTCACAAACTAGCCCCCCGGTCCACTCCTTGTGTCTACCTAGGCTTCCCGCCGAACCATAGGGGCTATCTATGCTATGACTTGTCCACTCATCAGATCCATATCCCTCGTCATGTCGCATTCGACGAGACCAAATTCCCGTTTTCGAATCTTAAACAGTTCCAAAAACCGTATTACTCTTTTCTTGACGATCCTGCCATCTCTCTCATCATCCTAAGGCAACTAGAGCATAGCACTTCTTCAGCGTCAGCGCCACGGCCCCAAGGGTCAGCACCGTGGCGCTCCAACTCCTGCGAACAGGTTCCTTTCTCACAGTAGACAACGTCGCGGCTCTAAAATATCAGAAAGGTCTGTCAGTCCTCCAGCACCGTGGCCCTTGATCACAGCGCCACGGCGCCTCCGACGCCTCCTTCCAGCACCGCGGTTCTTGATCTAGGCATCGCGGTGCCTCCTACGGCGTCAGCCCCTCATTCTCCATATCCAACAAATCTCGCCGCCTTGGAACCTCCCACTATCCCCACTCACCAAATGGAAACACGTGCAAAACATGAAATCTTCAAACTCAAAGTCCAATTTAACTTGTCTGCCCAAAACATTTCACAAATTCCCAAGAACCCTATATTGGCTAAACAATACCCTAATTGGAATGCGGCTATGTCTGAGGAATTCAATGCTTTAACTAAACAACACACATGAGATCTAGTACCTAGACTTGAGGTGGTGAATGTGATTCATTGTCTGTGGCTATTTCATCACAAATTCAGAGACAGTGGAGATCTTGAGAGGTATAAGGCGCGACTTGTGGCTAATGGCACAAATCAGCAGAAGAGTATTGATTGTGGTGAGACCTTTAGCTCGGTTGTCAAACCGGCTACCATCCGCACAGTTTTGAGCATTGTCATGGGAAAACACTGGCCGATCCATCAGTTTGATGTAAAGAATGCATTCTTACATGGGGATCTGAGAGAGACAGTCTACATGCATCAGCCGCCAGGTTTCACCCATCCAGCAGTTCCTCACTATGTGTGCCGTCTCCGCAAGTCACTATATGGCCTGAAACAGGCCCCCCATACGTGGTATAATCGCTTTGCCAGATATATCTTGCAGATTGGGTTTGTATGCAGCAAGAGTGATACATCACTCTTCATTTTTCATCGAGGTAGTAGTACTGCTTACTTATTACTTTACGTGGATGCTATTGTTCTTACTGTCTCCTCCGACGGATTGAAAAATGAGATTATTGCCTTGCTTAAGTCTGAATTTGCAATGACTGATTTGGGAAAGCTGGATTACTTTTTGGGGATATCAGTGACCAGGTCTGCCAATCACATGTTCTTGTGTCAGCTTAAGTGTGCAGAGGAGATCATGTATAGGGCTAAGATGGTGAATTACAAAGTTTCACCTACTCGAGTTGATTCGAAATATAAGCTCAGTGCCATGGATGGTGCTCCAGTCTCTGATCCTACTCTGTATAAGAGCCTTATATGTGCACTCCAGTATCTCACCTTCACCAGGCCAGACATAGCTTATGATGTTCAGCAGGTGTGCTTATTCATGCATGCCCCAAGGAGTCTCATTTCACTGCTCTTAAGCGTATCATTCGATACATTAAGGGCACTATTGATTAAGGTTTGTACCTATACCTCTCTACACCAAACAAGTTGCTTTCATATACATTAAGGGTGTCCGGACACGCGACGCTCCACCTCCGGCTTTTGTGTTTTTTAGGGGATAATCTGATTTCTTGGTCTGCCAAGCGACATGCTACCCTATCTCGCTCAGTAGCGAAATGTCTGAGGCGTTGCAAATGTAGTAGCTGAGATTTGTTGGCTCAGAAATTTACTGTTAGAACTTCAGTGTCCTTTGCGTCAGACATCAATTATGTACTGTGATAACATCTCTGCCATCTATCTGTCTCATAATCCGGTTCAACATCAGCGAACCAAGCACATTGAGATAAACTTACACTTTGTTCGTGAGAAAGTTGCACTAGGCCATGTCAGAGTGTTACATGTTCCATCATCCTATCAGTATGCAGATATATTTACAAAAGGACTTCCCAGACAGTTATTTCTTGACTTCAGATCCAGTCTTAGCGTCCATCCTCCTCCCGCTCCGACTGAGGGGTGTATAAACATGTATATTATAGAAACAATTGTATCTCTACCCATAATTAGAATATTTCCATATATTGTGTAAATATAATTATGGTAAGACTAGGATTCCTCTTTTGTATAGGCTTAGGATTCCTATTGTATAAGGGATGAATATTGTACTCTATATATACTTTGATATTAATGAGAAGACTCTCCAAGGGAGATTAATATCATCTTACACTAATTAATTTATTAATGGATTTTTTTTTATCATCAGTTAATATTTATGTAATTAAACAAGTGTAAGATATATATTGAAAATATATATGTCCTAGACATAATTTATATTAGGGACAAAATATACTTGAACACATTCATATTATTATTAATGAGATTAATATTTATGAGTTTTGCAATTATTGAATTATTGTTTGATTGTTTGCAATTATTCATATATGTGTATCCCTTGAGCTTACGTTGTCATTAATAGAGCGAGATATTGATGATATAATGTAACTCTCAAAATAGCCTCGACTAATGATCATCGAGAATGGGATATCGATGATATACTACAAGTTGACACGTGGTTGCATCACATTCTTGGAGAATGTAGTATGTCTCACAGCTACGAGTAATGGTTACTCGTGATGGACACATGGATACTTTGGAGAAGTATTGGTATACCTGTCGATAAACTATTTGTTATACATGTCTATAGTATTGTCGGCTTGTGAATATAAATGTCCTTTGACTTGAGGTCAATACGCACCTTGTTTACAGAATGATGTACTTTGACCAAGTTCTAAGCTTAAACTCCTTCTGGATAAGATACAACTTGTGTTGGGTGCATCAGGATGTAAATCAATGTGGTAGTTGATCCAAGAATATGATTCATTCCTCGATTATAAATTCGAGAGAGAACACTCAAAGTTCTCAATGTTATTAGGTTGACTAAAGTCACTGGCCAGTGCAAGAGAACAAGACTTAAAAGATCCGTTTTTCGAGTGTAATTATTAAAAGTGTGTAAAGTATGTTCGCACATACGAAGGATAGAGATCCACTGACTGTGCGAAAATTGTTACCACTCTTAAGCAAGCGCCAGGAATTGTCTGGGCACCAATCTTAAAGGAAGAAGACTAAAAGACAATGGCTTGTGATAAGACGTTGAACCTGTCATACTATCTGACTGAAGATCCTTCATTTGATAGGATGATGTTGGGCACTCCATCTTACAAAGCCTACGGACGACTGGAGTGGGCCAGAGTTTCCATATCTTAAATGATCTGAAGGCCAAAAAAGCAGAAAAGAAATTAGACACTCAATATGCCAAAACAACTGGAGTGGGCCAGAGTATCCAGATCACATATGATCCGGTTACGCCCTAACCACGAGCAATAGGTTGTTCATGTGAAACAACACCACCTCTAAAGTAGAAGGGTTGGAGAGGTTGTCCTAAAAGGGACGTCAGGGAATGGGATCACTCTAAAAGAAGGTGATACATGTCCCAAACTTGGTTTCAGGGACGCTGTTGGTCAAGCTGGTTTGAGTCTAGTCCAACCAAACTGTAATCTGTGCATTTATGCCATCATAGATTAAGACATATTAAATTAAAAGTCATTCAAAAGCTATCTAAGTTGAGATTGTTGCCTTCTGCCAACATAAACCCTCAAAATGAATGTGAGGTGGGCGAAGAGGCAAAATCACTTTTCCATTCCGCCAAAGGAATAGCGAAAGAAGCACCACTCCTCTAGAACTTAGTCACACCTATATGGGTGATTTGAAGCTTGTACAAAATAGAGGGGGAGACAAGTACTTTATGACTTTTATTGACGACAGTACAACGTATTGCAACCTTTATTTGTTGAAAAGCAAATATGAAGATGTTGAAGCGGATAAGCGCTACAAAGCAGAAGTTTAAATCAACTAAGCCTACGGATTGAGAAATTCATAGTGATAGAGGGGGAGAATGTGAATTATCGTTCATCAAATGACTGCTCCTTACTCAGCTCAGTCTAACAGTTTTAGCCAAAGTCGTATGCCCAAAATTATGTGGGGAAAGGTGATCCACTGCTAATGTGATTCTCAATAGAACTCCGCATAAGGATAATGATAACCCTCCATGTAAATCATGGGAAAGATCCCACCTACAAATGTTGTGATGTGGGGTGGCTTAGTAAAGGTTGGAATACCAAAACAGGTCAAGTTGAACCTAAGACTGTAGATTGCATATCCATTGGATCTGCAAATAACAGTACTGTTTATCGCCTCTTGGTGTCAAAGAATGCTGAATTCTTTGAAGATAACTTTCCTTGAGAAGGAAAAAGAAGTAATTGCTCGAGGTTAACAAGAACCCGCGAGTGCCTAATTGTACGAAACTAGACGTTCCAGATCTACAGGACCCAGAAGTTGCTAACTATCCGGAACTTAATATTCCAGATCCACAGAAATCAGGGATTCTAGATGTTGAACCGACATGGAGCAAAAATGGGACAAAGACTTGTTTCAGGCCTTCTAGCTTGTATGGTTGAGAATGAACCATGGACAATTAACAAAAAATATCAACTCTAGAAGCACTGCTTTGGAAAAAAACTACAGAAAGAGAAATAGACTCCATGAGATAGAACCATAATTGTGTAATGGTTGACCTTCCTACGGGAAAAAAACCTTTGGGTTGTAAAAACTGAATACTCAAACTGAGTACAAAATAGACGAATCTACTGACGAATATAAGGCCTCGGCTACTTGGACTCATGCTCCCATGTGAATAGCTTGACATCCAGGGCCACTACATTTTTGCGTGACATGGATGTTGAGACAACCTTCCTAACCGGAAAGTATGTTTGGTGGACTGTTGGGCTTCTTTCTGAACTTCCGTTTGGTCCTTGAAATGGTTACATTTTGGTCTTGGAAGGTTAAGATGAAACATAAACAATGAATCTGACTACATAAACAATGACTCTGAAGTTAGAAAGCCAACAGTTAGACAACCAACAGTCTGAATATGAAAGAAGAAATTTATATGGAACAACCCGAGAGGTATGTGGTTCCAGGGCAAGAGAAGAAAGTCTGTCGACTTATCAAATCTATGTATGGGCTGAAACAGTCCCCGAGGCAATTGCACGAAAACTTTGGTAGTACTCTACTATCGAGGATTTTTTCCATTAATAAGTGTGACAAATGTGTTTACATGAAAGGTAACTCTGACTCGTTCGTCATGATATGCCTTTACGTAGACGACATATTGATCACATGGAATAATCCTAGTTTGATCCTAGAGACTAAGAATATGTTGAAACAATGTTTCGATATGAAGAATATGGGTATTGCAGATGACATCTTAGGAATTGAGATTTCTAAGACATCTAACGGACTAGTCTAATTCCAAACTCATTTGTGAGTTGTTTGACAGTCTCGTTGAAGACACTAATAGATATGAATCATAGGATTGATTGGAATTATGGTGCGCCCGTATGTCAGGAGCGATATACGCAGGTCACATATAGTTCAATGTATTTTATACATTACATCCGACCCAGTATCAACTTACAAAGTAAATCAGTTGAACTAAGGTTCACTTGTGATTTTGAAAATGATCGATAAGAGGCGTTAAATCGAATATGACGATATCTGAAATATTCACTTATCTACGAATTTTGGTATTCTGGATGTCCAACGGTTCTGGGAGAACACATTGATACAAACTGGACATCGGACTTGAAGAACACCAAAGCCACATGTGGATGTGTATGGTGTGTCTTTGAAAATTCTCTAAGCAAACTTACATTGACCGATTCGTGATGGAATCAGAGTTTATCACTTTGAAAAAAACATGAAAAGAAGTTGAGTAACTTCACAACCTCTTAGAGGATGTCCCGTGTTAAGAGAAACTCGTGCCTTCGTCAGTTATACACTATAGGGCACAAATGACGGTGTCTGGACATGTTGGTCAGAGACATAAGACCATTGGGCAGTTGATCATCATGGGTGTCACTTCCTTGATTACTAACCAAAGGATATAGCTAACCTTTTAACTAAGGGACTACCCAAATATCAAGAGTTCTGCTTGTCTAGGAGAATGAGCTTAAAACCCAAACAATATGAACCTTTGCAGTGATAACCCAACCATACTGACTGAAGATCCCAAAAATTTAGTTTAATGGAAAAACTAAGCTGAAAAAGGTTAAGTTGAGCGCTTCGGTGGAAACAAGAGCACTTCGGATGATGATTTATGTAAAGAAACATGAATCCAAAGCCGTTTTTGCGATGGGCATTAAAGTGATACCTGCATGGTGGGTAGAGGTTAAGTTTCCAAAACCTTTAATGATCCTCAACAGTTGAGGTTAAGTTTGGAGAAATTTTTAATGGTTCCTAACACTTGTGAAGTGGGGTATAACAGGATACAACACATATTTAAGGGAGGATATGCCACCTCAAATGAATGTACTTAAGAATCCAAGAGTGTCCACAGTCATAACGGACAAAATATTAAGAAGACAGAGTAAGGAAAGTTGTTGTGTTGGTACCGTTGTTTTGGATTACACTAAACAATGACGGTTCAAAACATCACGTTCACCACGTAGTAAGTAAGTCCGATGGTATTCAACTAAGGAAGGTTCAATGCGGAAGCTACCTCTCCTGATGCAACATTGGTCCGCTGAAAGATTGTTAGAAAGACACCTTGTGAGTGCGCCAAAATCTCTTTCAAGAGGGGATTGTTGGAAATTTACTAATGTGGAATTAAGTTTATCCCATTATTTATGACTCAATAATTGGGGCCCCGCACGTCAGAAGATCGGGAGAAAAAGTTCTTAAAAAATGTTCATTTTATTTGAGTTGTAATCAAGGAGCTATGTATATAGTACTCAGATGAGGCTTGGTGAAAAACTAAACAGAACAGATTCAAGTTAAGTTAGCCCAACCCAACAAGGGAATGCCGTTTCCACACTCGTGCAATCGTAGTGCCAATTATCGTAAATTTTATTAGTGAAAGAGATATTGATGCGTAATTAAAGTGTTTGAGATATAAAATGATGGACAATTATTGGCCAAATGACAAGTATTCAACGTTGGTAAATGAAGGAAGAAGTGTGGAAAATGTAATATAAACGAGCCGGAAAGGGTCACAGAGCCGCGAAGGGCCGCGATGCCGCAGGGCCAGCGTCGCGGTTCTAGAGTGGTAGTGACCACTAGAGCCGCGACGCTAATTCTACAGCGCTGCGGCGCTTCCGAGGCAGTGACTGTGCGACGAGTTGAAAATTTTAGCTGATTATGAAGACGTTTTGGAGCATTAACATGTTAGTTTTTCCTCCATAAATCAGCCATTATTTGGCTGCATTACTTGGTGGATTAAATGACCATTACATGGGCACTTGAAGATGCCACTCTTACACTACTATAAATTGAGGTCTTTGACTCAATTGTTAAAGACTTGTGCTTGAAACAATTGCAACACTTAGAAATTTCTGAACATCTTCCTCTCTAGCATACTTCAAACACTCAAAGTTCTTCTCTAAAAACACTTGAGTTTCCTTTGCTCATTTGTTAGTTGTTGTTTTATCTTGGGAGACTATTTTCTATTAACGTAAAATGATATATATGAGGCAATCTTTTCTTAAAGACGGAGTGACATCACTCGACTCAGCACAGTTGTAACATTTTCAGATTTAGTGTCTCTTGATCTCAGGTTATTAAGATTCAAAAGAGAGTTCGACAGTTGGAACAAAGATCCAAGACTGATTCAAGATCTCAAAAGCTTATTGTTGCCACAATTCTTGTTGGCTACAAGTTTATTGCTATTTTAATCTTTATTGTTTATCTTTTCGAAATACTTGTAATAGTTATTTACTATTCCCGTTGTACTGCTTTATATCCAACAATAATCAACAAACTAAAATACTTTTTAAATGAAGTTAAGTTGGATTCTCCCCACTATAAATTATTTTTGCTTTGCAGAAAAACAACTTCTAATATTTGTTTAGAGTATAGAAATTCACAAGCTTGTGATATCTACTAAAACTATTTGCATATAATTTCATGGCAATCTCGAGAAAGGAAAAAAGTACATATCGCTTTTACGAAAGCATTTAACGTATTTCAAACCTAAATCTTTTATGTTCTTTCAATTTACATTAGCAAATCTTTATCTTCCTGTTCTTGATTCATATTTTCCAATAGACTTGCACGATACTTTACTTTAATAGTGGGTGTGCTTGATATGAAAGGAAAATATCTTTCAGAAAATGTTTTTCAATTTTTTCATGTTTGATTAGTCAAAATTTTTGAAAAATATTTTTCTAGGAAAATAAATTTCTTAAAAATGAAGAAAATGACTTCGTTAGAGAAATTATGAAAACAAATTTCACAAGTGTCATTCCACACTAATTGTCTACTTCCAACCCTGGAACACATCCTACTAGAGGTATTTATTGGTTGATTCAGTTCGATTTTGTACATTAGCAATTCGATTTATTGATTTTCGAGTTGTATAGTCAAACCAATAAGATATTCGTTATCCTTAACAATTCGATTTTTGATTTAATCGATAAGAAAATGCTCCTCTAATATTTTTTCTTTCTCTTGTTTTAATTTGTTCGTATACACACTTGAATTGTTCAGTTACTTTCATTTCCATTTGGTACACGAGTGTTTATGTATAATAGAGTTGGAGGCAACCAATAATCATAAATGGTAACAAAAGGCAAAGTCTTCAAATACAACTAGTTTGGCCCTCTACATCTTTCACGGGAATACCACTGAAATTGAAAATATATTTATGTCCTAGAGACAATCTGTATTGGGAAAAATTTACTTTATACACATTCATATTATTATTAATGGAGATTAATATTTTGGTATTTGCAATTATTGAATTATTAGTTGATTGTTTATAATATTCTATAATATGCATTCCTAGAGGTTACACTGTTATTAATAATGTGAATTATTAATATTATAACATAACTCTTAATATAGCCTCGACTAATGATCATCGAAAATGGGATATCGACACGTGGCCTGCATCATATCCTTAGAGGATGTAGTATGTCTCACCTGCTACGAGTTATGAATATTCGTGATGGACACATGGATACTTTGAAAGTATTGGTATACCCTGTTGATATACTGTTTGTTATACATGTCTAAAGTATGATCAGTGTGTAGGATATATAAATCATTAGACTTGAGGTCGATACACACCTTGTCTGCAGAGTAATGTACTAAGCTCAAATGTCTTATAGGTTGAGATACAACTTGTATTGGGTACATTACGATGTGGATTAAAGGTGGTAGTTGAGCCAAGATTAGAATTCATTCCTCGAATGTATATTCGAGAGAGCACTCAGTTTCTCAGTGATATTAGGTTGACTAAGTCGATGGCCAACGCAATAGACATATCCAGGATATGATCTTGTTGTCAACTAATATAGATGAGATATAATGATCAAGCCATTTGGATAGACACTTGACAAATCTTAAGCTTAACCGAGTGTGTCATGAATGAAAGGATTTTATCTTCCCACATAGAGATTTAGTTTACCGGATTCATGTAAATACACTTCACATATTGAGTTCGTCCTCCGGCACCGTGTAGAAGTTCCGTGTAGACCCTAATATGATTAGTGTCGATATGTGAATGCCAGTAGGGTAACACTATGCCAATTGTTCATTTGATCTAAGGATGTAATGAGAGAATATAAATGTTCGATTTATGATTGAGACATTTGAATGAATAATGATTATTTAATTAAGCCGAGATTGGATTTCAGATTTAATTAAAATGAAAAAGAGACGATGTCCTACACTAGACTAGGGCCGCGGCGCCATAACACTGTGGCGCCTCCTATTTTGAGCCTCGACGCCACCAAGGAAGTGGGCCAGTCTGACTGACCCACTGCGCCTCGTTTTCTGGGTCTGGCCCACATGTAATTCTAGTTGCGTTTTAGGTTTAAAACGCATCTATAAATACATGGTTCAATTCATTATTCTGAAGACTTCAATTTTATATTGTTCTAAGTCTTAGAGACCTAGAAGTAAAATATTCTCTCGAACCTCTGCCAAATTTCCTAGCTGTTCGAAAGAGGATTACATTGGAGTTCTAGGAACTTGCAGTTGAGGATCAATTGTGTGCGCACCCTCGGACATTATACTAAAGACTCCAGATTTATTCTAACCGTAAGTGTTCTATCGATGCATTACAGTTACATTACATGTTATATGATTTACATGTATTTATATTACTGCATAATCATCCTGCAGTTCGTCGTTTGTTGGATTTGAAACACAAATTTTCAAATTCCGCTGCGTACACGAACCCGATAAAACCCTACAGAAAGGTGATAAAAAAAGTACACTTAAAAAGGTAATTTTAGTAGGACCTCATCAGGTTATCGATTTA
Source organism: Przewalskia tangutica (assembly GCA_029844215.1). Classification (NCBI taxonomy): domain Eukaryota; kingdom Viridiplantae; phylum Streptophyta; class Magnoliopsida; order Solanales; family Solanaceae; genus Przewalskia; species Przewalskia tangutica. The sequence goes on from CM056734.1 coordinate 106,929,569, forward strand.
ACAATTTAATAAAACTTTAAAAACGGAAATCGAATTGGTATTCCAATAAAAAGAGATATAAAACCGTTTAAAAATTATTAATTCAATAACCTGATACCGATAAATCAATAACATCTTTTTCAATTCGGTTCATCGGTTAAAACAACTTTTGCCCACCTCTACATCTTACCCCCACGACCCCCACCCATCACCCCTAATCCTCATAGCCCCATCTCCACTACCCCACACCTTACCCCCCACTCCGATAATGTTTATCTAGATCATATATAAATATTTTGAAATAAATTTTTTTGCTTACTTACCAAGCGCAAAAAAATCACTTATTTATCAAAAAACCTTTTGCCTAAAAATATTTTCCTTGCACCAAACACACCCATTATTTATGGCCAAACTCCTAGAAGCTAGGAATTTAAAATTGTGGAGACAGGAAGAATTAGGACCAAGACACTATATGTTATGTGTCGAAAGATTTTTGATAAAACGTGGAAAGAACAACTGCCCTACCAAACTCATTAATTAATACTTTGATAAACTGTATCATTAATAATACATGAAGGTCCCAGCTAGTGTGGGCATATCTTTGAAAAAATGCATTATCAGAAATCCAACAAATGCATCACGACTTAACATCTTGAATCTTGATAAGTAACACTGATATATTAGAAAATGTTTTGTTCGGTCTTAGTTGTTATATCTTTTTTTCTTTTCTATAGGGTACTATTCAACACCTGCTTTTTGATTCGACTAATTTAAATATGTACCAAGAAGTTCACTTTGAAAATAAATTAGCATTTCTTATCAAAGACGATTTCACACTCAAGGCTCAAAAATGAAATATTGATTGTGAATAGAGTATGTATTTATTACCTCGACCACAACCTTTGATAATTCTTGGTTGTTACATCTGCATGCTTTGTTGTGTCTTAGTTATTACATCATTTTTTTTTAGTTCTCTCGAAAGTTTGATATCTTTAGGGCTCAATTAATCCAGATTCGCGCTGAGAAGCGCAACACCTTTAAATCTTGAATCTTAATAAGTAACACTGCTCCCTTATATATTAGAAAATGCTTTGTTGTGTCTTATTAGTTGTCATAATTTTTTTAGTTTCTTTGGTATCTAATATCTACGGTGGGACTGACAAATTTTATTTTGCAAATTTTAACTTTAGGGGTAAAACACTTATTACTAAAGACAACTCTATATCTAGGACTCGATTCGAGACTTAGATACATTGGGTTAATGACAGAGGAGTGCTTATCACTCCACCACAACTTTTGGCAACATGTGTAGTTGTGTCTTAGTTATTACGTCATCTTTCTAGTTTCTTCAAATGTTTGGTATCCGCTTTAGGATCCGACTGTTGGGAATAATGCAGAGTATTCCAGTTCCCATTCAGGATCAATATTTGCGGAAAAATACAATGGAGACCCCAAAATTCTTTGTTGATGTGAAAGATCAGTCATAACTGCAATTATAGAGCATAATCAGAATTTTTGGATATCTTTCAATGTAAATAGTACTTTATGAATAGTAATTAAAATACTAAATCCACGCCAACAAATTATCTCGTGGAAAAGAAAAACCACGGTAAATCTTCCACTATAACAATAATAATGGGTACACAATACATTATCAAATTTTGATAAATACTTGAGAAATATACTCAAAAACGCTCACACTCACTAGTGTGGTAATCTCACCATTTCTCTACAAAATATTTTTAATAATTTTGTAGAAACTCTTTGCTCTCAAATATATTTTTCTGAGATTTTTGGTGCGTGGAATGAGAAGATTACTTCTATTTATAGACAAGTTTGCCAAGCCTACAACCAAAAGAAGGGCAAATTGAGAATTCAATTTTTTTGGCACGGTTGCCATTATGATGTTTGCTCCTTTAAATTAATAAATGGGTATGGGACCCATTAATCTCTCCCTCCAGACCCATTCACCGGAAGGAGGTAACATCAGACTTCTAGTTCGAGTGCATGCCGATAAATTCCTTGCATAACTCAAACTTGTCTCTTGATACCACCTTGGTCAGCATATCTGCTACATTCTTGTCTGTGTGAATTTTTTGCATCTAAAATAATTTCTTTTCAAGTGCAACATGAGTCCAGTGATACCTGACATCGATGTGCTTCATTCTATAGTGGTAAGTGACATTCTTGCTCAGATCAATCACACTCTGACTGTCACAATGAACCACATACCCTTCTTGCATCAAACTCAATTCTTGAGAAAAATTCTTTAGCCATAACATTTCTTTCACAGCTTCTGCAATGGCGATATACTTTACTTCTATGGTGGATAGAGCAATATATTTTTGCAACTTGGACTGCCATGATACAGCTCCCCCTGTAAAAGTAAAAGTGTATCCAGATGTAGATTTTCTACCGTCAAGATCACCGACCATATCTGTATTTTCATATCCTTCCAAGAATGGTTCTCTTTTTCCGAAGCTTAGACATATTTTTGATGTCCCTCTCATATATCTGAAGGTTCATTTTACAGCTTCTCAATGTTGCTTGCCTGGATTTGCAAGAAAATGACTAACGACTCCCACTGCATGAGCAATATCAGGTTTCATACAAACCATTATGTACATCAAACTTCAAACCACTGAAGATTAAGGAATATCCAACATCTTTTTTTTTCTTCTTCTGAAGAAGGACATGACTTCTTGGTGAGTCTGAACTGGCCACCAATTCGTGAAAAAGTTGGCTTTGCATCTTTCATGTTGAACCTCTCAAGTATTCGTTCAACATAGTTCTCTTGTGACAAACATAATCTCCGAGAAGGTCTATCTCGGATGATTTTCATTCCTAGGATTTTTTTGGCTGCCCCTGTTAGGCGTATTTTGTATACTTTTTTGAGTCATTTTTAGTTAGTATTTTACTTGTTTTTGTTGTGTTTAGTATAGTATTAGGTTCGTTTTCTTTCTTTTGAGTCACAGCGGTTCAAAAAGGCAAAATGGCGAAAAGGAACGAAAAATGGGCATAAAAGGAGCTCCCGAGGCAGAAAGAGGTTGAAAATTGATAATTCAGACGAAGGCAAAGCAGCACCGCGGTTCCCAGAAGCAGAACCGCGGTTCCAGAAGATCAGAGACCCCGTAGGACTTTTGACACCGGGGTGCCATTTAGACAGAACTGCGGTGCTATATTTACTGCCAGACTGCAGGACTTTCGGCACTACGGTGCCACTCTGCAGGACTGCGGTGCCGAGACGCAAATTTTCAGATCCGAGTTAGAATTGGCCAAGGGCAGAAGGTTCCATAGGGCACGAATTTGCAACATATTCAAGCCCTAGGGATTAGTTTAGGAGAGGAGAGTTCATTCTATCACACAATACAACTCAGGGCAAGGATTGATGCTACAACTGGAGACTTAGTTCTACGTAATTTTTCTTTTTAATTTAGTTTATGTATGAATTTTGTGTTAGTTCTTAGCGTTACTATGGCTAGGAGCTAAACACTTTATTAGGGCTTTCCTTATGAATCGCTTGAAACTTTATTTCATGACTTAATGCAGTAGTTTGATTTCTTCTTCACTTGTTAAGATTTATTCAATAATTGGTATGAATGTTTGATAGTTAATTGATCACTAATTATCATAATCTATATGATTTCGAATCAAGAACCGAAAAGAGAGATTTGAATATGCTATAATTGAATAGACATAGGTTAAAATCGTGGACGAAAGTACCCCGATATTTGTGTAGCATTATAGGTTACTGTTCTTAATCCTCCTACGTGGTAAATCCTATCATAGAAATATAGAAGGGTTCTGCACTGGGGTTGAGTGATTATATATCATAACCGGAATATAAGACAGTCTAGTTAATCGCTATCTTAACGAAGAAGAAGAAGTCATTCTAGTTGCATTAAGGATTGAATAGAGTGGATAATCGAGGATTTTGGAAGCCCTAATTCCTTCATAACTGATCACAACTTAAATAGTTTAGTTAATTCTTGAAATTATTCTAGTAGTTAAAGAAAAACCAAACTCAATTATCGATTGCCAAATAGATAACATAAAATAGATGAACAATACTTAGAAACCAGTCTCTGAGGACGATATTCGGTCTTATCAGACTATATTACTTGTGAAGGATACATACACTTGCGTTGAGCATACAGAAATATCCTAACAAGTTTTTGGCGCCATTGCCGGGGACTGACGTACTTCTAATATCTAACAATCTATTTTTATTTCTACTTTGGCTTATTTTTATTTTCTTTTACTGTTAGAACCCTGTTGCCTTGATTTGTTTGTTGAATTTGGTCTTTTTCAGGGATTTAGTGCATGCGCAGAAGGAGAGGAGCAAATACACTTGTTGCCTTCAACCCTGAAATTGAGAAAACATGCAAGCAAAACAGGCGAAATAAAAGGATAGCTGATTCAGTGACCATGGAAAACCAACCACCGAGTCAGAATGGGACAAACAACGAGGTTCCTGAACATGTAGAGGAGCCAATACCGGTCCCAGCAGAAAGAAGCTTGGGAGATTATGTTCTGCCCACGATTACTGGTGCACATACATGCATCAGGCTCCCAGCAATAGGAGCAAACAACTTTGAGATCAAACCAGCCATCCTGAGCATGGTCCAGAACATAGTATAGTTTGGGGGATTGCCATCTGAAGACCCCCACATACACATTGCCAACTTTCTGAAGCTGTGTGTCACTTTCAAGTACAATGACGTTACTGATGATGTCATTAGACTGAGGATCTTCCCGTTCTCACTTAGGGACAGAGCCCAGAGCTGGTTGAACTCACTACCTGCCAACTCCGTCACCACTTGGCAAGATCTAGCACAAAAGTTTCTTGCAAAGTTCTTCCTTCCTTAAAAAACGGCAAAGTTAAGGGGAGAGCTAAACAATTACTACCAGGTGGATGGTGAGTCACTCTATGATGCCTGAAAGCGATTTAAGGATCTGCAAAGGAAATGCCCACATCATGGCATAGAGAAGTGGATATTAGTCCACATTTTTTATAATGAGCTGAGTGGTACTACTCGTACCATCATTGATGCTGCAGCAGGGGGAACCTTTATGATAAAGAGTGTCAATGAGGCACATGAGTTACTGGAAGACATGGCTGCCAACAATCATCAAGGGGCAGACGACAGGTCAGTGAATAGCAGGAAGACTATGGGCATACATGAGTTAGATGTCACCACTTCCCTGAATGCACAGGTGGCCCTTCTGACAAAGCAGCTGCAGCAGAACACTATGTATGTGAATGCAGTCCAGATGTCGGTAAATTGTGAGATTTGTGGTAGACCACATGCCTTTGATAGATGCACAGCGGTGGACCCTAATAATATGCCACTGGAACAGGTTCAGGCAGTTGGGAACTTTCAGCGGCCTTATAATTCCAACACATACAATCCATGGTGGATAAATCACCCTAACTTTTCATGGAGGAACGACCAGACTCAACAACAACCATATCAGGGTAATTACCAGAACCAACAAGCACAGAATCAGGCTACCTCATCCCAACAGTTTAGACCACCTACACAATAGGAGAAGCCTGATGAGCTGAGGGTTGCATTGCATACACTCATAAATTCGCAGAATCAGTTCATGTCTGAAATTAGGCCATCTCTCAAGAACCTGGAAACGCAGGTTGTGCAACTAGCGAAGATGGTAACCAACTGGCCGCAGGGTACTCTCCCAAGCAATACAGAGGTCAATCTAAGAGAGCAGTGTCAGTGTTGTTAAGGAGTAGAAAACAGTTGGAGCAGGTTTCTCCCCAACCCGCAGTGGTTCATGAGAAAGGGGGTGAGAAGGCAGTTGAGGAAGGAAAGGAGGGGGTCACTGAGGACCACCCTATAGTTGAGAAAGATCCACCAGCACCCTTGAGGGAATACACTGATAGAATCCCTTACCCTCAGAGGCTCCAAAAGAAGGCCATAGACAAACAGTTCATCAAGTTCTTGGAGGTGTTTAAGAAGATGCACATTAATATCCCCTTCATTGAGACGTTAGAACAATGCCCGCATACTTCAAATTCATGAAGGAGATACTTGGGAAGAAGAGAAGGTTGGCGGATTATGAGACTGTAGCGCTGACAGAGAAGTGCAGCGCCATCTTACAAAAGAAACTGCCTCATAAGTTGAAAGATCCAGGAAGCTTCACCTTGCCTTGCACTATTGACAAGGTAACATGCAACAGGGCACTTTGTGACTTAGGGGCTAGTATCAACCTCATGCCTCTGTCTGTGTTCAAGAGATTGGGTTTGGGAGAAGCCAAACCAACCACAGTTAATCTGCAGCTGGCTGACCGAATCATGGTGCACCCAGAGGCATAGTTGAAGATGTGCTTGTCAAGGTGGGAAAATTCTTCTTCCCAACAGACTTCCTCATTCTTGACATGGAGGAAGATGATGAAATACCTATCATTTTTAGGAAGACCATTCCTTGCAATGGGCAGATCTCTAATTGATGTGGAAGGGGGAATTGAGACTAAGGGTTCAGGAAGAAGAGATGATATTCAGGGTGTTCAAATCCACCATTGAATCCCAGGCTAGCAACAAGTGCTTCGCAGTAAGCACAACTGACACAGCAGATCATCAAGCACAGACAAAAACTTTGGAGATCATTCCTACAGCTGTAAGCCCACAGGCTAGTTTGAAAGATGAAACAAAAGTGGATGAAATGGAAGCTGTCAAACAGGTAAATCCTACTGAAATCAATACTGTGAAAAAGAAAAATAGAGTGAGGAAGAGGAGAATGATTTTGAAGTGGATAGGTTGTGGGGTTAATTTACCCCAATGATTTGAATGATGAACCTGCGTCCGACTAAAAGATGTTAAAAACAGCGCTACTTGGGAGGCGACCCAATGTTTAAATTATGCAATTTAGTTTAAATAGAACAGTCTCACTTTTGGTATGTTTATTGTGCTGTGATGCCATGTGAAGGAATCGGAAAATGAGCATGAAGAAAATGGTGGAAAACACGGAGTCGAAGTCGACCAGCGTGTGCAATCTGCGGGGCCGGTCGAATGTTCAGAGGCCCGATGCTTTAGGCACCGCGTTCACTATCACGAACCGCGATCTTGGGTAACGATTTTCGAAAAATAAAAAGGCCCTGAATCGCCAAATCTACTCCCACAAATACCGTCTCAGTGCAATATCCGCCGCCGCCACCACCATTTTGAGCCGCTGTATGTCTGTAAGTCGTCCCTGTTTAATTTTTGAGTCGTTACACATTTGGGACAATGTGTCAGTTAAGTTTGGGGGGTACCTTATGTTTTTGAGTCTTTGTTTTGTGTCTTTTATTGTGTTTTGTATCTTTTATTGTGTCCATATGAGTTAATTTTTTTTATGATCATGCATGTTGTAGTTGTTGAAAACGCCTAGTGAGTTAAGTGGGATAATGTAATGAAATTAGAAGCTAAAATTTGTGTGCTCAAGTTAGATATGCCAAAAATTCATGAAAATCTGATTATTTGGGATATTTGTGCTTAGCTATTGCGTTGTCAATTGAAAAATGTCTATGAAGTCTGCTTGCTTGTTATTTGAGGCGAAATAGTTAGGACGTACATGTTTAGAGAGATGACTCATGCATTTCTTTGTTAGCCCTTCTTACCTTTCATTACCTACCTTGCAGTAAATTGTATCCCTCGTCAGCCTCTTTGAGCCTAAAATAAGTTATTTATTTGACACCCTATGATTCCCTTGTGCCATAAGAAGTAATTAAAAATTGGGATGAAAAAGAGTGAAAAAGAAATACCAAAAGAGAATGAAAAAAATTTGATGCACCCCAATAAAAAATAATGCAAAAGCTTAAGTTTGAGGGTGCCTATGTGAATGTGTTTCACACTCGCAAAAAGAGAAAAGGGGAGTGATAGGTATGAACTGAAAAAGAATATCAAAAAAGAAGGACAAAATGGTTGAATGATAAAAACGCTTATGGTACGTAAATTGAGCCTAAATGCCTACTCTTACCTACCCCTGCCTAAGCCTACATTACAACCCCGAAAAGTCCTGAAGATCTCTAAAATGTATGTCTATGATTAGTGGAGAATAGCAAGTAAACAAGCCTATAGAACTAAATAAAATTGACATACATAAGGTAGATGTTCATATTTCCATTGAGTGTGATTGAAATGAATTTGCAAAATATCTGGCTTAAATTCTAGATTGCTATATTCATGCTATACGTTCCAACATATTATCTGATTAGTATGTAAATATGCATATGTTATAATAAATTCTATGTGTATTTTAGTTGTTATTGTATAGTATTTGTTGCATATTTATACGTAATTTTGTATTTCATAGGTTAGCCACAAATATCTATTTTTCTATAGTAATGGAATACTTAAGCATGATTGAACAGTTAATATGTGTATTGCTTGATGTCTAGGCCATAATATAAATTAAACTCATCCAATTTTTGTGAAACTAATGTTTTTGGACACTCAAGATAATTTACTAAAGATATAAGTGGGTATATAAAACCAACTTTGCAATTTGAAAGTCCAATTAAGATTATACAACAATTCTGTCTAAATTTTGGTTGAGTTTTGATCAATGACACATTTTCGTATTTGGCCCATATCTCAAGCTATTCACATACTATTGATCCAATTCTAGTTGCATTGGTTAGATAACTCATGTATCTACAACTCTTATCAAGGCCCAAACTGCTGAAAACATTGTATTCTAGAGTCAAATTGACGATCAAAGTGTTCATCATGACAATGCTCCGGATTTCAAACTCCACAGGACACAATTTGACATTTAATTCACTATAATTCACACAAAAATCCAAATGATCTGCCACCAGCTGGAAAGTGTAGATAAGATCAACTTATACAACTTTGAAAAATTTGAAGATCATTGAATGTGTGCAAGTGGAACTTTGAATCGTGTAAACTCATCATAATAATCTGTCACAGTTGTCAATGTTCATTTAACCAAGGAGCAGTAATTTGACCATCACTTTCACATTAAAAATCTAATTGAAGAGATTCAAACTGATCCGGAAAGCTTCCTCAACGTCCCACAATTGATATGAAGGAAGAAATTCAAGATTTCAATAGGACGCTTGTCCAATTTGGTAATTAATGAGCGGACCCGAAACTGTCTACAATAATGCAAGTCTCCTCAACTTTGGAGCCTATATAAAGGGGCCTTTGACAAGCCATTTGGGGCATCACTCTCTTTGTAATATATCTCATATATTAGTAGTATTTCTCTGAAAAATATGAATTTTAATTATTATAGTATGAGTAGCTAAACCTTTAGCTAGAGCTAAGGGTGAAGCTTAAGTAAGATATTAGTATTGTTCTTGGCTTTTCAAAAGGTCTTCACTGTTATATCTTTTTAGTTATCTAATGAGATATGACAATGATTTTATTTTGTGAAAACTTTGATTTGTTGTAGACATATTTGACACAATGAATGCTTAGTTTTACATAACAACAATTGGTGTCATAAACTCTTTTAAGGGAACTAGAAAGATAGTTTTCAAAAGTTATAAACTTTCAAGTGCTTAATGTTTTTATCTTCCAATTGAAATCACTTGATTGTTAGATTTCAATTGAGTTATCAAACATAGCCAAGAACAACTTTATTATTTTACTTAAGTGGAATCCCAGAGCTCTAGTACGTAGTCCACTATATAAAGCCTTAAAATTCACAACTAGATTGACATTCTAATTCTTCAAAATATCCTTGTGGTTCGACACTCGGACTTCCGAGAAATTTATTACTTGAGACAAACCTATACATGGGTGTGTAACGATAAAGTGCTATCAAGTTTTTGCGGGAATTTCCCTTGGAGAACGGTCCGTCCATTTGTGTTTTTTTTAAGTAAAGACTCCAAAAGGTTGGTAATCTCTTTCTTATTTTTTTGTATTTTTTTTTGTTTTTGGTAAGCATATGTAAATAAGTAATATTTAGGATAGCATAACTACTCATTGTGTATTTATAATTTATATGCATAATTGATTACGTGATTTAAAAAGTGGTCGACTAATAAGGAGTGAAGTAGATAATTCGGGTAAAAATTATAAAAATATGGCTGAAGGTGATATAGAAAATCCTAATGAATTAATAGGAAATCAACAAGTGCGTTCCATGCGAGATTTCTTAGAACCTCAACGTAATACTATTCCATCATGCTTTGTTTATCCATAAAATGCTCATAATATTAAACTCAAGCCCGGTACGATCTAATTACTTCCCAATTTTCATGGACTTGAATCTGAAAACCCTTATTTGCATTCGAAAGAATTTGAGGAAATATGTGCCACTTTAAACGATACAACATGCACTCAAGAATCAATTAAGATAAAGTTATTTCCGTTTTCTCTCAATGATAAGGCAAAAACATGGCTTAATTCTTTAAGACCTGGATCAATTACATCTTGGCAACAAGTGCAAATCGAGTTTTTAAGAAAGTTCTTTCCAATTCATAAAACAAATTCGTTGAAGAAGCGAATCAAAAACTTTTTCCAAAAGCCTAATGAACAATATTTTCAATATTGGGAACGTTTTAAAGATTTGTTGAATTCTTGCCCTCACCATGGTTTTGAAAATTGGAGAACTGTAAGTTTCTTTTATGAAGGCTTAAACTCTGAAACGAAACAATTTGTGGAAATGATGTGTAATGGTGAATTTTTAGACAAAAATCCTGAAGATCACTTGAGTATTTAGACCATTTAGTTGATAAAACTCAGTCTTGGTATAATGAAAGTACTTCAGAAGGTTCAATTAGATCTAATCTTGAAAACGCTAATAAAGGAAAGTATTATCTTAGTCAAGAAGATGATCTAAATGTCAGGATTGTCAGTCTAACTAGAAAAGTTGAAAGCATGCAGTTAACTAAATCTAAAAAAGTCAAATTTGTGCAAAACAAAGACTTGCTGTTGAAGGACATTTAACAAATGAATGCCCAAGAATTCATGTCTTCAAAGAGATGTGTCATGAACAAGCAAATGCGATGTCTAACTTTAAGAGACCATTCCCATATACTTTTTCCGAGACATATAATCCAAACTGGAGGAACCACACCAACTTTAGCTGGAGGAATGATAATAATGTTCAATATTTACCCAACCAAAATACCTCGAACTCTAATTTCACCCCATACACTAGACCACAAACAAAAAGCCTTTAAGAAACATTACAAGCATTTATGCAGGGTCAAACAACGATCAACAACAAAACTTCACAAGCCATCAATGAAATTAAAATAACATTGTCTACGTTGACAAATTCCTTAAGAACAACTGAAAAAAGGAAGTTTCCGGCTCAAACTCAACAAAACGCTGCTGGTCAATGTCAAATCTCTGCCGAAACATCACCAGAAAATGTCAATTCTGTTACTACCGTACGAAGTGGAAAAATAATTGACAAGACAATTCACCATAAGAATACTGATATTCTAACTCCTAGTAGAAGACCATCACCTGCTCCTTTTCCTCAACGATTACATCCTATTAAGAAGTTGAATCAAAATCCTGAAATTTTTAAAATTTTGAAGCCAGTAAAAGTTAACATCCCCTACTTGATGCAATAAAACAAATTTCATCTTATGCCAAATTTTTGAAAGATTTGTGTACTGTGAATAGAAAATTAAATGTTCAAAATAAGACATTTCTAACAGAGAGTGTAAGTTCAATCATTCAACAAGAAACTCCACCAAAATATAAGGATCCTGGTTGTCCAACTATATCTTGTGTAATTGGTAATACTAAAATTGAGCATGCACTTCTTGACCTTGGAGCGAGTGTTAATCTTTTACCATTCTCTGTGTACGAACAACTGGATTTGGGAGAACTAAAGAAGACTCATATCACACTTCAATTGGCCGATCGTTCAGTAAAAATTCCAAGATGTATAGTGGAGGATGTATTAGTTCAAATTGATAAATTTTACTTTCCTGTAGATTTTATTGTTTTGGACACACATACAGTTTCAAATCCAACATCTCAATATCCCATCATTTTAGGAAGACCGTTTCTTGCAACCTCTAATGCTTTGATAAATTGTAGAAATGGAGTTTTGAATCTTTCTTTTGAAAATATGACTTTGGAGTTAAATGTTTTTAACATTTTCAAACAACCACCAAATAGTGATGAAGTATATGAAATTGATGTAACTGATAAATACACTCTTGAATAATTCATGACCTCATTTTCTGATCCGTTAGAAAATTTATTAACAAATGATTTGAGTAATGAGTACAATTTGGAGTTTGCTTTTTATGTTTGAGACTTCACAGATTCCAGAGGCTAATGGATGGAAGCCGACGTCTGAAAAATTATCAAAATCAGAAAAAGCTCCAATTCCATCAAGTGTTCAACCACCAGTGTTGGAATTGAAGCCTTTACCATCAAGTTTGAGGTATGCATATTTGGGTGATAATGATACATATCCGGTAATAATAACTTCCAAATTGAACCATGATCAAGAGCATAAATTATTAGAAGTACTAAAAGTTCACAAGCATGCAATAGGATGGACTTTGTCTGACATAAAAGGAATTAGCCCATTAATTTGTACTCATAACATTTATTTAGAGGAAAATGTTAAACCCTCTAGGCAAATGCAACGAAGGCTAAACTCGATTATGAAAGAAGTAGTGAGAAGTGAAGTCATTAAACTTCTAGATAATGACATTATTTATCCTATTTCCGACAGTAAATGGGTAAGTCCTACTCAAGTTGTACCTAAAAAGTCTGTAGTAACAGTAGTAAAAAATGAAAATAATGAATTGATTCCCACTAGAACTGTTACTGGCTGGAGAATGTGTATTGACTACAGGAAATTAAATTCTATGACTAGAAAAGATTATTTTCCTTTGCCTTTCATGGATCAAATCTTAGATAGAATTGTGAACATGCTTTTTATTGCTTCCTAGATGGATATTCAGGGTATAATCAAATAGCAATTGCACTTGAGGACCAGGATAAAACAACATTTACATTTCCGTTTGGAATCTTTGCATATCGAAGGATGCCATTTGGACTATGTAATGCCCCAGCCACATTCCAAAGATGTATGATAAGTATTTTCAGTGATATGGTTGACCGTTTTCTCGAAGTTTTCATGGATGATTTCTCTGTTTTTGAAAACTCATTTGATGATTGCTTAATGAACTTGGCTAAAGTTTTGACTAGATGTGAAGAGAAAATCTCGTTCTTAATTGGGAAAATGTCATTTTATGGTAACTGAAGGGATTGTATTAGGACACATTATTTCAACAAAATGAATAGAAGTTGATAGATCCAAAATTGATCTAATTGCTAATTTACCAACACCAAAATCAGTAAAAGATATTAGATCATTTTTAGGACATGCTGGCTTTTATAGAAGGTTCATAAAAAACTTTAGTGCAATTTCTAAACCAATATGCAATCTTTTATTAAAATATGCTACATTCAAATGGACTGATTCTTGTGAAAATGCTTTTGTGAAACTCAAAAAAATGCTCACTTCTGCACCTATTATGTGACCCCCTGATTGGACTTTGCCCTTTGAAATAATGTGTAATGCTAGTGATTATGCTATTAGGACAAAGAAAAGATAAAAAATCCTATGTGATCCGCTATGTAAGTAAAACTCTTAATAGTGCTCAAATGAACTATTCCACTACTGAAAAAGAACTACTTGCTGTAGTATTTGCATTAAAAAAATTTAGATCTTATCTAGTTGGCTCGCCTATTATTGTGTATACTGATCATGCAGCTTTAAAATATTTACTAGCAAAGAAATATGCAAAGCCAAGGTTGATTAGGTGGATTCTTTTACTCCAAGAATTTGATATAACAATTAAAGATAAAAAAGGAGTTGAAAATGTTGTGGCTGATCATTTGTCTAGACTTACATGTAATGAATCTTTTGAGACAAGTCCCATAAATAACTTTTTTCCTGATGAACAACTCTTTTCTGTATCTGATTTTCCATGGTTTGCAGATATTGCTAATTTTCTATCAACAGGGAAAATTCCAAATCATTGGAATGCACAGGACAAAAAGAAATTCTTCATAAAAGTGAAAAATTTCTTTTGGGATGACCCATATCTTTTTAAATATTGTCCAGATCAAATAGTAAGAAGATGTGTGCCTGATGATGAAATTCAAAGTATAATCACTTTTTCTCACTCAGAAGCATGTGGTGGTCACTTTTCCTCCACGAAAACCGCTGCAAAAATATTGCAGTGCGAATTTTATTGGCCCACACTTTTTGAAGACACACACGGATTTTGCAAATCTTGTGATAGGTGTCAAAGATTAGGTGGGGTAACTCGTAGAAACATGATGTCATTAAATCCCATTTTAGTTGTAGAAATTTTTGACTGTTGGGGAATTGATTTTATGAGTCCTTTTTCACCATCTTTTGGATATCAATACATTTTGGTTGGAGTCGATTATGTTTCAAAATGGGTTGAGGCAATTCCTTGCAAAAATAATGATCATAAAATTATTTTGAAGTTTTTGAAGGAAAATATTTTCTCAAGATTTGGAATGCCTCGTGCAATTATAAGTGATGGAGGTTTACATTTTTGTAATAGACCATTTCAAAACTTAATGAAAAAATATGGAATTAATCACAAAGTGTCAACCCCTTATCATCCGAATACAAGTGGACAAACTGAACTTGCTAACAGAGAGATCAAACATATCCTGGAGAAAACAGTTAGCCCAACTCAAAAATATTGGTCTCTCAGGTTGACTGATGCACTGTGGGCATATCGAATAGCATTCAAAACATCTCTTGGTATGTCCCCTTACCGATTTGTTTTTGAAAAACCTTGTCACTTGCATGTTGAAATAGAACATAAAGCTTTTTGGGCTATCAAAATGTTTAATTTCAATTTAGATAAAGCTAGTTCATTGAGAAAACTTCTACTAAATGAATTAGAAGAAATCAGAAATGAAGCATATGAAAATTCTAGAATTTACAAAGAGAAAATGAAAGTATTTCATGACAAACACATTGTTATAAAAACTTTTGAAATTGCGCAAAAAGTTCTTTTGTATAATTCTAGATTACACTTGTTTCTTGGAAAGTTGCGGTCAAAATGGTCAGGACCTTTTACTGTAAAAACTGTCTTTTCATATGGAGCTGTTGAAATTGAGAATCAAAGAAGTGGTGACATTTTCAAAGTCAATGGACAACGTTTAAAAGTGTATCTTGATATTTTTTCAAAAGAGATCGAGTCAGTTTCTTTGGCTGGCCCTGTCTACAAGATTTGATTTTTTTTATGTATAATTGTCTTTGTTATTATTATTTTTAGTATTTTTTTTTTCTTTTTCTCGGTATAAATGGCGGATTCGATACTCCGTGACTCTCAAGTCGGAATTTCAGTTGCCCACAAAAACTGAGTTGTACATAAGTTTAAAAAAATTAAAAAAAATGTTTTTCCCCTATTTTTAACGGTAATGAACAATATTTTTATCACTTTTCCTCTTCCCCTTCAACGGTCATTTTACACCATAAATAACTCATTCTCCTCCCATTTCTAAACATCTTTCCTTAAACTCTCATCCACAATGAATAAATATTTTCTTGCCTTCATCACTCTTGTTTTCGCTCTTATGCTCATCGTTGATTATAATCAAGAAGAAGAATTTTGTGTACCATACATAGTGGTCATGACACTCACTGCACAACTTTTAGATTTCGTCTGGGCTATAGCGTTTTTATGTGATATGTAATGTAATAGCCGCAACAATCGAATAAAACTTTGATTCTGTTATTTTAGCTCTCATATTTGAATACAACTCTTAAGCAATTTGATAAAATGGATGTGGTTATTGCTTCTTTGAACAAACGTTTCCCCTTCTACGATAAGAATGATTTGGTTAAAATTTACCATTACCGATGCGAGAGATTAAAGTTACTAATGATTAAGGGTCTTCCAGTTGATTTACATTGGTTGATAGAAGCAAAAGTCAGGTTTGGAGGTGAGTTCACAAACTCATTTGTTCCACGCTTGGCTGGTTTGGGTAAGAGTACATATTCTAAAAAACGACGAGCTAAAAGAATGAATGTTTGCAGCAAATGTGCTAGATGGACTTGTAACACTCGTTGTAGAAGTATAGGAATGACATCCAACAATCGATATGATAAGATAGATTTCATTAAGAATGGGCTGAGTAAGGAGTCTTTGGATGATATTCATTTGACTCTTGAGACGCATTCTTGTGGAATGGTGCAACGTCATATTATCGATTTATGGAGGCAATTTAGAAGAGAATATGCACTTAGTCTCGGAAATCTGACGTTAAAAGACCCTGTTTGCCAATTTTTAAGAAAATTGAGTGGGAAGCTTATCCTCGACTCATAGAAGGCGTTTAAGTCGTTTCTGGATGTAAAACCAGAGGAAGATGTGAGCCACAATCACAACTACTATTAGTGGAACCTTTAATTCTGATTTTTTTTTTTCAATAAATAGTGCATCTAGAGTTGTACCATGTACATTTTTTACTTTCCCTTTGTATATAATGCATCATCTAGTTTATCGCAAACAACTCATATAATTTTTAGTCTTGAGAGAGAGCTCAAAAAAAAATGACAACATCATCATCTCCAAAGATAGCTTCCATTTGTGTGCTTGGTGGGTCTATTGGTAAAAATAATGAATACCAAGTGTCAACAAATAAACTTGGAAGTGTGCTAGCAAAGAAAAAAATCAATTTAGTATATGAAGGCAGTACACTTGGTTTAACATGGAATGTGGCATTGAAAACATCCTTTGGAGGGACCGAAGTTTTAGGAATAATCCTGACTACTCTTAAAAAGTTTTTTAGAAATACAGTGGGTAAGGTAATAGAAGTTTCGTCCATACAAGAGGGTATCTAAAATGTTGGAACATTCGGAGCATTCATAGCTTTACCAGGTGGACTTGGAACTTTTGAGCACATCCTTCATATTGCTTATTGGTTAACGCTAACTATTCATTCAAAGCCTATTGGGTTACTAAATGTTAATGATTTTTATGATGGGTTGCTTACTTTTCTAGATCATGCAGTACAACAAGGTTTCATGACAGAGCAAGTACGTCAAATCTTCCTATCAGATTCAGACCCTGAACGGTTAATTAAGAAACTCCATGTCTTTGAGTTCAAATATAATTCAATTTCTTCTCAATTAGATTGGTTTGGTGACCGTGAAAAAAGAGAAAGGTTGATTTAGATTTACGACTATAATAATAATCATGTTTGCAAAAAAAAAACAATTTTTTTTTTGTGTGTGTGTGTTTCAGGTTTATTTTCTTCAATTTTTTGTGGAATCAGGTAATATCTTTTAATTTTTGCAACTCGAGCTTTGAAACATTGGGGACAATGTGTTGATTGGGTTGGGAAAGAGAATTAGTAGACATCCTTTTATTGTAATAAAAAAAAAGTAAAAATGGCAGAGTAAGGGGTAAAAACGAAGCTTGAGACGCATAAAAAAATATATTATGTTTACTTGAATTCCTTAACTTCAATATGTGCATAAAACAAACTTGACACATTTTATTTCTATTATAATCTTGTATTATCTAGTAGTTGGTTATAAATCATCTTTATTTCACAGACACACAGTGACAAATGATTGTGAGTTGTAAATTGAATAATTCTACTAATTTCTTTGCTTTACAAATGACTGCATCTAAATGATTGAATTTTAAAATTAAAAAAAAAAGAATACTCCTGAGATGGAGCGTAAAACGCACTCAGGAGGAAGAAAAAAATGAATATTCCTGAGATGGAGCGTAAAAGGCACTCAGGATGAAGAAAAAAATGAAAAAAAAATGAATATTTCTGAGATGGAGCGTAAAACGCACTCAGGAGAGAAAATAAAATAAAAATTATAAACCCAACCAAAAAGTGTTAGCATCAGTAAACATTGAGATAATAGTTTTATGACATGAGACCCATAACTATTTGTTACTTAACTTGAGCACAACAGAAGATGACTACTAAACTACTCACTTAGATAATACTGGATGATGAATAGATATGAATACAATAGTTTGTTAATATGGACATATTAGAAGAAGGAGTTGGTAATAATGAAACTTTAAAACTAAAATTTATGTCGCGTTTTTATCACTAGGGACTAGTAATAAGTTGGTTAGGAGGTGTGATTAGTGTGTAAATATACATATGTTATAATAATTCCATGTGTATTTTAGTTGTTATTGTATAGTATTTGTTGCATATTTATACGTAATTTTGTATTTCATAGGTTAGCCACAAATATCTATTTTTCTATAGTAATGGAATACTTAAGCATGATTGAACAGTTAGTATGTGTATTGCTTGATGTCTAGGCCATAATATAAATTACACTCATCCAATTTTTTTGACACTAATGTTTTTGGACACGTAATAATTGGATGTCTGTAGATTTTAACCCTTTTGGTTTCTCTGTGAATGATCTCAATACGGGGGAAATTCTTACGCGATGCAATAGTGTGGGAGACCTCTACCCTTTCACAAATTCTTCCGCTGTCAGAACTCAACAACCAGTCTCCCTTGCTGCATTATCTCCATCCACCTGACACAATAGGCTCGGGCATCTAGGAGATCATGTTTTTTCTTTTCTTAGAAATAATCAGCGTATTAAATATAATAATGAGAAACTTGCCCAAAACTATTTTTCTTGCCCGGTTGGCAAGCATAGTCGTCTTCCTTTTCTGTCTTCTATGAGTATTACAGTTTCACCATTTGATATTGTTCATGCTGACTTGTGGACCTCTCCTGTTGTTAGCTCTCTAGGTCACAAATTATATCTTGTTTTGTTAGATGATTTTTCACATTTTGTATGGATTTATCCACTGAAATTCAAATCTGAGGTTTTTGCTAAATTTCTTGAGTTTCACAAATTTATTAAAACTCAGTTTGAAAAATCCAAAAAATCCTTTCAATGTGATAACGGACGTGAGTTTAATAATTCAGCTTTCCATAATTTTTGCTCTCAACAAGGCATGGTGTTCCGCTTTTCTTGTCCTTACACCTCACCTCAAAATGGTAAAGCTGAACGAATCATTCGTACTATTAATAACATGGTCCGTACCCTCTTGTTTCATGCATGTCTGTCATCATCTTTCTGGGTCTATGCTGTCAAAATGGTATAATACCTCCTGAATATATTACGTACTAGCACCCTACAAAACAGGACCCCCACAGACATTCTATATCGTAGGACTCCTTCTTATGACCACCTATGGATCTTCGGCTGTCTGTGCTATCCCAATCTTACCTCCACCACCCCTCATAAGTTGGCTCCTCGAACTACACCTTGTGTATTCCTCAGTTTTCCACCCAACCATATGGGTTATTTGTGCTATGATTTGTCCACTCATCAAATTCACATCTCTCGTCACGTTCGACGAGACGATATTTCCATTTTCGAACCCTCAGAAATACCGAAAACCAGACTACTCATTTCTTGATGAACCAGTCATATCCCCAAACATTCTAAATCATCTCACTCAAATATCGACTTCGGCACCGCGATCTCTAGTGGATGCACCGCGGTGCCATCCTTCCAGTGAGTCTCCTGCTTCTGTCTCGCAATTAGCACCGCGGTCCCTAGGGGATGCACCGCGTTGCCTGCCTTCCAGTGAGTTCCCTATTCCTGCATCGCCTTTAGCACCGCGATCCCTTGAGGATGCACCGCGGTGTCACCCTTCCAGTGAGCAAACCTCGAACCTGTCACTTCACTAATGCCACCACCTAATGTCCCCAGTCACCAAATGGAAACTCGTGCCAAACACGGAATTTTAAAACCTAAAGTCCAGTTTAACCTGTCTGTCCAAACCATTTCCTCACTCCCAAAGAACCCCAAATTGGCTAAACTTGACCCTAATTAGAATGCGGCCATGTCTGAGGAATATAATGTTTTAACTAAGAAGCATACTTGGGATCTTGTTCCTATTTTCATCACAAATTCAGAGATAGTGGTGTTTTGGAACGCTACAAGACCAGACTTATGGCAAATGACACTAATCAACAGGAGGACATTGATTGTGGTGATACTTTTAGCCCGATTGTTAAACCGACTACGATTCGTACTATTCTTAGAATTGCTATGGGTAAAAAGTGGCCGATTCATCAGCTGGATGTCAAGAATGCATTTCTTCATGGGGATTTGAAAGAAATTGTATACATGCATCAGCCACCTGGTTTTGTTCATCCTGATGTTCCTCAGTATGTCTGTCGTCTCAGGAAGTCACTCTATGGTCTAAAACAGATACCTCGTGCTTGGTATGACCGTTTTGCCAGGTATATTCTGCAGATTGGGTTTATTTGCAGTAGGTGTGACACCTCTCTGTTCATTTTTCATCATGGTAGTGAAATTGCTTACTTGTTATTATATGTTGATGACATTATTCTCACTGCCTCATCTGACAAGTTGAAAAATAACATTATTGCTCTTCTCAAAACTGAATTTGCTATGACTGATTTGGGCAAGCTGAGTTACTTCTTAGGTATATCAATTACTAGATCTGCAGATACTATGTTCCCGAGTCAGCGTAAGTATGCAGAAGAAATTGTGTTCAGAGATAAGATGTCGAATTGTAAGGCTATGCCTACTCCTGTTGATTCGAAATCTAAGCTCGGCGCGATCCAGGTGATCGATGCGATCCTACTCTCTATCGAATTCTTGCAGGTGCTCTTCAGTACCTCACATTTACCAGGCCCGACATTGCATATGTCATTCAACAGGTGTGTCTGTTCATGCATGCTCCTAGGAAACCCTATTTTGCTGCTCTTAAGCGTGTTATCAGATACATTAAGGGCACTCCCGACTATTGGTTGCATATCTACCCCTCCGCTCCGAACAAGTTACTTTCTTACATAGATACTGATTGGGCAGGGTGCCTGGACACGAGACGCTCTACTTCAGGCTATTGTGTGTTCTTAGGGGATAATCTTATCTCTTGGTCTGCCAAGCGACAAGCCACGCTATCCCGCTCCAGTGCCGAAGCAGAGTATATGGATATTGCTAATGTAGTTGTTGAGATCTGTTGGCTCTGGAATCTTCTCTTGGAGCTAAGTTTTCCATTGCGTACGGCATCTATAGTCTATTGTGATAACATATCTGCTATTTATATGTCTCATAATCCGGTCCAGCATCAGCGGACCAAACATATTGAGATGTATATTCATTTTATTCGTGAGAAGGTCGCACGTGGTCTTGTCAAAATTCTACATGTACCTTCCTTCTATCAGTATGTAGACATCTTCATAAAGGGATTACCCAGACAACTGTTCACAGACTGCAGATCCAGCCTGAGCATTCGACCTTCTCCCGCTCCGTCTGAGGGGGTGTATTAGCGAATATTCTTCAAATATTCACAGTATATATTGTATTTATTAGTATCATGTATTTAAGGTAACTTAGTTTTCTTACTGTATTAAGAATCGCCTTTGTACAACTATATATATTGTGATTAATGAAAGAAATCCCTAAGAGAAATTATTCCAAACTCTTACATGTATCTTATATTTGCATTAGGACCCAATTAATCCCGATTTGCATCGGGAAGTTTCACTTTGAGGTAAAACACTTCTCACCAACGACGACTTCATATCCAAGGCTCGAATTGAGAGTCTAAGACATTTGGGTTAAGAAAAGAGTACTTATCACTCTAACAACCTTTGGTGATTTTTAGTTACTATATCTACTTGCTTTGTTGTGACTTAGTTGTTATATCAATTTTTATTTTCTCGATGTGTTTGGTATCCGTTTTAGGGTTCAACTAAATGAAATTCACACTGGGAAGTCCACTATCTTTAAATCTCTGAATCTTGATAAGTAACACTGCTTCGTTATATATTAGAAAAATGCTTTGTTGTGTTTCAATTGTTACATCTTTTAGTTTCTCACTTGGTGTTTGATATTCACTTTGGAATCTGACTCGGATACGCGTAAGAAAGTCCCTCCTACTTTAGTGCTAAAGCGCTTCTTACCAAAGATGACTCCATATCCAAGACTCGAATTGAGAGTCTGAGACATCTAGTTAAGGATAAAAGAGTGCCTATCACTCTATCACAACTAACATCTGCACACTTTGTCGTGTCTTTGTCTTTACATCTTTTTTTAGTTTCTCTCTTTGGTGTTAAGTATTCGTTTTGAGATCTAACTAATTTATATTCGTGTCACGAGTCACAGCGTCTCACTTTGGAGGTAACATGCTCTAAGGCTCAAACCCAAAATTTTTGGTTAAGAATGAAAGAGAGTACTTACCAATTACTACTCCACCTCAACATTTGGTGGATGTTAGTTGTTACATCTGAATTCACTGGTGTGCAATCTTGTATAAAGTAATAAACAAGAAATGCTTTGATGTATTTTAGTTGTAATGTCAGTACTTACGTGCTAGGCTCACTTGTATTTTGAGATTTAGAAAAGTAGTCAATTGGGCTTTATATATAGTTGGTCATAAATTATTGTCATCTTGTAAGAAACTCTAGTCCTTGATCATTTCCTCATAGTATTTGGCTAAAATACAAATAATTACTCCTATCACTAATAATGGTTAATTAATTTGTATCTAATAGAATATTTCCTGAATATTATTTTATTAATTGTATATATCTTATTTTAGTTCGAATTGTATTCTTATTGTAATTATGTCTCCTATTTTAGGTAGAATTATATTTCCTATTGTAATTAGGTTGATTAGTTACCTAGTTTAAATATTCTTGTACTACTATATATATTGTACATTATTGATGAATACAATCAAGGAACATATTCTTTTATGATATCATTAGCCTAAAAATACCTCCACCTTTGCCGACCATAGCTCTCGGCCGCTATCTCCACGGAACCCTCGTATTTTTTTTCCAGCCATTCTCTCTCCCTTCTCTTCCTAAATTTCATCATGGCTGATAAAACCAAATTTCATCCCGCACTTGCAGTAAACAACATCAAAAACTTCATCCCTATCACCATTGAGATGGGAAAAGATCAATACTCCTCGTGGACAGAGCTTTTTAAGATCCATTGTCGTGTTTACGAAGTTATCGACCACATCATTCCTCCTACACCGAAGTTCACAGACCTACCCTCGACTTCGACTTCTGATGATGCACTCTGGTCTCGATTGGACGCATCCGTCCTCCAGTGGATATATGACACAATCTCAAATGATCTGTTGCACACCATCATTGAGACCGATGCCACTGCCCGCCAAATGTGTGAACATTTGAAAAGTATTTTCCACGACAACAAACTCAACGAGCGTTATACCTTGAAAATCAGTTCAAGGACGTTCATCAAGACGATTTTCCAAACATGTCTGCATATTGTCAAAAATTCAATATGCTTGCTGACCAACTCTCCAACGTCGGTGCACTACTCACTAATGAGCAATTTGTCATGCAATTTATTGCAGACTTGAACGAATCCTATGACGGCGTTGCCACCATCCTTCAGCAATGCACGTCGGTACCTCCATTTTATGAGGTCCATTCGAAGCTTATTCTTAAGGAAACCCAGAAAATCAAGCACAACACCACTTACGCCATATTACCGACGCCGCCCTCACCACCACCGTTAGGCCTTCCGTCGATGACAGGGCCTCCAACTTCGGCAACCAGAACCGTCAGTCAGAGGACCCACATCAGCCCGCATCTACCAGCAAAAACCATCGGAGCAGGCAGTCCGGAAAGAGTCGAGGTGGACGAAATTCCGGCAACAACGACGACAGGAAGGGGCAGTCCCCGCCTACAGGAAACAACCAGCTGCCAGCAGCCTCTGCCGTAGGCTGCCTAACCATTAGTGTGGGTCCACCTTCATGGGCCTCTCCTTCTATCCCGTATCTGACATCCTCGTGGACTCAACCTCATAATCGACAGACCCACCTTGGCATACTCGACCCACTTCTCCAACAAGCCTATACAATACAGGGCCCCCGCTCTCAACTTATGCACCGACTGACATTGAGGCAGCTATGAACACAATATCACTCAACTCTCAAGACGAAAATTGGTATATGGACACATGCGCCACATCTCACATGACGACATCACAAGGTACTCTCTCGTCTTATTCTAATTTGAGTAATTTAAATCGAAATATTATTGTTGATAGTGGACAAGACATTCTCATTCGCGGTTTTGGTCATTCATCCTTATCTCCACCACATCCACCACTAATCTTAAAAAATATCCTCCATGCCCCTAAACTCATTAAGAATCTAATCTCTATGCGGCGTTTCACAACTGATAATAATGTTTTCCTTGACTTTGATCCTTTTGATTTTTCTGTGAATGATTTTATGACAGGGAGATGAATAATGAGATGTGACAGCACCGAAAATCTCTACCCTATTTCAAATGTCGTCAACAATCCAGCCTCAGTTCCATCAACCTTTGATGTTCTTTCGTCTTCCTTATGTCACTCTAGATTAGGACATCCGGGGGATTCTGTTTTACGATCCCTTAGAAAAATAATTTTATTAATTGCAACCATATTTCTAGGACTTCTATATGTGAATCCTATATTTTTGGGAAACATGGTAAATTACCATATTCTGCATCCACAAATTGTACTTTACTACCTTTTGATATCATACATAATAATTTGTGGACGTCTCCTATTTTAAGTACGTTCTACCATCGATATTATGTGCTGTTTTTGGACGATTATTCCAACTTTCTATGGATTTTCCAATTGGAAATAAATCTCAGGTATACCCCATTTTTTCCTCATTTAGTGCTCTCATAAAAACACAATTTGAAAAGAGCATTAAATGTTTTCAATGTGACAATGATAGGGAATTGAATAATAATCAATTCAAACAATTTAGCTCTAATAATGATCTTACCTTTTGTTTTTCTTGTCCTCACACCTCCTCCCCAAATGGTAAGGCCGAACGGAAAATCCAAACCATAAACAACCTAATTCGTGCCCGCTCACGCCTCAATTCCCCATCAATTCGGGTATTACACACTCTCTATGTCCACCTATCTCCTAAAAATAATCCCAAACAAGTCTCTAGCTCAACGATAGCCCACTCAAGTTCTGTTTCGTATGAACCCCTCCTACCAACACTTGCGTAGCTTTGGATGTCTATGATGTCCTCTCCATCCGACCACTCACAAATTCCAACCCCGATTTTCCCCGTGTGTGTTTCTGGGTTACCCCGCCAATCATCGTGATTACTCGTGCTATGACTTGTCAAGTCGTAAAATTATTATTTCACGTCATGTCCTATTTGACGAGTCTCAATTCTCCTTTGCCTCCCTAAACTCGTCACCTCGACATTCCTACGACTTCCTAGATGATGGCATGAACCCTCTTCTAATTCATCATTTACATAGTCCGTCGTCCCAGACCCCGACACCCGCCCCACTCGGACAGTCCGGGACACACTGTCCACCCGATTATGTCAATGGTGGCCCAGAACAGCCCGCCTCAGGGTGATTTTGTAGCCACCTCTCGGCAAACCGAGCATCGGTCAGCTGATCCCGCCACCCCGGCCTTCCTCCTCTTCCCGGCAGTCCCGCGGCACACCCCCTCCCACCCCGCGTCTCGAGACACGCTCTCGGACCATGGAAACCCTTGCCATGCATGAAATTCATAAACCTAAACGACTGTATATATTATACATTATTGATGAATACAATCAAGGAACATATTCCTTTAGTATCCTCACTTTAATTTAAGGTCAAATTATTTGGTCTAATCCACGTTCTTGCAGCACCCATTAAAGTGGGAAGTGCACCCTGCCACGGGTTTCTTCATTCCAAGGACTCGAACCTGAGACCTCTAGTTATGGAGGAATTCGATCCATCACATCACATCCATTAGTGGTAAAGGGGAAACAAGCATTTAAATGTCATGTTGTGTATGTTACATTCTGATTATGAAACTAATTGAAAAAGAATACTAAGTTACAATTAAAGACATTGATTATTAGATCTATATCTTGTAACAAAAATGTTAATTAATCAATGGTTAAAAAAAAGGTAAAGAGGACTTTTCCAAGGAGACAGCCTATTTGTCACAAAATCTTTCCATTCAATAAATAGTTATTCAGAACTTATACTCTCCAACTTACTGCCAAAACTTGTACTCATTCGCGCTAATGAGGAGATTCAACGAGCTCGCGCAACACGTTCTGATTTTCAGAAACTTCAGTGTTGTTGAGGCAAGAGATTCAAACAGCTCCTTATCGTTGATCACGAGTTGTCTTCTGATGTTTCTGACTCATCCCCTGTTGAATGAAAGGCAAACATACAAGATCACAATTGGTGTTACTAGAGGAAAAGGGTACTGTAACTGAAGTTTCCGAATTAAAAACTTGCTTTTTTAGCCGTGTTGACCAGGAGGTCATGCGTTCAGAAATAACCTCTTGCATCCGCAAGATAATGCTACGTACCATGGACCCAAGACAAGCATGCAACCTACTCTGTTTAACTTACGGTACAATCAGGCATCTCTATAACAGTCATCACCAAGTTCTCTTTGGAATCAATTTTTCATGTTATGTTATATTATACGTTCTCTATAACAACATTTCGCTATAGCAGCCAAAAAAATATCCGGAAAAAAGCCGCTGAAATAACTCCAAAAAAGAATCAAGTGAATTGTATCCATAAACAAGCAGACGGGATAGATAAGTATTACCAAATAGTGATTTAATTGTTGGCTTCTTGGGCTTGCTAGTCGTCTTCTCCAGTTCAACTGTTAAAACAAAAAGAGACATTGAAGTCAATGATTGAGTGTAAATACAGTCAAAGCTTTATATGGGTAACTATACCAGAGAAACACTTAAACATTTAGAAAAAACATTTAGAAATTAACGTATACAACGACGAACAACAATAAAAGAAGACAGATGACATGTAACTTGTAAGGCAACTAATTGTCCTTAGTACTCATGATGTTGTTTGAGGGCTCTCAGATATTTTCACAATCCTCTCGATTTCTTGCGCTTGAATGTGAGTTGGAATTTCAATTCCAATTAACAAACGTAACATATCGGACATTAAGCTTGATATTTTTCAGCTGTTATTGGAGGAGCATGGTCTATTGGACATGTGTACGAAGAAGCGGAGATAGAGAAAGTACCCATTCCAGGCACTTGATAATCATTCACGACTTTGAAATTCTTGTACGTGTAACCGACAAAGTTAATGTCCTTAGATGAGAGCATCTGCAGAAATGACGGGTAAGAATAAGATAGATTGAAATTAACAAAGGTCAAACAAGAAACTGTGAAAATCCAAAAATTGCTTGTGACCAATACTTTTTCCAAACGATGTCATGTTCATCATTGCATGCATCGCAACACATTGTGTCCATGTCCAAAGATCATAAAAATGATACAACCTCCGTCACAATTTATGTCGCAATTTATGTGACACTTTTTCCTTTTTAGTCAGTCCCAAAAAGAATGATACCTTTCTATATTTAGTAACAATTTAACTCTAAACTTTCCATTTTACCTCAATGAAATGATTTATAGCCACACAAATATCTATGACTTATTTTGAATTACAAGTTTCAAAAGTCTTCTGTTCATTCTTAAACTTTGTGCCCAATTAAACACTTCACATAAATTGGGACGGAGGGAGTAAAATGTAAAATTCAAATTACATGCCACATGATGACGTGAGTGATTACCTTTCTCCATGGACCAGATCTTGATGAACTCTGAGAATGAGATTCAGACTGCAACACCAACCAAAAGATTTCAAAAGTAAAACAATTAAAACTAAAAGTTCAAGAGAACGACGGACAAGGATACCTCTTCAAACTTTTCAAAGTTTTGGGTGTCCAACTCATCATTGACTTCAGGAATAAAAGCAGCTTCCATATGATAGATTTTGTCCCAATCTATCCCTTTAAACCACGGGTGGACCTGAGCGGGATAAGAAAATAGAGAAAAGAAAAGAAACCTCGAGGTTATGGTTGCAGTTAACCCCTATACGGGAAAAAAGCATAGGACACACCATACAACACCTTTATTTCATCTGCGCCGTTGGAACCGAGTCTCTCAGTGACATTGCAAAGAAGTTTGCTAATAATATCTTTGGCTTCTCGAGATAGCTTTGCTTCTTCGGGAAACTTTAAATGATTTTTCCAGTTTACTATCTGCATGTACAACGGTAAATTCTTAAGATAATAGAATTCTCTGGAACTTCCATGTAATCCTATATTACATTTTATCTGACACTTTTTCCTTTTTACTCTGTTCCAAACAAAAAGATGACATCTCTAAATTTGGAACTCGTTAACTTTTAACTTCCAATTTTGCCCTTTAAGACATGCTCTTATAGACACCGAAATGTCATATCATGTTTAACACTACAAGTTCTAAGGGTACTTTGGTATGTAGCAGAAATCTTTTTCTTTTTTCCATCATGTAAAATATAACCCGGGGTTGGGGGGAGGGGAGGGAAGTATTTTGAGAAAGGAGAAACTATTTGAAGAATCAATGGAATCTCTTAGGACATCTAGAGAGCCAAAAGGGGAAAAAGGAAAAACATGTACAAATAATCATAATTGATCATCAACTGCAGTAAACTGAAGAAAAAGAAAGACAGTACAAGGGAAACAAGAAAGCCAAAAAGCAAAGAAGGAACATATACAGGTAGTCATAATTGATCACCTTCCTACATGTCAACATGGGCTCATCAGAATAGAAAGGTGGATAACCAACGAGCATTTCATACATAATAGCACCGAGCGACCACCTACAGAAAAAAACCAAATTTACAGCAAATGGATGTGGAAAGGAGAGACGTACAGAGTGTAAATCAAAACAGTGAAAAAGACATAAAGAATATAGCAAAATAAAAAAAAGAGGCAGCCCAGTGCACTAAGCTCCCGCTATGCGCTATAAAATAAAACGAGAAAAAGACGAGAGGGGATTTGGGAAGAACAGTAAAAGAATCAGTTGAAGTCTTACAACCGGAGCTACTATTTTGAAAGACATAAGATCAACAATTCCCCCAAAATTACAAAAGCAAGAATGTGCATTCAAAGTCCTCATTATAAAATACAGAAGTGTACTAACCAGTCACATTCCATACTATAACCTTTCTTCAACAGGACCTCAGGAGCAATATAGTCTGGTGTACCCACTGTAGAATAGGCCTGGATTATGCAAACAATGAGAATTAAATATATGAAGTGGATTATGCAAACAATGAGAATTAAATATATGAAGAGAACAGCTTCATCAAACACTCAAAATCTAAACAAAACCACATAAAAGAATGCTGCTACAGAAGTCAGCAAGTTAACAGACTAACAAATACCAATTGTTTCATCTTCTTTAACAACCAGAGAATGACATACTCCAATAAGACGTGAAGTAGTCTCCTCCAAAAATACGGGAAATGGAAAAGGAAGTAAAAGAATGAGAGTACCCACATGGGGAGAAACTTACAAGCATCCTCCTATTTTTCTGCCAGTGTTCTAGCTGCTCTTGCTGAGTACGTTTGGGAGCTGGAGGGCTCTCACTCTTGGAACCTCCATTGGCGTTATCCCCGACTGAGAAATCCTTCTCTTCGAGGGTACTGCAGTCTAAAGGTTTACATAGTCCAAAATCTGATAGTTTTAAATGACCATATCTATCGAGTAGAAGGTTATCAGGCTTAATGTCTCTGTAACAAATAAAAGGTGGCTGAGCAAAGCTAGAGTGTTTCAAAGAAGCTCGAAAAAAATGTAAACACAAAGCATAAGGTGGTTCAAAATTGTCCCTTAAGTATACACTAAAGGGTTTTGGTCCTTTAAGTTTGTCAAAAATTTAACATTAGTCTCCGTCAAATATTTACTGAACTCCCTGTTAGATTTGACGGTAGTATGTAAAAAGAAGAAGAAAATTAGGGGGAACTCACATTTAGAGGTACAATTTTTGTAGTTTCTGCTATTTTAAATTTATTTCTCAAGTGTGGTGCAGTTTTTTGTGTTGCATGTTTTAGGATTTGATGGGACTTTCTTGGTGTGTATGGTTAAATCCTTTTCTTTCACTATTTACGTCAAATGTAACGAATATAAATTGTTAAATATTTGACAAAGACAAAAGTGTTAACTTTTGACAAACTTAAAGGACCAAAACTGTTCAGTGCATACCTAAAGGACTATTTTGAATCTACCCTCAAAATAAGGGACCATTTTTTGTCATTTTCTCTAAGAAACTACATCAGGCATCAAATCAAGTCACCACCTGTGTATATAGTTATGTTTATGGATAGATTCAATTGCCAAAACAGTCTCCCCAACATAAAATCTTGCTTCGTCTTCGGTTAATATATCCTTCCTCATGAGTAGTGTCATCATATCCCCGCCGGGTAGATATTCCATAACGAGATACAAATAGTCGTCATCTTGGAAAGAAAAATACAGTTTTACAATGCAATCACTGTCCACCTCAGCGAGAAGATTCCTTTCAGCTTTCACATGCTCAACCTAATATGAAAAGATAAGAACCGGTAAGTACTAAATACAGTGGAAATCATTGTAGCATTTGATGAGCATAATCAGATTGTACCTGTCCTCTACGAAGCATTTCTGATTTCTTAAGCTTCTTCATTGCGTATACCTGACCAGTTGTTTTTTTCCTACAAATTCTGACCTGTAATAACAGAGAAACCAATCATGCAGATTGGCCTTTTTCCGACAAAGAGCTAACTTTAAGTACCATCAAAAGCATGACATTAAAGCAGAGTTAACCTATGAATATTAATAGCACAAACCACAACTATACCTCGATGGATAGAGATAACTGAAATTAGTACCATAAATCACAAATACAGATAACATTGTATAACATATTAGTATTACAGAAGAATCGTCTATATTTTCTCAGATCGTTGGGAAATAAGGAGCTGTAAATTTTACTATTTACATAAGAGTTTCTAACTTCCAAATATAAAGTAAAGGCAAAAAGGGAGGATCTGGAGAACAGAAAAAGCACTAGTAGTCGAACAAATATTGTACAAGAAACAGAAGTGTGAACATAAATTCAGATGTTTTTGGTACAAATGTTACCTCACCAAAAGCACCCTTTCCGATCATTGTTAATAATTCAAAGTCATCAGCTCCCATTTTATGCCTCTGAAGTCGCATGTATTCAGTCTCCTTCTTTTCTAAGAATTTCAGTAGGTTATTTTGATCTTCCTCTGAGACATCGGCTTCTGCTAGCTTTTTTTCTAGTAAAATTCGACTGCAGGCCAAAATAGAATAAGGAAACAAACAGAAATTAAAGCGTTATAGTGTCAAGAGTATAATTCTTGTACAGAAAAAAAACAGTAATGGTCATTCTTGTTATAATATAATGAAGCTAAACATTCATGCAGATTCTTTCAAAGGAATGACTGAAAGTACTAACATCTGGAATGTTGCTATACTACACACAATCTTATTATTTTCTTGCAGTCTCTTTTCCATGTTTGAAGTTAGCTAATTTGATCAAGGCACAATGATTTGAGAAGTTTGACTAGTTTACTGGCGTATATATCAAATTATGCAAGGGTTATAATGATGTAAAATTCAAGGCAGAGAGGGAAAAAAAACAAATCTGAATCTAGATTCAAGCGTTGAATTTTAACTCATCATACCGATTGAATGCCTCTCTGTCTATGGAGGAAAACGTCTCTAATGAGACTAAGGATGTGTCTGGTATGGAGGAAAATATTTTCCAATTTTCTCACGTTGGGTGGTCAAACTTTTTGGAAAACATTTTCGATAGGAAAACAAGTTCCTTAAAAATGAAGAAAATGACTTCCCTTAATGTAAGTAGGGAAAATAAGTTCCATAGTAGGATTCCGCACTGATTGCCTCCTACCGACCCTCCAACATATTCCACCTACCCTCACCCACCATAGCCCCCATCCCCACCACTCCCGCACCTCTACCCCCACCCCATCACTCATAATATTTGCCTATAAAGGGCGGCCCGGTGCACTAAACTCCCGCAAAAAAAGCAGCCCGATGCACTAAGCTCCCGCTATGCGCGGGGTCCGGGGAAGGGCCGGACCACAAGGGTCTATTGTACGCAGTCTTATCTCACATTTCTGCAAGAGGTTGTTTCCACGGTTTGAACCCATGACCTCCGGTCACATGACAACACCTTTACCAATTACTTCAGGGCTCCTTTTCAATATTTGCCTATATTATATATAAATGCTTTCGGGACAATATTTTGCCTAACTTATTTTATATGGGAACATTTTCCTTCATACCAAACACACCCTAAGTAACAAAGTAATGTGTATAAAGAAGAATGTTTAGTAACTAAAGGGAAGTGAGAAGACAAAACTAGAATCTATTATCATACCGTTCCTTTCTCTCCTGCAAATTTTTCATTTGCTCCTTGTAATGTTTCTCGATGTATTGCTTTGCTGCAGAAACCCTTTGCTTTGTTATATTGGAAGCCTCTTCGGTTGACGGCGGCTTGCCATTGCCGGCCATTGGATCTTTCTTGGTCGATGACAATTTTTGGAACCAATCTTTTGCTGAATCCATTCACATATCCTCAATACATGAAGCAAGGCATAAGGAGTCATCAAACCACATACTCGTTGTAATCTGACTTATACTCATACCCCAAAATTGAAAAACCTATTAACAAATTGTTGAACAAACACATAAGCAAATGCATAAAGGCATCAATCCAATGCAGAACATGCTAAAGTTATTTGTTTTTGACAACAAACAGCAGTTACATCCATGTTTTGTTTGGTTTTCCACCAAAATCAAGATTTTTCTTTGAACCATCATAACAAACGAAAAAATATATTGGAAATCACTGCGGCCTAACAGGAATGAGCAACGGTGAAATAAGAAGATGAGGTGCTTCAGGAACTTGTTCAAATAACAACTAAGGTGAAGCTGGAATCAATTCAATGCATAATATATCAAATAATCTGCTTTTGACAATAACGGTAGTGAAATCCAACTTTCTTTTGTTTTTTCAGCAAAATCAAGATTCCATTTTGAACCATCATAACACACGAAAACATATATAAGAATCAATTCAATGAAGAACAAACCAAATTGAAATATGCTTTTGACAATAACAGTAGTTAAATCCAACTTTGTTTGTTTTTCAACCGAAATCAAGATTTCATTTTGAACCATTATAATTACCATAAAAACATAGAAGGAATCAATTCAATGCAGAGAATACCATAGTCATTTTCTTTTATCATTAGGTAAATCCAATTTATGTTTGGTTTTCACCAAAATCAAGATATTCCCCCAAAATAGAACCTTAACAAAACATATAATGAGAGAGTAACAAGCCATTCCATTCATAAAGACACCTAAAATATGATTATTTAAAAGTAGCAGATCCAATCCAATCATCAGTACTGAGGTGATTCTCATCAAAGATCAACACTTTCTTTCAAATTAAAACAAACCCACCAAGGAAATGAACAATCTTGCAAACTCATATCCAAATTATTAGAAATGCAAATTCGGCTAACTTTGTTCACACTATTTTGAAGAATCCAAACAAAATACCCTCATCCACATTCCACTTGTTTCATACACAGATGAAGAACTCATATATCCAATCTCCATATTACAAAAGAATATGAAAAAAGAACCAAAACGGATTATGGTTCAGAACCCATAAACTAGAAATCCCGACTCCGCCGCTGAATCCAATCATCAGCACTGAGGTTATTTTCATCAAAGACCAAAACTTTATTTCAAAGATCAAAATTTTATTTCAAATTAAAACAAACCCACCAAGGAAAATGAGCAATCTTGCAAACTCATATTCAAATAATGAATAACATGCAAGAGTAGCTAACTTTTAACACTATATTCAAGAATCCAAACAAAATACCCACACCCATATTAGCACAAATTATAACAAACTTGCCCACGTGATTAATAAACCATAAGAAAATTAAAGAACATAAATGTAAAAGAATACGAAAGATCCAATCCAATCATCAGTATT
The DNA here is from genome assembly GCA_029844215.1 of Przewalskia tangutica. Taxonomy (NCBI): domain Eukaryota; kingdom Viridiplantae; phylum Streptophyta; class Magnoliopsida; order Solanales; family Solanaceae; genus Przewalskia; species Przewalskia tangutica. The sequence continues at coordinate 106,963,472 of CM056734.1, forward strand.
GAGGTGATTTTCATCAAAGATCAAAACTTTATTCCAAATAAAAACAAACCCACCAAGGAAATGAACAATCTTGCAACACTTCAAATTATGAATACATGCAAATTTGGCAAACTTTTAACACTATTTTGAAGAATCAAACAAAATATCCACATCACACTTGTTTCATACACAAATGAAGAATTCATATAATTAAAAAAAAGAAAAAAGGAAAGTCCGGTGCACTAAGCTCCCGCTATGTGCGGGGTCCGGGGAAGGGCGGACCACAAGGGTCTATTGTACGCATCCTTACCTTGCATTTCTGCAAGAGGGATATATATAATGACAACATAATATACTGTTCCACTCATAAAGATACTTAAAATATGATAATCTAGAACCAGATCTAATTCAATCATCAAGAATGAGGTGAATAGCATCAAAGATCAAAACTTTATTGCAAATTGTTGGAAATAATAATTGAAACCAAAGTTGCTTAGGATTTGATATTTTAATTCATGTCTGGTCATGATTTATAGTCAAGTTAATATAGGAATAGGTTTTCCTATATTGAGTTAAAGTAGGTTTATACTATTATAAATAAGGGTGCGGCTAGCTATTTTCTATTGTGGAGATTGTAGAGAGCATTCAGAGATTCATAGGGTTTATCAATAAAACATTTTCCTTCAAATTGGTATTAGAGCTTCTACGATCCTGGTAGAGAATCAAAGAGCTTCTACTGCCGCGGGCGGTTAAAACACATATATGCCTCCCGTCTGGCCTAAAATTATGTTGGCAACGTCGGGCCAATGATATATGCATGAAAAATAATCATGCTGAGAATAATTAAGAAAAATATTGCATGTTTAAATAGGTGCAAACAAATATGACATAGGAGAAAGAGGAAGAAATCAATAAATTGGAATGTTGGAGAAAAAGTGTTCCAACGACTGAAGGTTGAAAAGAAAGCGCTTCAATAAAAATTGAAGGTTGGTGACAAGTGCATCAACGGGGTTGAAGAAAAATGCTTCAACAAAATTGAGTGTTGGTGAGAAAGTGCATCAACGAGGTTGGAGACAAGTGCTTCAACAAAATCTGGTGTTGATGACAAGTGCATCAACGGGATTGGAGACAAGTGCTTCAACAAAATTGAGTGTTGGTGAAAAAGCGCATCAACGGGGTTGGAGACAAGTGTTGCAACAAAATTTGGTGTTGGTGACAAGTGCATTAATGGGGTTGAAGACAAGTGCTTCAACGGGGTTGGAGACAAGTGCTTCAACAAAATTTGGTGATTGGTGACAAGTACATCAACAGGGTCGAAGACAAGTGCTTCAACAAAAATTGGAAGACGGTGACAAGTGCTTCAACAAAAATTGGAAGACGGTGACAAGTGCATCAAATATTGGATATACAACTTTGAATTACGGGGGAATGTTGACATAATAATTCAAAGTTGGTTAGGATTTGATATTTTAACTCATGTCTAGTTAGAATTTATAGTCAAATTAATATATGAATAAGTTTTTTTATATTGAGTTAAAGTAGGTTTCATACTATTATAAATAGGGATGGTTATTTTCGTAACAAGAGAGAACAAGAGATATTGTAGAGATTCACAGAGTCTTTCAATAAAATATTCTCTTTCACAAATTAAAACAAACCCACCAAGGAAAATGAACAATCTTGCAAACTCATATCCAAATTATGAATACATGAAAATTTGGCTAACTTTAAAACACTATATTGAAGAATCCAAACAAAATACCCACACCCATATTAACATAAATTATAACAAACTTTATGATTAATAAAACCAAATGAAAACTAGAGAACATAAATGCAATCATCATTAGTAAGGTAATTCTCATCAAAGATCAAAACTTTATTTGAATTCAAAACAAACCCAGGAAGGAAAATGAACAATCTTGCAAACTCACATTCATTGCTGAGGATCTTGAAATTCTGAATACATGCAAATTTGGCTAACTTTTAACACTATTTTGAATAAGAAGAAGAGACAGTTAACAACCGGCAGTTTCGGTGGTTATAAGTGATTTTGGAAAGCTATTCGATTGGTTTCCTCCGTTCACTATTTATTGGTTCGGTAAATTTTAGAGAGGTCCCTCTAGTTTTGTTTATATTACATTAAGTTCCCTTATAGTTTTAGATACTATACTTACCTCTTATTTTGATTTTCTTGGAAATAAACTTATTTTTAAGGGTGTCAACATTAGCTCATGTAAACATGATCCCTCCGATCGACCCGCCCAGCTATTGGCTCGACACATTTGATCAGCCCAATTCGGTCCATTAAAAACTTGAGCTCGTATGTAGCTCAAATTGATCTATGAGAAATCTTGTCAAAATATGTCAAAACAAATAATTTTATTGTTTGATATGTTAAATATAATCATAATAAAGGGAATTTTTATTAGGTACTTAAATAAATTAAATAAAGAAATTAAAATTTAATAGGAAATAGGCGGATTGGATTATGACCAATTACTTTGCCCATTTCAGACCAAGTAACTTTTGCACACCACAACTCATTTTAATCCGCTCAAATTTAGTCCACCCCACCCATGTGATACCCCTGTCATATTTTCTAGAGTTCATTTGTGTGCTTTTGTTAAAATTATATGCCTAACACAAAAATGAATTCTAGAAAACGCGACTTTCACATAACAAGACTAGGTGCCACGTTTCATGCCAGTGAAATATTTAATTTCCCAACGTCCAAAAGCTTTGGTCAGTCGTCTGTCACAATTTATGTGACACTTATTAATTGGACAGACAGTATAATATAGAAATGAAGACTTCGTGTAATCTAAAATAAATTTTAAATATTTATTTGATTATAAATCATCTCATTTATGATAAATAAGAATGTAATGTTAAGCAAATATGAGACATTCTTTTTAGAATATCAGATAATGAGCAGCATGTAGTTTGGTCAGTCGTCGTCACAATTTATGTGACACTTTTTAATTGGACAGACAGTGTAACATATAAATGAAGATTTTTAAAACGTGTAATTTAAAACAAATTTTAAATATTTATTTGATTATAAACTTATTTATGATAAATAAGAATGTAACGTTAAGTAAATATTTATTTGATTATCATAATTATATTTACACAAATATTCTAATTATGGGTGGGAATCTTTATTTTACACCTATACACGTTTACACACACCCTCAGTCGGAGCGGAAGGAGGCCGGACGTTGAGACTGGATCTGAAGTCAAGAAATAACTGTCTGGGAAGTCCTTTGGTAAATATATCTGCTTACTGATAGGATGATGGAACATATAACACTCTGACATGGCCTAGCGCAACTTTCTCATGAACGAAGTGTAGGTCTATCTCAATGTGCTTGGTTCGCTGATGTTGAACCGAATTATAAGAAAGATAGATGGCAGAGATGTTATCACAGTACACAATAGATGTCGTACGAAAGGCGCGAAGTTCTAACGATGAAATTTACGAGCCAACAAATCTCAGCTACCACATTTGCAACGCCTCTGTACTCAGCCTCGGCACTGGAACGAGATAGGGTAGTATGTCGCTTGGCAGACCAAGAAACCAGATTATCTCCTAAAAATACACAAAATCCGGAGGTGTAGCGTCGCGTGTCAGGACACCCTGCCCAATCTGCATCCGTATAAGAGATCAATCTGTTTGGTGCAGATGGGGTATAGGTGCAAACCATAATCAAGTGTGTCCTTAATGTATCAGATGATACGCTTAAGAGCAGTGAAATTAGACTCTCTGGGGCATGCATGAATAGGCATACCTGCTGAACAACATAAGAAATGTCTGGCTTTGTAAATGTGAGATACTGAAGTTCACCTGCAAGGCTCCTATACAGAGTAGGATCGGAGACTGGAGCACCATCTATAACACTTAGCTTAGATTTGAATCAACTGGAGTAGGTGAAACTTTGCAATTCACCATCTTAGCCCTGTACACGATCTCCTCTGCATACTTACGCTGACACAAGAACATATGATTGACAGACCTGGTCACTGATATCCCCAAAAATAACTCAGCTTCCCCAAATCAGTCATTGCAAATTCGGACTTAAGCAAGGCAAATTTCATTTTTCAACCCGTCGGAGGAGGAAGTAAGAACAATATCATCCACGTAAAGTAATAAGTAAGCAGTGCTACTACCTCGATGAAAAATGAAGAGTGATGTATCACTCTTGCTGCATACAAACTCAATCTGCAAGATATACCTGGCAAAACGATCATACCACGCACAGGGGGGCCTGTTTCAGGCCATATAGTGACTTACGGAGACGTCACACATAGTGAGGAACTGCTGGATGAGTGAACCCAGTCGGCTGATGCATGTAAACTGTCTCTCTCAGATCCTCATTTAAAAATGCATTCTTCACATCAAGCTGATGGATCGACCAGTTTTTGCCCATGACAATACTCAAAATTATGCGAATAGTAGCCGGTTTGACAACCGGGCTGAAGGTCTCACCACAATCAATGTCCTCCTGCTGATTTGTGTCATTAGCCACAAGTCGTGCCTTATACCTCTCAAGATCTCCACTGTCTCTGAATTTGTGACGAAATAGCCACATGCAACAGATGACATTCACCCCCTCAGATCTAGGTACTAGATCTCATGTGTGTTGTTTAGTTAAAGCATTGAATTCCTCATACATAGCCGCATTTCAATTAGGGTCTTGTTTGGTCAATTTAGGGTTCTTGGCAATTGGAGAAATGATTTGGGCAGACAAGTTAAATTGGACTTTGGATTTGAAGATTCCATGCTTGGCACGAGTTTCCATTTGGTGAGTGGGGACATTTAGTAGCTGTAGAATCTGATTTGCGAGAGCAGAAGGCATTGTCGGGTAAGGGGATGGAGGCGGAGAGTCCGTCAAAGGCGTCTCGGAGCCACTACTGAGGGGTTGCGACTCTAAATGTGTTTCGAGAACTGGGTGCTCAATGGAAGAGAGGCGTCGCGGCGCATCCCCGAGGGGCCGCGACGCTAATTCCCTGGAAGAAATAGGTAGGAGACCCATTTTTTTCTATTTTCCATCCTACTATGTTAAGTCGGCAATTGGAAGAGAGGCGTCGCAACGCTTCCTCGATGAGCCGCGGCGCTGACGTCTGGGATGAGTTAGTGAGTTGATTAAGGATAATGGGAGAGATGACAGGCTCGTCAAGAAAGGAGTAGTCCAGTTTTTGAAATTTTTGAAGATTCGAAAATGGGAATGCAGTCTCGTCGAATGTGACGTGACTGGAGATGTGGATTTGATGAGTTGACAAGTCGTAGCATAGATAACTCCTATGGTTAGGCGGGAAGCCAAGGTACAGACAATGAGTGGATCGGGGAGCTAGTTTGTGAGGGGCAGTAGAGGCAAGGTTAGGATAGCATAGACATCCGAATATTCGTAGATGGTCATAAGAGGGGACTCTATGATATAAGATTTCGGTAGGGGTCATATTGTGAAGGGTGCTAGTAGGGAGAATATTGAGAACGTATTCTGACATTTTGGCAGTATAAACTCAGAAGGACGGAAGTAGGGAGACATGAATCAATAGAGTGTGAATCATATTGTTAATGGTGCAGATGATTGGTAGGCGTATTTTGTATACGTTTTTGAGTTATTTTTAGTTAGTATTTTCTTATTTTCGTTCAAATAAGTATCGTGTTAGGTTGTTTTTCCTTCTTTTGAGTCACATCGGTACAAAAAAAGGCAAAATGGCGAAAAGGAGCGAGAATTGGGCAGAAAATGTGCCCCCGAGGCAAAAAGGACAAAAGTTGTCAAATCAGAACGGAGGATATTCAGCACCGCGGCACCAGCCTGCAGGACCGCGGTGCCGAGGTAGAAAAATCACATTTTAGGCCGAAATTTGACACGTTTTCAGGGTCCACAATGCAATATTTTCCCAACTATATAATCCCTAAAACCCTGACCTTATGAGAAAGCTGAGAATCCTTGTACATATTCCACAACACAACTCTTGGAGGCATCAAGATTGGAGACCTAGTTCAAGTTATTTTCTTTTCTGTTTTCTTTGTTTTATTTCAGTTCATGTTGGATTCTGTATTAGTTCTTAGCCTGACTATGGCTATGAGCTAAACACTTAATTATGGCTTTCCTATTGAATCGCTTGAAACCTTATTTCATGATTTAATGCATTAGTTTGGTTTCTTCTTCACTTGATTAAGATTTATTCAATAATTCGTATGAATGTTTGATAGTTAATTGATCACTAATTATCATAATCTATATGATTTCGAATCGAGAACCGAGAGGGGAGATTTGGATATGTTGTAATTGAATAGATATAGGTTAAAATCGCGGACGAAAGTACCCCGATACTTGTGTAGCATTATACGTTATTGTTCTTAATCCTCCTATGTGGTAAATTCTATCATATAAATATAGAAGGGTTCTGCACTAGGGTTGAGTGATTATATGTCCTAACCGGAATATAAGACAGCTTAGTTAACCGCTATCTTAACGTAGAAGAATAAGTCATTCTAGTGGCATTAAGGATTGAATCGAGTGGATAGTCGAAGATTTTGGAAGCCCTAATTCCTTCATAACTGATCACAACTTAAATAGTTTAGTTAATTCTTGCAATTATTCTAGTAGTTAAACAAAAACCAAACTCAATTATCGATTTCCAAATAGATAACATAAAATAGATGAATGGTACTTAGAAATCAGTCTCTGAGGACGATATTCAGTCTTATCAGACTATATTACTTGTCAACGATGCGTGCGCTTGCTTGAGCATTCGAAATATCACTAACAAGTTTGTGGCGCCGTTGCCGAGGACTGGCGTACTTTCAATATTGAATTATCTAATCTTATTTCTAATCTGGTTTGTATATATTTGATTATGTTATTTTATTTCTAATTTGGTTGCTCCAGGAACAAGTTTCTAACTTGTTCTGCCAGCATCTTTTTATCACTTTTTGTTGTTTTTCATATTTTGTAGGTAAAGAAAAAAAATGGACTACTACTACTATCGTGAGCGGCGATTTCGACTCTATCCATGAATCGATGTCATCAACAACAATTTAACCCACAGGTTCCACAGGAAGATCGAAATGAGCTCCAGGAAGCCTTACTCAGGCTCACCCAGTCCAGACTCCTCAAGGGCAATTCCAGTAGCCACAGAGTCAGGCCCCATTAGAGGAGTGAGATGAATTGAGAGAAGCATTGTTGGAACTCACAAACGCCCAAACTCAGTTCATGGTGGATGTAAGATCCTCTTTGCAGAACTTGGAGACTCAAGTGGGACAAATTCTGAATTTGGAACCACAAATCGGGCAACTGATGGACATAGTACCCATTACACCTCAAGAAAGTCCACCGAGTGACCTAGTTACGAGGAGTGGTGAGCAGATGGTGGAACCTGAACCACAACAAACTGTTGAGGAATTTGGAGAGATAGTTGGTGTAGAGAAAGAAGTGGTCACTGAGGACCACCCTATTGCAGAAGGGACAACACCAAATGTAATTGCTGACCCTAAAAAAGAAAGTCCATACTCTGTAGGACACCCCCAAAAGTTGAGAGATGTAGGGAGTTTCACTGATCCCTACATTATAGAGAGCCTAGAAGACAAGTCTGTCTTGTGTAATTGAGGGGTAATCTTATATATGAGGCCCTTATTTGAAAAAAGTGTTGTAGGAAAAGTGAGACCTGCAACAATGACTGTGCGGATTGCAAGCAGTTCGCAGAAGGATCCACTTGGCACTAGTAAAGGTTAACTGCATGTGACTAAAAGACGTTAAAAACAGTGCTACTTGGGAGGCAACCCAATGTTTAAATTAGGCAATTTAGTTTAAATAGAACAGTCTCACTTTTAGTATTTTTGTTATGTTGTGATGCCAGGTGAAGGAATCGGAGAATGAGCATGAAGAAAAGGATGTAAAATACGGAGTCGAGTTAGCACCGCGGTGCCGATTAGCGACTTCCGAAAAAATAAAAAGGCCCTGAATCGTCAAATCTCCTCCCACAGAAATCGTCTCAGTGCAGTATCTGCCACCGCCACCACCATTTTAAACTGTTGTATGTCTGTAAGTCGACCCTTTTTAATTTTTGAGTCTTTTACACATTTGGGATAATGTGTAGTTTAAATTTTGGGGGGGGGGGGGGGAGAGTTTTTATCTTATTTTTATTTTTGTGTGTCTACTTTTGAGTCTTTTGTTTGTTTTTGTGTTCTATATGAGTCAAAAAAATTATGAGTCATTCATGCGGTAATTACTTGAAACGCCTAGTGAACTAAGTGGGATAACGTAATGGAATAAGAAGCTAAAATCTGTGTGCTTAAGTTAGATATGCCAAATATTCATGAAAACCTGATTATTTGGAGTATTTTGTGCTTAGCCTGTGTGTTGTCAATTGTGAAAAACATCTATGAGTCTGCTTGCTTGCTATTTGAGGCGAAATAGTTAGGATATACATGTTTAGGGAGATGATTCAGACATTTCTTTGTTAGCCCTTCTTACCATTCATTACATACCTTGCAATAAATTGTATCCCTAGTCAGGCCCATTGAGCCTAAAATAAGTGTTTTTTTACACCCCATGATTCCCTCGTGTGTCATAAGCGATAATTGAAAAATTGCGATGAAAAAGAGTGAAAAAGGAATACAAAAATAAAGTGAAAAAGTGATGCACATCAATGAAAAAAATGTAAAAGCTTAAGTTTGGGGGTGCCTATGTGAATTATTTTATGCTCTCAAAAAGAGAAAGAGGATATAGGTATGAACTGAAAAGAATATCAAAAAGAAGGACAAAATGGTTGAGTAAGAAAAATGTTTATGGTACGTAAATTGAGCCTAAATGCCTAATCTTACCTACCCCTTCCTAAGCCTACATTACAACCCTGAAAAGTCCTGATGATCTCTAGAATATATGTCTATGAGTAGTGGAGAATAGCAAGTAAACAGACCCATAGAACTAAATGAAATTGATATGCATAAGTTAGGTATTCATGCTTCCATTGATTATGACTGAAATAAATTTGCGAAATATCTAACTTGATATTCTAGATTGCTAAATTCATGTTACATATGTTCCTACATATTATCCCAACTGACGTTCATGTGTTTCTAAGTAACCTTGTGCAGCTGCTTGATTTGAGTCTTTGAGTCTCTTTGATTTTGTTTTCTTTGTTTTTTGTGTTTTGATCTTTGCTCGATGGCGAGGAAAGGTTAAGTTTGGGATATTTGTTAGGCGTATTTTGTATACGTTTTTTGAGTCATTTTTAATTAGTATTTTCCCATTTTCGTTCAAATAAGTATTGTGTTATGTTGTTTTTCCTTCTTTTGAGTCACAACGCAAAATGGCGAAAAGGTCCCAGAATTGGGCAGAAAAGGTGCCCCCGAGGCAAAAAGGACGAAAGTTGGCAAATCAGGACGGAGGATTTTCAGCACCGCGGTACCAGCCTGCAGGACCGCGGTGTCGAGGCGGAAAAATCACGTTCTGGGCCAAAATTTAACACGTTTTCAGGGTCCACAATGCAATATTTTCCCAACTATATAATCCCTAAAACCCTGACCTTATGAGGCAGCTGGGAATCCTTGTACATATTCCACAACACAACTCTTGGAGACAACAAGATTGGAGACTTAGTTCAAGTTATTTTCTTTTCTCTTTTCTTTGTTTTATTTCAGTTCATGTTGGACTTTGTATAAGTTCTTAGCCTGACTATGGCTATGAGCTAAACACTTAATTAGGATTTTCCTATTGAATCGCTTGAAACCTTATTTCATGATTTAATGCATTAGTTTGGTTTATTCTTCACTTGATTAAAATTTATTCAATAATTCGTATGAATGTTTGATAGTTAATTGATCAGTAATTATCATAATTTATATGATTGAATCGAGAACCGAGAGGAGAGATTTGGATATGCTGTAATTGAATAGACATAGGTTAAAATCGCGGTCGAAAATACCCCGATACTTGTGTAGCATTATAGGTTACTGTTCTTAATCCTCCTATGTGGTAAATCCTATCATAGAAATATAGAAGGGTTATGCACTGTGGTTGAGTGATTATATGTCCTAACCGAAATATAAGACAGCTTAGTTAACCGCTATCTTAACGTAGAAGAAGAAGTCATTCAGTGGCATTAAGGATTGAATAGAGTGGATAGTCGAGGATTTTGGAAGCCCTAATTACTTCATAACTGATCACAACTTAAATAGTTTAGTTAATTCTTGCAATTATTCTAGTAGTTAAACAAAAAACCAAACTAAATTATCGATTGTCAAATAGATAACATAAAATAGATGAACGGTACTTAGAAATCAGTCTCTGATGACGATATTTGGTCTTATCAGACTATATTACTTGTCAACGATGTGTGTGCTTGCGTGAGCATTCGAAATATCGCTAACAATGATTCTTTCAGCTTTACCGTTTTGAGGGGAGGTGTGGGGGCAGAAGAAGCGAAAGACCATGCCATTATTAGTACAAAAACGGTGAAACATAGAGTTGTTAAATTCACGATCATTATCGCACTGAAAATATTTTATACCTTTTTCAAACTGTGTTTGAATGAATGTTCGACTCAAGAAATTTGGCAAACACTTCTGATTTAAATTTGAGATGATACAACCAAACAAAGTGAGAAAAATCATCTAGTAAGATAAGATAGTATTTATGACCGAGAGAACTAACAACAAATGATGTCCATAAATCGGCATGTATAATATCAAATGGTGCAAAGGTAACACTAGTAGATGATTGAAACGGAAGACGGATATGTTTGCCTAAGGAACAAGAAACACAGTTTTGGACAAGCTTCCCATTACAAGTAATAAAATTATTTCCTCTAAGAAAATTAAAAATTGGGGCTCCTGGATGACCAAACCTATTGTGTCATGTTGAAGAAGAAATAGCCGCTAGAGAGATGGGAGAGCAAGATCTGGAAGCGTAGGTGGAAGTGAATGGATAGAGATCCTCCGTGCTATTGCATCTCGTAAGAGGTGTCCCCGTATGAAGATTCTTCACAGTGAAACCAAAAGGGTCAAAATCAACCGAGACAGAATTATTACGAGTAAATTTGCGGATAGAAATTAGGGTTTTAACTATATATGGGGAATATAGGGTATTCTTAAGGGGGAATGAATGAGGAGGTGGTGTGTAGGATGTACCATAGCCCTTTACTGGAATGCGATGGTCACTACCAACTGTAACAAATTGAGGATGCTTTAAACTGAATAGTTTGGAAATATTACCTGCAGACTGAGTGAGGTGATATATGGCTCCGGAATCCATGTACCAATTGTTGTCAGGCTGTTGCAGATTGAGGCTGCTGAAAGCCTGACCCAACTCAGATGGTGACATGCCGGCGGGCTGGAACCGCCTGCATGAAGTGGAGTGCATTGCGGTACTGGGCTTGACGAGTGGCTGGAGCTGGGCCTAACAACCCGTTTTGATAATACGGGTTGAAGGGCTTCAGTCTTGAAAGCGGCGGCGACACGACTCAGATCTTGGCGCGCGCCGCGGTCTGCATCGATATCGCGGGCGGCCCAGTTGTTCTGCGGACCCTGTCGTTGCTGCTGATGTTGGTTCTGTTGACCACGACCCTTGCCACGACCTCCTCTGCCATCGCGACTCTTGCTGCCACGGCCCTGCCGTGGTTGAGAGTTTTTTGGTAGCGTCTGGTCTTGGGGTTGCGTGTCGATGGCTAACGCCTGCTGACTGTGCTCATCCTGCTTAGCACGACGGGTCTCTTCAAGCAACAACTGCGAGCGAGCTTTGTTGAAATTGGGTAACAGATCTGCCTGTTGAATCATTGTGGCTAACGTGTCATAGTCGCCTTTGGGAAGGCCTGCAATCAATTGCAACACCATTTTAGTGTCAGAGACAGACGTGTCGACGTTGGAGAGTTGATCCGCCGATGGTTTCAATCGTCTGCGATTTCGATCATGTTGGAAAAAAATTCAAGACGTGTATTGTTAAAGTGTTCCTCCAAATACACTGCACGATTGTGCTTGTTATCTTGAAAGATTTCCTCCAAGCGGTTCCATAAATCAAGTGTTGTGGCGCCAAATTTCATGATAGTAAGAAGAAGATCCTGAGAAATACTACCATAAATCCACTGTTTGACGCCGGCGTCTAGACGAGTCCAAGTAGAATCATCAACCTCCGGAGGGCGCGGAATAATGTCATCGATATGGTCAAGCACGTTATAGAGACATGCATGATTACGAAACAGTTCAACTCAAGGAGAATACTGACTGTTTTCTTGATCAAGAAGAATATAAATATAATTTTTGATGTTGGTAACAGTTAGAGCGGGATAAAAAGGGGATGACAACGTGGTGATGGGATTTGTGGAGGTGGAATCGTCAGAAGTATTGGAAGAATCCTGAGTATCAATTTAAAAGAGAAAGGAATGAAGAAGAAAAACCAAGAATTTTGGGAGGAGAGGGGGAAGCGCCACGGCTGAGATTCCCGAGGGGGGGGGGGGGGTTGCTTCAGAAAATGCTAGGATTTTTGGTTTAGGCTCTTGATACCATGTAAGATGATATTAATCTCCCTTGGGGGTCTTCTCATTAATATCAAATATATATAGGTGTACAATGTTCATCTCAATTACAATAGGAATCCTAGTCTCATATACAAAAAAAATCCTAGTCTTACCATAATTATATTTACACAAATATTCTAATTATGGCTGGAGATCTTTATTTTACACCTATACACGTTTACATTATATACTTGGTGTTGGTATTGAATGTAGTTAGTAATAAGGAAAGGATTAAATTTAACATGATCTGAAATATTATATTGTTCGAAAAAATCTTGATGTTGTCGGAATAAAGAATCATTAACAAGGATATTTGAATGTGTTATTCAAGCTTGTATGGGTCATATGAATAGCCTGAAACGTCACGGGAAGTGTCTGGCTAATCGAATGACGAAAATTTTGTAAGTAAGCTAAAGCAAATTACCATGACATAAGATTTGATTCCTAAAGAGATTTGATCCAAAGATTAATGTTTATTCGTACCGCGTACTGATTTAGATAATGCACATCCAAACATATTATGTCCTATAAAAATTAGTCCTTGTGACTAGTTTTACATTGATTGTCAACCTATTACGATCCTTCTTTATCCGAACTTGAAAACGACAATGTGAACAAATTCACACAACTGGAGTTTTGCTCCGAACTTCCAATCTTCAAAAATTGAATTGCCACATGTCAATTTATTTTTCGTTTTTTGATACCACTAAACTTGGGGTTTATAACAACACTTGAAACATATCACATGGCAAGTTGACCTTAAGGAATCATCAGGTTCATTGTACCCGGTGATTAGGGCTGTCCAACGGGACGGGTGCGTGGCAGGGCGGGATTGGCGGGGTCAGGGTCTGGCGGAGCTGGAGGGTAGGGCGGGGTTGGGGGCTGGCAGGGTCTGACGCCGCCCCGTTCCGATCCAGAGGGGGTCGGTGTTGAGATCGGGTGGAGTCATTTTTTTATTTGCCTTTAAATTAAATAAATAAATAACACACACATACAACAAGAAAGTTTAATAAAAACATCTCAAGACTGTTTTTGTATCTCTTATATTATTCTACTAGAAGTATGATTTTTTTTGTAATACAATTTCAAAATTGCAACTTCGTGATATTGAAAGTTGCAAATAAATAACATAGTAAAATTACAATTAAAAGAATTACATTTTAAGAAACACATTTTCTAGTTTCTTTATAATTTCTTGTGGTTCTTCGGTTGGAATTGGTATATCTTGGTCAAATTGGTCGACGCCGCTTGCACATCCGTCGGATAAGATTTCGTTGTAGTTGTAGTCTTCTTCGTTGATATCTGGTTGCCCGCACCTCCTACGCTCCGCACGAATCCAATCTCTGAATAGAACTGCAATCTCTAATGAGTCTCCCGTCAATGAATGTCTGTGCTCCCCTATTTGAAATATTCCCGCAGAAAACGCGCTTTCAGACGCTGTTGATGACGCTTGAGTGTTCAACACATCTCGGGTCATCTTTGCTAGTGTTGGAAAATTCTTCTCATTCTCCCTCCAGTATTTTAGCAAGTCTTCACGTCCCTCTTCATTTTCAATTGCTTTATACGGTACAACACTCTGCAAAACAAAAACATCAAACTCGCTAATTTGGTTAGAAACGGTATCACTAAACATTCTCTGTCCGAGGCTTTGAATACTAGCCGCAGAAACAACATATCGTTTTTTACTTGTGTTGAAGAAGAAGAAGATGGCATGGAAGCCGGTTGGTTGCTAGCACTTTCTTGTTGGTAATGCGTATATACTTTTTTACATTCATCTTGAATGTTAGACAACACTTTTTCTCTACTTTTTTCAACAGATGGTGGGTCATTTGGATTTTTAGGAGTTGGAGGTAGAAGTGTATCTATGCAATCGTAAATAGTTTCAACAAAGTGTATCTATGCAATCGTAAATAGTTTCAACAAGATTTTTACAACGGTCTATTTTAATAGACGGATTTAATACATCACTAATAAAAAATATTGGGGGAATAAGAATAAAATATTTTTTCATTTTTATAATTTTTTTAATAGGTGTCTTATAAGCTGGTTTTGCCATATATTCACTAAGTAATATAAATATTAGAGCTATATAAAATAACATTGATGAATAGTAGGATAATAAATACCGGAAAATTCTTTAGTAGCTAGATAAAATTTCTCTAAAAATGTATTAAGTTCTAAAATTGTATCACAATCGGAATCTATAAGCATATCACTAGGATTTTCATTACGGGCGTTAAAAAATTGGGTTATAGGTTGTCTATACTCATAAGCAACACGTAGTTGGTTGTATAAAGAATTTCATCTAGTGCATACTTCTTCGGAAACTTTTCTGTAAGGTAGACCACAATCGTGACAAGTTTTTTATATTCTTTTAGTTATTGTATTCTATTATTTTTAAAAATATAGTTTATAGAAAATTGAATTTTCCCAAAAATTTCTTCAAAAAGTGATATATCATCCTCTACAACTAAGTTATAAATATGACATGCATATTTTATATGAAAATGATTTGGAAAAGATTGAGTTAAGAGAGTTTTTAATAATCTAACAGCAGAAATATTAGAAGAAGCGTTATCTAATGTAATAGTCATGACTTTATCAGTTATGCCATAATAATCGCAAACAGAAGAAATATTTTCTTGAATAAAAATACCAGTGTGCCTACTATCTATATATCTATATGCTAAAATACGTTTTTGCATAGACCATTTATAGTCTATCCAATAACATGTTACAGTTAAATAATCATGATTGTTAGTACTACGGCCTATATCAGATGTGATAGATACTTTTCCAGGGTAATGATATAAATAATAACGTAAATATTATTGATATTCATGTGCAAATTTAAAAACATATCTCCTAACAGTTGATCTAGGAAAATCGTTATAAGCAGGATTGCACATTGATCTTATATAATGAATAAAACCAGGAGACTCAGGAAATGAAAAAGGCAAACCCTCCACTGCAACTAATTTTGATAATTCTTCCATATCTTTCATTTTATCGTATTTAGGGCCTACATCTGCCCCCGTCATAAGGTCAATTTGACCCTGTACCTGGTGCGAGACAGTATGTGAAGCTTGTCCCGACTGATAAGGCATTGACTCACCCTTGATTTTAGCTTTATATTCATCCCACCTAGCTTTGTGTTTGTTATTAAAATGCGTAGTTAAACCTCCCGTCCCGCTCTGACCTTTTCCCATTTTAAATTTATAAACAATTTTACAAATTTTGCATATAGCAACTTCATTTTGTACGTCTCTATCAAAAAAAGTCCATACATGTGATGTTAATTTTCGTTCTGGTGGGCCTCGTCTCATACTAGGGGGAATAGGAGACGTTTCAGTTTGAGGTGCATTAGTTGGCGTGTCATCTAGATTAGTTGGTGTGTCATCTAGATGTTCTTCTAAATTAAACTCTCGTTGATTTTCAGAAAATAACTCATCGTCTAAATCTAATGGTACTTCAGGAAAATGTTCAGTATCAATAAAATCATCCTGTCTAGGAGGAATATGATGACTAGAAGAAGAACTCTTGCCTTTGTCACCCCTACTAAAATCAGACATACCCAACATACCTCTTAATCCTTTCATTTTAATTTATGTTAATAAATACTTAAAAAATTAAAGATAATGAAATTAAGTGCGCTAATTAAAATAAAAAAAACAATAATAATTTAATAAATGAATGAATGTACCAAACGCCGACGTAACGTCGACGTGTAATCGAGAGATGTTGAAAATTGAAACTTTGCTCAACGGATATCTTCAAGCTAGTTGTCAACTTCACTCCCAATTTCCAAATGAATAAATTAAATTAAATATTTAGAAGACAATGTAAAGAGAATGAGAGATAAATTGAAAGATTATCAGAGAGATTGTAATTGTAGGAAGATTTGTGAGAAAGAATGAAGAGAAAATGAAGTATTTATAGTTGAAAAATTAGGTTAAAGTATAAATATAATAACTTAAGGGTTAAAAATAAACATTAGGAGGTAGGGGGGTTAGGGGGATTGGGGGGGGGGGGGGATTTGGCCGTTGCACAACGGCCAAATTGGTACAAAGTCGATGTGCAACGGCTAGTAGGGGTCGGATGGGGTGGGGAAGGATCGGGGTCGGGTTTTTCTCGGTACCGATACCAAATACCGGTATACCGATACCGGTACAGTTCAGGAGATCGTGTCGGGTCGATATACCCCGCCCCGTTGAACAGCCCTACCAGTGATCCCTACCAGTGATAATCAATGTGACACCAACCCATGACTCCCCTATCAGAACACAGACCACAAGGGCTGTACAAATTCTATTTAAATCAAAACTTTATCCAACATTTTCTATACTTTAAATAAAAAGCAAACTTGAGCACATTGTTGCCAAAAGATGACAAGTATACTACAGTCGAAAATCACAAGTCTCACGTTTAAATCCCAACGAAGGCAAAACACTAGTGATTTCTTCACATCTGTCCAAGCCTATTTATGCCGGTAAAAGGTTGTTGGTAACCCATGGTTATTAAAAACAATGACAGCATACTTCAACTAGATACTTCGAACATTTGTGCAAAAGAAATGTATATTTTATTAGATGTAGAGCAGAAGTACAACATGTCCAAGCAAGTATAACCTTACACCGCCACAATTATCTTCCAAGATATGGGGAAACAGTAACATAAACTTTTTCTCTCAAATTCTTTTAATTTAGGGAGCCTAGGCACAACGGCAGATGACCAAGGAGACCATGAGTTCAAATCGTGAAAACAATCACTTGCAGAAATATAGGGTATACCAAATGTCATCCGGCCCTTCTCTGAATCTCGCGCATAGCGGGAGCTTAGTGCACAAGGCTGCCCTTTTAATTTGGATATATAGTCTTCTATCCTAGTACAAGAACAAGCATATATCTCAGCCATATTTAACACACACTTAATATATCAAAATGCTGCCCATCCAGCTGCTGTCGTCTTACTCGAACCAGATCCAGTGGCAAAAGGAAGGCTCCTCTGTGGACAGAAATAAGGAAATGTTACTATTAAAGTGTTGCTTCCTTTGAGAAGAAAGAATTGCTCATGATGCAGTAACACATAAATCACCAATGTTCAAGATAAATCAAACATGACTGATAACACATGCCAAAGCTAAAATTTTCAAACCTATGTAACCTAATCATCAGCTAAGATGCTATGTTTATCTTCCTTGAATAGATCAACTTGATTATGTCTACCGTTCAACACCTTCTCTCAAAGACTAGTACCGTGTAACCACCTTTTATTTCAAGCCTTCCATAAACTAAGATTTGTAAAAGAGTTATTTACTACCAATAAAACAACGAAATAGAAAAAAAACACTAGGTAATTTCTTCCTATATGCCTAAGCCTTGGTAGGTAAGTTATCCGGTACTTGTGTTGGTAGCGGGTATTAGCCTAGTAGGTACTGGTGGAACAGTGGAGGTACGCCCAAGCTGGCCTGACCACACTGTTATCACATAAAAAACGGTAGACGAACAATCCCAAAAGTCTGCCGCATGATTTTGTTTATCAAGAAAAATATGAGCAACTATTTGTCGACTGACCCCATTAATAAAGGGTTTCTGGAGCTGACTTACGGTTTAGCAATATGCAAAGAGCTACATTACTAGGAAGTATTATACATGGCAAGAAACTGACAATACCTCAAGTTGAGAGAGATTGGAAAACGGATCACTAGATTGCCTTGAGCTTCCATTTGGCCCCTAAAGTGCAATACTGGCAGTGGTAGAAGTCTTCCGAGAAATAGCTGGATCATTCGGCGAGGGTGGAAGAGGAGACCTGATCTTGTTGGCTCCGCTAGGGGGTGGCGCAATGGAAGCAATGGTCTTCGATTGAACAGCAGCAGAAAGCATGCCCGTTCCACTAGACGGTTTGTTCTTCACATTTATCCTGATGGTTTCACCTTCCTAGGAACCAAACTACCCAAGAGTTACTCATTTAGATGAATAACTGAGTAACTGACTGCAGTAGAGGAAAAACCACTACAACTCAGGAAGAATAGAGTGAAACAATCACTACCCAGAAATAACTTAAAATGGAAGAGAAACCATGATATGTACAAGGCACAATAAGCAAGATGATACAAAAACTGGAGGAATAAATTGCATGCAAAGAAAACCAACTCACTGGAACGAATTTAGGTTACAACAAAGCACTCAATTTTCAGGTAGCTGAATGAGATTAGTTAAGGATCCAATAAATCCGAGTACTTTAATGCTCCTGAGCTCATCCGAGTAATATGATGCTCCCAAACTCTAAACTGTACTTTAATCTCTTGTGAAGTAATTCACAAGTACAAAATTGAAACATATTCCCAATTTAAAATGTAAAATGCATGTTTTTTAAAAGACGGGCTAGTTCATTTTAATCACCACCGTCCCCTCCCAAAACATTTAGAAGAAAACAATCAATCAACCACATACCAAATCACAAATTAGATGGGATTAGCTATATGAATCTTTTGTATCAAAAGGAGCTTTTTTCCTGCACCTACAGGGTTCATATCCTCTTTTTAGTTTCGATGACCATTTACTCAGAATCATCTTTCGTTCAACTTCAAATTAAGCTTCATATATTTAATCACAAATTTAGTCAAGTCAAGATGCAATTGATCCAGTCAAATTGAGCTAGTAAAATTTATTGCGATTTATTTTTTTCCAGAGGTCCTGTAGCCAAATGCACACTAAGGTTCTAACACTACTCAGCAAGAGAAACACAAAAATCATTATCAAGGATGGATCTATGAGCTCGACACAGCGTGCTTCTACTTCGAACTATATATTAAAAAGTTATATATTTGCATTAACTATCTAAAATGATAATATCTGCAATGCTACTACTCATCATCTACTGACTTAAACTCCTGGATCGTTATTAAGCACAATAACTACATTGTTAAGCAAAATGCAATACCTTTAGTCGATGATTAGCAGCAGGATGAATATCAATATGATAATCATCACTAGCTAGTTATCATCACAAAGTCATTATCAAGGACTGATCTACGAGTTCAACATTCACGTGCTTCTAATTCGAACTATCTCAATAATTATAATATCTGCAGTGCTACTCCTCATCTACTGACTTAAACTCCTTCATTAAGCACAATAACTACATTGTTAAGCAAAATACAATACCTTTAGTCAATGATTAACAGCAGGATGATTATCATCACAAAGTCATTATCAAGGACCGATCTACGAGCTCAACATTAGTGTGCTTCTAATTCGAACTATTATATATTAAAAATCATATTTATATATTAACTATCCAAAAATATAATATCTGCAACGCTACTCCTTATCTAGTAACTTAAACTCCTGGATCGTCATTAAGCACAAAACTACATTGTTAAGCAAAATGCATTACCTTTAATCAATGATTAACAGCATGATGAATATCATTATGATTATCCTCACTAGCAAGTATCATCACAAAGTTATTATCAAGGACCGATCAACAAGCTCAACATAGCGAGCTTCTAATTCGAACTATATATTAAGAATTATAATTTCGCCTTAACTATCCAAAACGATAATATCTGCAATGCTACTCCTCATCTACTGACTTAACCTCCTGGATCATCATTAGTTACAATGAACTACATTGTTAAGCAAAATGCAATACCTTAGTCGATGATTAACAGCAAATGAATATCAATATATTTATCATCACAAAGTCATTATTAAGGACTGATCTACAAGCTCAACATTAGTGTGCTTCTAATTCGAACTATATAATATCTGCAATGCTACTCCTCATCTACTGAATTAAACTCGTGGACCATCATTAATCACAATAAATTACATTGTTAAGCAAAATGCAATACCTTTAATCGATGATTAACAGCAGGATGAATATCAATGTGACCATCACTACTCGCCTCAGCTTCATCACCATCCTTATCAACCTCTCTCTTCACGTGCTTCTCATGATCCGATAACCCACATTGAAATCAAACGCTTCATTCCTCTCGTTAAACCCTAACCCTATAAACGCATGTTTCCCTCTCCCATCTTCGATCTTCAACACGAAGTACCTGTTGGAAAAATAATTCAAAATTATAGGAAATCAAAATGCATAATACATAAACAAGCCCTCAAACTTCGCTTCAACTGGCAAGTATGCCCTCCAACTATGACCGTGTCAGTTGAACACTCAAACTTACAAAATAATCATTTACACATCTCCAAAATTTAGGTGTCACTTCTGCATTTGTGTTTACATGTTCAAAAATTTATGTGGCACGTCAGCATATTTACATGTTCATATCGATTATAATAAAATATTTTCCTTTAGTACCTGGAGGAATCGAGCACCGATTCCACCGAGCTCTCTCTTTGACCCGGCGGCACGAAACAAGCGGCGAACAACTCGCCGGAATTCGGATCCTCTAATCGGATCTCGCAACGATCTTTGCACGACACGACCCGGATCCGACCCGACCAGATCTTATCGGTTTGGAGCCACTCGCCGCATTTGTAGCCGCCACTAGTTGGACGTGGAGGGATTTTGAAAACGTTTACTTCACGCACTACTAAAAGCGTGTGTGAGAATGATTCTTCTCCGTCTTCTTCAAACGACATCGTTTTTGGTAGTAATGTGAGAATTGAAGGTTTGAATTGTTTGAAGTGAAGAAGAGAAAGAGGTGAAGATATATATATATATATATATATATATATATATATATATATATATATAAAAGACGGTGGGAAGTGGTGAAGAAGAGACTTGTGAATTCTAAGCGTATTAAAGATATTGAAAAATATTTGAATATTTAATGTTTACACATGACGTGACATAACTTTAGTTGACCAGAAACATAATCGTAAATAGAAAAATATGAATGTCGAATATTAGGATAGAAGGTTATTAGGAACTTTTAATTAGAGGTGACGAATAGGTTTTAAAATTGAGTTGACTGATTAAAATTGTCATATTTTCTAATTAGTAGACTTTTTTATCACCGTAAATTAAATCTTCCAGATTATTAATGAATTTTGTAGGTATGTAAGTGAGGTGTGGGTTAGCCTTCATATCTCTTCTTCTCCTTTTCTTAGTAAAAGTATTTAAGTAACACCTATATCATTATGTTTTATTTTTATGTGTGTCTTACTTAATTTGTTCTATATATTGATACTTTTGTTGTCTTATTTTCTTACAATCTTGTATTGATTATGATTTTTGAGCCGATGGTCTATCAAATACAACATATCTGCCCCATAAAAATAAATATAAAGTGTGCGTACATTATATTCTCTCCAGATCCGACTTTGTGGATTATAGTGAATATGTTATTGTTGAAAATGTAAAATTGAAGAATTCATAATTCACTAATTTGGAATCACGCATTCCATAATCTTAAAATAAATTGATTAACAAAAAAAAAACTGAATAAGAATAATAAGTTGTTTTCACATTAAGATTTGCCGCTTAATTTAATCCAAAAGTTTTTTTAGCAATTTGAGGGCATTTGAGCTAAGAAACAATAGTTCAACTATAAATATATAGAAAAACTCTAAGCTAATTACTTATAGATTAAGTTCATCTGAATATATTTTAGGATCTTGTTTTGATTGGGCTAAGACATGCGAATTATGGGTCTTTACAGTAAATTCTGGCTAATACTACTTAAAAAAAGAGAGAAAAACCCCCTAATACTACAATAGCACAACTCGCATGGGCTCAAATACGATCCTAATCTTATGCTTTGTACGTTCACTTCTTATGTTCTAGTTCTAGAGGATCGTTTGGTGAGTATCTTAATTATAAGTATTAGTATCATTTAGTGATAAATAATGGATAAATTTTGATGTAGTGACTTTGACAAAATTTTATCCACAATTTCCAATATTTA
This sequence comes from Przewalskia tangutica, assembly GCA_029844215.1. NCBI lineage: Eukaryota > Viridiplantae > Streptophyta > Magnoliopsida > Solanales > Solanaceae > Przewalskia > Przewalskia tangutica. Next base: position 106,985,865 of record CM056734.1, read on the forward strand.
TATATTTTTTTCATATTTTACATGCATGAGATAATGCATATTTTTTCATACAAATTATATGGCTATTAAGCTTTAATATTTCCAACCAAATTATTCACTTTTTTTTTTCAATTGAGGGTTAACTAACCGTTGTCGAAAAAGTATTGATGAAAGTTGATTAGACAGGATATGACGCAGTTACAGTTTACTGAGAATATGATCTTAAATAGGAAGTTGTGGATGATATATATTAGGATCGATGATTAGTAAATAGTAGAGTGTTGTTTCGCTTTTCCTTCCTTATTAGTAGTCGTAGCTTATTCTTCAATTTATGTTACTATATATTATCGCTTGTTATTCACTTTAGCATATTGTTCCTTTTCCTTGTTAATATGTTTTATTTTTGTTTTATTCTAAATAGATAGTCTATCGAAAACAGTCTTTCTACCTCCTACCTTGGTACTCACTACCCTCCCAAAATCCCACTTATGGACTAAACAAATGCTTTATTATTTACTCTCTTTTTTTTATAATACTTTATTTATGTACTCAAACAAAGGTATTAAAATATCGCTTTACATCTTCTGATGTTTTCTTTATAATTTTTCCTCTCTGTCCGTTGTATGCATTGCACCGATCTGATAACAACTAACAGATATATCTGTGCCTCACAGTCTCTAAGGAGTGAAAGAGTAAGTACTGGACAGGATGATCATGCTATAATGTTTTTGGATGACTACTTTAGTCAGGTTGGTGGCTTAACTTTTACTTCTACTTTAGTCAATATGTATGTTGTTGTTGTACGTGATAAACCAATTGTATCACCAACTTGAGAGGTCCTATAGTCTTACTACGGAAACACGGAAAAGTTCCTTCTAAAATTACTCATTCTTGTATAACCTATAGCTCTAGTATTTTCTGATTGTTGATTGATCTGCTAACATTCTGTAATTTCTGTTTTAGGTCATTCCTTGACAGTTGCTATAAAGACATAACGTACGTTGCAATGTTGCATTCTTTCAACAGATGTTAATGCAGTTTAATTTTTTCCTAAAGTATGACATGGGTTACATATATGCTATGCACACTTTATTCTTATGATAGTCTTAACTTTTTGCTGTTGTCAGAGAGTGAGTCAGTCTTCAGCATGTTGATGGAACTGAACTAGATTGTTGATTTCTTAAATTAATAATTAGAAATGTTTGATGGCAACGGATAGGTTAGCAATGTATAAAGCCCTGAAATGTGATTTCTATGCTTTTTCAGATTTTAGTTGTCATTTAACAATCTTCCATATTTTCATCATAGATTTTTACTCTGGCATCTCTTTTATAATGTGTTCTGAAACAAACTGATGGTCTATTGGGAACAACATCTCTACCTCACAAAGATATAAGACATGTGTACACCCTATCCAACTCAAACCCCACTTATGAGACTATATTGGGTGTATTATTGTTGTTTGTTGTGTAGTTTAACAGTAATCCTAAAATTTTGGAAAAGCCTAAATCTAGGAAATACACCCCAGATCAGCTACAACGTCATGTCTTCCTAATTAGTATCGATCAACTACATGTCAGTCCAAATAGTTGGTGTCAACTATTTGAAGCTTGTGAGGATTCAAATAATTTGTCTTTGATGATCGAGGAATCCTCGAAGGTCAGTGGCACACGGTTCGAAACTTGGATAATGGAGAATGCAGATTTTGCGTTTTGGAGAATGCAGATTGAAGATTATTTGTACGACAGAAAGCTTCATCAACCGTTGAGTCCGAAGTTAGAGGAGATGAATGATGCATATTGAAATCTCATTGATAGAGAGGTTCTGGGAGTCATTCGATTGACGCTGTCGAAGAATGTTTCTCACAACGTGGCGAAGGAGAAGACCACAACTAGAATGCTTAAGGTTTTGTCCGACATGTATGAGAAGCCTTCGGCAAACAATAAAGTATTTCTCATGAAAAAACTCTTTCATCTAAAGATGGAGGAAGGTGCCTGTTGCAACACACGTGAATAAATTCAACATGATTGTCAATCAATTCTCATCTGTTGTAATCGAGTTTGATGATGAAGTGCAAATTCTAATTTTGCTGACGTCTCTACCAAATAGTTGGGAGCCGATAAGAGCAGTGGTTAGTAATTCTATTGGCAGTGCTAAACTGAAATTCAACGATGTTAGAGATCGTATTCTTGCTGAGGAGGTTCACATGATAGATTTGGTGAGGCATCGACGGGTTCTGCTTTGAATGTTGAGAACAAAGGCAAAATTTATGACAGAAACTACAACCGAAATAAGGGCAAGTCGAAGTCAATGAATGACATGAGTCAATCCAGATTCGGGTGAGCACTTGAGTGTTGGAACTGTGGGAAACCGGGTCACATCAAGAAGCATTGCAGGGCACCGAAGAAGGAGAAAAACAAGGGGGTGGAGTCAATGATGCCACTGAAGACATTGCTGATGCGTTGTTGTTCTCTGTTGACAACCTGATCGACTCTTTGGTGCTTGACTCGAGAGCGTCTTTCCACACCACCCAACATCGTGATATAATGGTGACTTATATCGCTGGGAATATCGAGAAAGTCTATTTGGCAGATGGTTTGAAGACATTAATTTTAAAATGTCAAATGGATATGTGTGGAAGATCACAAAAGTTAAACATGTGCCGAAGCTGATGCGTAATCTAATCTCAGTAAGTCAGCTTGATTATTAGGGACATGATCTTAACTTTGGTAATGAGTCCTGAAAGGTGACGAAGGATGTTATAATGGTTGGTAGAGGTAAGAAAATTGGTACTCTTTATATGACGACGAGTTGTCGTGATACAGTTGTTGTTGTTGACAACAACAAGAAGATAGAGTTATGACATTGCAGGCTGGGGCATATGAGCGAGAAAGGGATGAAGCTTTTGGTGACTAACGACATGATATCGGAGTTGAAGTTGGTGGATCATCATATGTGTGAGAGCTGCATTCTCGAAAAATAGAGGCGAGTAAGTTTTTCAAATGCAGGTAGAAAATTGAAAGTTGAGAAGCTTGAATTGGTGCACACTGACATGTGGGGACCTGCTATTATCCCCTCACTCGGAGGATCACATTACTACGTGACCTTCGTTTCAACCAGGAAGCTATGGGTCTATTTTATAAAAAAAAAATATGACGTGTTCACTGTCTTCAAAAGGTGGAAAGTCATGGTCGAGAATGAGACAAGCCTCGAGTTGAGGAGTCTGAGGTCCGACAACGGTGGAGAATACATTGATGGTGACTTCAAACTATATTGTGTTGATAATAGGATCAAGATGGTGAAGACTATTCCCAGAACACCCCAATAAAATGGAATATCGGAAATGATAAATCTAACATTGAACGAGCGTGCACGGAGCATGAGAATATATGCTGGACTGCCCAAGACATTCTGGGCGGATGCAATCAATATCGTAACCTTCTTTATTAACAGAGGACTGTCTGTTCCTTTGTATTTCAGAATTCCAGAAGAGGATTGGAGTGGAAAAGGGTAGATCTTTTTTTTTTTTCCTGAAAGTGTTTGGTTGGTTAACTCGTGTTCATATTGATGCTACTGCTAGAAGTAAACTTGATCCGAAATTTAAAAAGTGTTATTTTATTGGCTATGGTGACACCGAGTTTGGTTATCGATTCTGGGATGACCAAAATCAGAATATCATCCAAAACAGGGATGTCGTCTTTAATGAACATGTGTTGTACAAGGACAAGTTGCGGGATAGTTCAGAATGCAAAATCTCTAAGAACAAGGAATCCGAAATAGTTGATTTGAGAGACTTCTCGACACTCGAGCTATAACAAGGTACTACTGCAACAGAGGAACAAGCAACTCGAGAAGAAGGTCGACAAGACAGTGATGGCGAGAATTGTAAATGAAAAAGGACATTATGCTAACAAATGTCCAAAGTTAAAAAAAATGAGTAAAATATATGAATACAACACAATTTATAATGTGTTTGCAACAAATAAAAGAAAATAATAAATGTATGAATACGAAGACTTTTATATCAGTGAAACTGATGAAGAAAGTGAATCGGAATTAGAAAATATTAACTTTATTAATCAACACTCAGATAATGAAAGTAGTTCAGAATAAATGGAATTACAAGAAGAAAAAAGAAAATTAATAGAGAAAAGAAATTACTGGATACAATGTGAAGAGTATACTCGCCATAAGCTTATTACAGCTACTAATGAGATGGGAAGGAAATACTATCATGATAGATACAAAAAGCTTACTAAGAACCTTAATAAGATAAGACAAAGATTAGATGAAATAAATCGGCAAGAAATATTAGAAGAAATAAGAGAATTAGGACTACTAGAGAAAATAAGAGAATTAGAATAAGATAAAGAACTCCAACAAAAACTAGATGAAGATAAGAATTCCAACTAAGATTAAAAAAGATAAATAAGAACAAAGGGATAACTTATATAGAAGCCCTTATAGAATATAAGCACAATAAAATGATAAATAAAAAATATTTATTGATAGCGGAGCACATTTATGCTTAGCTAGAAAAGAAGTACTAGAATCACATAGATGGAAAAGATCTAGATCACATAGAGCAAGAGTATCAGAATTTAATGAACAATCAAAATAATTAGATATAGTAGCAGAAAATATGAGAATAGTATTAGGAAAAACAATATTTAGATTACCCATAATATATCAATTAGATAATATGAAACAACAGGTCTTACTAGGAAATAACTTCTTAAATTACTTTAAGACACAAGTTATAGACAGCAACACCTTCAGCCTACAAACACCCTGTAATAAATGGATAATGCTAAAAAGAGTACTACCAATACAAATGTTAAGACTATGCACCATAAAAATAGATAGGAATAATAACCTAAAACTACTAAAAGAAAAATATCTTGATATATTAAAAAAGAATTTTGGAGAAAATCCAATACAACTATGAAAAAAAGAAAAAATATATGCTGAAATAAAATTAATAACCCAATGATATAGTTAGATATAAACCTATTAGATATAGTCCAACAAATCAAAAGAATTTGAAACCCAGCTAAAAGAATTATTAGAATTAAAAATGATACAAAAAAATAAAAGTTCATATAGTAGCTCATTCTTTTCAGTAAGAAAACATAGTGAACAAAAAAGAGGAAAACTAGAATGGTAATTGATTACAGAGAACTAAATAAAAAGATAATATTTGATGGATATTTTTTACCATATAAAAGAAACCTTATTAAAATATTAGGAAATAAAAAATTATTTAATAAATTTGACTGTAAAAGTGGATTTTGGAAAATAAAACTAATAAAAGAATCAAAATGCTTAATAGTCTTCAGTGCCCCTCAAGGACACTACGACTGAAATGTACTCTCCTTTGGATTAACAATGCACCACAAATATTTCAAAGAAGAATGGACCAAGTATTCGGAAGATTAACAGAATATTGTATAGTATATGTAGATGATACTAATATATAGTGATAATCTAGATGATCATATAAAACATTTAGAAGAATTTATAAAAACGGTAAAACAATATTGAATATTATTATCTGAAAAGAAATCTGAAATATTTAAAAATAATATAGAATATATATGATACATTATTGATAATGAAGGATTACAATTGCAAGAACACATTGTAACAAAAATAAAGAATTTTAAAGATAAACTGGAAAGTAAAAAAAAAAGTACAACAATTCTTAGGAGTAATAAATTATGTTGCAGACCATATAAAAATTTATCAATATTAACAAAACTATTACAAGAATTAATAAAAAAACATAACTTTTGAATGGAAAGAAGAACATACTAAAGCTATAAATAAAATCAAAGAAAAAGTGAAAGCATTACCAAAACATAGAATACCAACGGAAAAATATCAACTAGAACTTTTTACTGATGCTAGTGATGTAGGATGGGGAGCAGTCCTCATAGCATATGATAAAGATGATATAGATAAAAAAAAAACACTAATTTGTGGATATGGAGGAGGAACATGGAAGCCAAATGAGAAGAATTATCATATTAATGTAAAAGAATTATTAGCGGTAAAATTCGGAATAAAGAGATTTCATTATCATTTACTACTAGTAAAATTTGTTGTTAGAAATGGTAACACACATGTAAAAGCTTTTATTACAAATAAGATAGATTCTTTACCAGAATTAAATAAAAAAATAAAATGTCAATCATTCTTTTGTTGTTATAATTTTATTGTTATGAATATATCTGGACTAAAAGTATAAACAGAAACAACACATTAATACACATTACACAAAGGAGATATTTGCAATACAAAATTGATTAAGATTCGACGTTGAGGTGTGTTAAGGAAAATTATTTATTTCTTTTGGCATGTTTCATGTAATGAAATATAACCAGGATATTGCTCCATAATTTATTCTACTTCTAGTAGTTAAGGTATGTTCATATTATTGGTTCCTATGTTAAAAGCATGTCTAAATATGTTACTAAAATCCTTGTTGAGACATATAGGAAAAATATTGATATTCCCAATATTAGCCGAAGGTAAATGTTAAATATTTTCAGTGTTGGCAAAAGGGGCAAGGATATTATTATCATCCGATAAATTCAGAAAATATTTTATTGTCATTCATGCATTCATATATATATATATATATATATATATATATATATATATATATATATATATATATATATAAAATATTGGATCGGGTTGCACGATCCGCAATACTAACATATATTGGGACGGGTTGTGTGTATATATATATATATATATATATATATATATCAGGTTGCACGATCCGCAACACTAACATATATTGGGACGTGTTGCATGATCCACAACACTAACATATATTGGAACGGGTTGCACGATCCGCTACACTAACATATATTTATATGTATACCGCATTTGCATCATGCATGACATTTATGCATATTATGCCCACAGAGGCTGATATGAAAAATGATGTCCACATAAGCTGTTACGGTAAGGAGGATGCTCGATGGGGTTGAGGTATATGTATACTGCATTGTGTATGATATTTAGGCATATGTATTAGGGCACTCAGAGTTTTTTACTGTTACGATAAGAAAGATTCCCTGTGGGTGTAGTAGATTTGTATGGCCTTGTCGGCCCTGATATTGGTACATGTATGTATATATATATATATATAAGTGGGTTTCCTGATTAGGAGTTTCTATAAACTTGTTTGGATTAGTCTGTATTTAATTGTGATTAGAAGTTGGTTGTATAAATAGCGGTACCCGACGGGTGGGGTCCGGGTGGCCATCGCGGCCCTCCGATTTAGGTCATGATAGTACAGACTGAAATAGGCTACAATATAGTGGTATAAGAAGTTTGACAGTTTTATGAAGAAACCCGAATTCTTAAGGTGTGAAGCAGATCACTGTTGTTAATTCAAGAGATTTGAAGACTCCTACATGATACTGCTTATTTATGTTGACGACATACTGATTGTAGGAGCATACCTACATGAGATTGATAGGCTGAAGAAGTTGTCAGAAGAATTTGTAATGAAGGATCTTGAAGCCGCAAAGCAAATCCTTAGGATGAAAATCATGAGGGTCTCAAGCTCTCATAAGAAGAATACGTGAAGAAGGTTCTCAAGAGTTTCAACATGGACGATGTCAAGCCAGTTAATACTCCTTTGACTGGACATTTTTGTTTGTCCAAAGATCAATCACATGTGACAAAGGACAAGATGAAACATATGGATAAGGTCCCTTATGCCTCTGCTATTGACAGTCTTATGTACGCGATGGTATGTACGAGGCCAGGCATTACCCATGAAGTGGGAGTTGTTAGCAAGTTTATGAGCAATCTGGGAAAGCAACACTGGGAGACTGTGAAGTGAATTTTCAGATATCTGAAGGGTTGCTCATGTTCAGCGTTGTGTTTCTGGAAGTCAGAGACATGATTGCAGGGATATGTTGATGTTGATAATGGTGGTGATGTTGATAGCAGAAAGGGCACATCCGGGTATGTTTATACCTTCGGAGGTACTGCGATTTTCTAGGTTTCAAAGTTGCAGAAGAAAGTAGCTCTCTCTAGCTGTGAGGCTGATTACGTTGTCGTGACGGAGGCCACAAAGGAGATGATGTGGCTAAAATCTTTTCTGCGGGATTGAATCAGGACCACGAGGGGAGCATGCTATACTGTGATAGCCAGAGTCTCATTTATTTGGCAAAGAACCAGGTATACCATGCTCGAACGAAACACATACAACTCTTGTACCATTTCATCAGACCACCTTTGGAAGATGGAGTATTAGTGCTTGAGAAGATCCTAGGGAGTCAGAATCCAGCAGACATGCTGACGAAGGCTGTGTCGAATGATAAACTCAGGTTGTGTGCAACTTCAATTGGACTTCTTAGATGAGGATCGGAGTCGTCGCTGCAGATGGAGCCAGATGATTGAAATTAGTCTCAAAGTGAGATATTGTTGAGTTGTGGAACCTAATTTTATAATGTAAGGTTATTTAGTGGAGGGTATTTTGAGAATTTCAGGCTTGTATTATGTTCGACCTAATTTTCGCTATATATATCCTAGGGCGCCGTTTTGATTTTATGTGTGTATGTGTAGAGAAAAAGAGAGAATTATAAACACAAACTTTCATAATAGTGAAATCTGCAGCGGCGAAGTGGACGTAGCTCTCGCATTGAGAGTGAACCACTATAAATTTATGTGTGTTATTTATTCTTCGCTTATTTACTGTTTTCTTATTAGGTTGGATTTGCGACTCAAATCCTAACACATTCCTCTACTCATCTCCACTTAAATACCATATTTTTATTTGTGGTAGAGTTCAAACCAGTGATATTCGCCTAACCCACACATATCCCTAGGAGCGAGGATTCAATCAATTCTTCATAGTTAGATAACATTACATTGGTTGTCAACCTATCGCAACCTCCTCGTTTATCCAGGCTTAGGGCTGAATGGAATTTGGCCTTTGCATAAATCACATAGGTGGAATTTGCCGCAAAATAATGAGAAGCAGAGGTTGCAGCTTTGTCTGGTTGTACATCTATATATGGAGATCAACTATTACTTCTTGGTTCAAACTATCTAGGACATGTTAAGTGTGTAATTTCCATCGCTTGTCTAGAAAAGGATTTGCTTTCACCTCGTAGGGAGTTTCTTCACAAGGCCCTAATACATAGGTGATGATTAGACACTACTTTTTTATATAGCCAAGTAAGAGACACAATTACCGCTTGCAAACTTGTTTAATGAGGTGTATAAATTGTCCAGAAGGCAGTTGATGGAAACCTAAAAATTAATCTGTTAAGAAGTTGGTTGGTGACCTCGAGGATCTTTTGCTATTTCCGGATCCAACTGCCTTCTAACTAGCCTTTAAAATGACGGTGCATCATATTGGGCTGGCTGTCTATGTTAATTTCTTGAAAGTAGTTTGTATGATGAAAAGTTTTAGAACTGTTTACCATGGTATGCTCAAGGGATAGTGTAATAAAATCAACATTTGTGTAAGATGATATTAATCTCCCGTGAAATATCTGCAGATATGATGAGGAAACATGTAACACTGACATGTCCTAGCGCAACCAACCTTCTCACAAACGAAATGTATGTCCATTTCAATGTGTTTGGTTCACTGATGTTATATTGAGCCGAGTTGTGAGAAAGATAGATAGCAGAGATGTTATCACAGTACACAATAGATGTCTGACGCAAAGAATACTGAAGCTCTAACGGTAAATTTTTGAGCCAACAAAGCTATCAGAATATCTACGGGAGGTGTGTTGTGCAGTATCTATCCAAGGCTGCTAACCTGTGTCAATATTTAGTTTGTGATATATATGATATCGTTCTAAAGGAAAGAGTAGCTTAAACGATTAGAACATCTCAATAATTAGTATAATTCACCTAAAATAATTCTGAATCTGTCTGTGTCATTAGGGACTGAAAGGCTGAGCTATTATGGAGATGTAGATTATTCCTTTCAACAGTAATTTATCATTCGAAATAAAATAAAGTTAATGGTAAAAAACACACCTGAATTATTATTTTTTTTCACAAATTTCACACCTTAATTATCATTTGTTCTTTTTTCCTACATGAACTATTACCATATATGTATTAAAACACATCTCAAAGCTGATTAGGCCAACTATCAACTGTTTTCTTTTCGTATCTAAACTATCAACTATGTGTATTTTAATAGTTAGATGGTGATAGTTCACACCGAAAATGACATAACAGATAATTTGAGTGTGAAACTTACGTGATAGTATAGATGTATTTTTTATCGTTATCTCAATAAAATAAGACTGATGTTTCACTAATTTTATCTCAATAAAATAAGATTGATGTTTCACTAATTTCCCATCACAGGTTGCTTATCTCTGGTCTTTTCTATCTCAACATGTATCTCCTATTTCTATTTAATCATTAACACAGTACAACTTTGTTTTTTAACAACAAATGCTGCCTTGCAAGAAAGTTATTACTCAACCCCACTCACCAACTTTATTTTTTATAAAAGCAAAACCTCCCATACTTAATTTGCAACTGGAATTTTGGGTATCTACGGCAGATACTTCGTCATGTTAATAATTATTGTTGTACAAACATTGCAAGTGATAACGACTGCACACGTGCTGCTCCAAAATTCTTTACTTGCATTATCACTACAGACACTACTACGTATTTCCTTCGTCTCATTTTATATGATATAATTTGATTGAATATAAAGTTTAAAAAAATAAAGATTTTTTTTTAAATTTGTGGACTAAAACAATCTAAAAATATTTGTGTGGTTAAATTCATCCTGTTTTAGTAAAGTTAAAGTTAAATTGTTGCCGAATAAAAAAATGTGTCATCCTTTTTGGAACTGTCTAAAAAGAAAAGCATGTTATATAAATTGAAACTATACATCAGCCGTCCAAGGTTGACCGTCAGACAGTTGACCGGTGGTTTAACCCGGACCGACCGGACGTAGGACATACCGGGTTGAAGTGATTGTCCCAACCCCGCACGAGTCATTTCAAAACCTGATGCCGGACAGTTAGGCGATATTGGAAAAACGGTTCCATTACTGATAGCGGATTACAAAAAAAAAAAAAAAAATTGCCCAACTGGCCATTTCACCGTTGGGCTTAGGCTTGAAGTGGGGGGCATGGCATGCTAATGGTCATTTCGGCTGCTTGGTCAATATTTTTTTTTTTTGTTTTGTTTAATTATTTATTTTAATTCCATTTTTACCCTTTAAAAATCTATAAATTCTCTACATTTTCTTCATTTTTATCACACAACATTTCTCTCAATTCTCTTATTCTCATACTCTCTTAATCATCTTTATTATCAATTTTCAAGTTATTAATATTATTAGTTTTCAAATTCAAAGTAGCAAGACGCAAGACTTGAGCTTGAGTTTCTATTGAATTCTAATCCCAAGTTTGGTACACTCGTTTCATTCTCTAATTATTTTATTAAATTGTCATATTTATTTGTTGATTATTTAAATATTTTATAATGTCTTTACTAAGGAATTGCGGATCGCACAGTAAATCTAGTTCAAGGGTAAAAATCAGAGTTCTTCATCATCTAATCAAAATATAGATTATGATCAAATGCAAGAAGATTTTGGAATGAAGATAATGAATGTGATAACGTTCAATTAGATAATATTGTTGAACTTGAAGAACAAGAACCTGCTTCACCTCTTAGTGTTCCTTACATCGATGTTGATGCTGCTAGTGGTAGTCAGTCGTAGACCTCCTTTACGTAACGATGCAAGAAGAAAAAGGAGTAAAGTGTGGCTCTTTTATGATAAAGTTGTAGTGCTTGATAGAGTTAAATGTAATATTTGTGGGAGAACTTATAAACATAAGGCGGGGTGGTGACGGGGGCGGGCACTATAGCTAGACATATAAAATTCGATCATACGGCACAATGGAATGTCTGTCCTAATTTAGAACCGGTCAACAACAACTTAATCCATTAAGCGGGGTTGGCTAAGTACGATCCAAAAAAGATCGCATTGAATTAGCAAAAATGATTGTCGGAGGTTGTTTGCCTTTTCTTTTGCTTTCTTCATATTTAATTACATATATTCAAAGAGTATATAATCCTTTTTTAAAGGTGTTCCTCGTAGTACTACTAGAGCCGATATTTTTAGACTTCATAATGATTATGTTATTTTCTTGCAATATTTGTTTGCTAACCTTCCATGCCATATTAGTTTTACTTCAGACATTGGACATGCATTGAACGGTTATGATTATTTAACAATTACTTGTCATTGGATTGATGAAAATTTTAGAATGGAAAAACGCATTATTGCTTTTGCGTATGCGAGGATCAAAGTCATACTGGAAAATATATAAGCGAAACTATTTGTTTTTATGCCCAAAAATATAATCTTTATAATAAAATACTTTGTGTATCATTCGATAATGCATCTAATAATACTGCTGCTGTAGATCTTTTAAAAGCGGAAGTACAACCACCACTTCGTGATATATTTCATGTTCAGTGCTTGTCATATTTATAATTTAATTGTTAAAAGTGGTCTTGATTTATTTTCACTGAAATAAAACTTGTCAAAAGAGTCATTGGAGTTATTCAGGGTAATAATAGGAAAAATAGAATTATAGAATTTAAAGAAAAATGTAAACAATTTAATTTGAGACCTAAATTCATGTCAGAAGAGATTATTACACGGTGGAATTATACTTATTTATTTTTAAAAGAATGTTATAAGTATAAAGACCCCATAACACATGTTTCAAATGCGCATTGTAAACGTGATGTATATGTTAACCGACGAACATTGGAAATCAATTGGTGAACTTTTAAAAATTTTACGTAAATTTTACATCGCAATCGTTGAATTTTCGTGATCTTATTACCCAACAATTTGTAATGCTTTAGCTCATATATGAAATTTCCTATTTACTTTATGGTTTAAAATCAAATGTGAAATACACAGATCACGATTCTGATTATGTTTGAAAAGTTTAAAAATATTTTTTCCTATTCACGATGTTTATTGTATTGATGCGATCTTAAATCCTTCTATTAAAAAGTAGATTGTCATAATTTAATATTTAGTTTATATACTTATATGGAAATAGGTCAAACGAAACTCCATCTTCATTTGATTGCATAAGTAAACTTGATACTAATTTAACTACATTATATGAATATTATGCTACATTACATGATAACACCAACTCGCTACTAATATTCCTTCTAGTTCGTTACGTGTCTACACCGCAGGATTCAATGATGATGGCGATGAAGAAGAGTCTTTAGACATATGGAGCACTTTTACAACACAACCAACCACAAGCCGATCTTGCGATGAGATGCAATTTTATTTGCAAAAGCCAGTGAGAAGAAATTTTTGACCCTTTACAATGGTGGCGGGATAACAAAAGGCAATTCCTGCTTGCGATGGCGGGATGTTCTTAATGTGTCGATCTCAATAGTGGCTTCTGAAAGTGCATTTAGCCAAGCACGAGATCAAATAGGAGACACACGTCACTCATTGGGTGGAAACACATTAGAAGTGTTAGTCCGCAAGGGATCGATCGATCGAGAGAAGAAATCAAGGATGTGGAGACTTTAATTCTCCGGAAGATGAAGAAATAGGCAATATTTTGGAAGGCGGGAGCGGAGGCGGGACTGGAATTAATACTCCAGATTTAGAGGCTATGGAGCATAACCAATTCAATCATCCTATAGATTACGAAGAACTTGCAAAAATGATGCATAATATGTAAATAAAATTATTATTACTTTATTATGTACTCTTATTAACATTATGAAAGTTCAAAAGTTAAGATCTTATCATTAGTTTTAATTTTACTATCTATTTAGTTGTTAATTTGTTATTACTTATTTGTTAACTTATATCTACTAATCTAATAAATTAATAAAAGTATAATTACAAATTTACAATATAAAGTTATAAACTATAAAGTATAAAGTTATAAACTATAAAATAAAAAGTTAACTTTAAAGTTTCAATTTTAATATATACAACTAAATTATATATTATATTATTATATTACATATTTAAATTGAATTTAGTTTATATTATAGAAAATAAATACTAGAAATAAAAATAAAAAAAAAATTAGAAACCGGACCGGTTGACTGCTTCGACCTTAACCGCACTGCCAACCTCGAATCCGTGAACGAACCGGACCGTTGGGTCTTGTGAGTCCGATGAACCCATCAAGAATCGTCCGAACCGGTAAGAATGGTGAGGCTACCGGGCCGATCGTCACCGTTAGCCACCTTTAATTGAAACAGAAGGAGTACTAATATTTGTGGTCTTTGTTTTTATTTTTATTTAATTTTAATAGTGGTGTTTGGTTAGTTTCCGCATACAAATATTGATTCACAATTTAAATTTTATGAGTTCATGGAGTTCTAACCGCTGGACTCAAGGTTCATAGTTCAATTTTTCTAACAATTTCAGCGAATTTTAAACAAAACAAATTTAGGTCCAGACTAATAGTTACAGGGTCAAATGAATTCACATTTATACTTAGTTAACACTAAAAATAATTCAAGTGTTTAGCCGAATTCGCTGATAGCTGAACTATTCAGGAACTGAATTTATTCTTAGTCCTCGACTACAAGAACTTCATCGACTACTAAGGCATCCTAGCCGAAGTCGTTAGTTAGAGATACGATTGGGACTCACTCATATGCAGACGCCTCAACGACCAAGTCAAAAGGATTTCTAGACCCCTAAAAGCGGTAACGACCAACAACAGCTGAAAGCAAGGGTCATCATCCGAACAAGAGGAGTAGAGGGCGAGAAAATCGAAACCTCTCCCATAGTCGGTCGTTGGGGGTAGGGTGCTGGAAGGTCGGAAGGAGAAGTGTTATAAGCTTTGAATGGAAGCCGTGTGGCGCGTGATAACTCTAACCGGTCTCACTCGGGAATGCGCCGTTAAACAAAGAAAGTGGCGATTGACATCGAATAAGAGTCCGTGAGATGAGTGATCAAATTCTATTATATTAGGGTCCCTGCTTCGACTGAAATGAAGAAAGTCAGTTCTTGTGGCTTTTACATACCCGTAGTTCGACCCTACGTGTGGGAGTGTCTGAAGCATGTAGGACTTAAAATTTCCAAGGGATAGGTTGTGGATTGTTCCGGACGGGTTTTAGTCAAATTTGAGGCGGGTTATGACCCGGTACATTGAGAGTTCCTAAGTGTTTCAAAGGCATGGGGCGTAGTTCGTTGAGTCTAGATTCCAACGCAACCAACCGTTCGTCGATAGGACGTCGGAGTAGAAAGTTATGAGTTACAAGTTCAGTAGCGATCGGGCGTAAATGCGTTTCTGCAAAGCGGCGAGCCACGGCGCGGATGCAGGGCGCGCGCCTAAAGTCGAGGTCGCTGAAGATTCAGCGCGCGCTCGGAAGCAGGCCGCGGCTCGGAAGATCTCGCGAGGTCCAGAGCGCGCCGCCAGCGAAGCAGCGCGCCGAGGCGGATTCTCGCGGAAAAACTTAGGAAAAGCAGATTTTCTTTTAAAGACCTTGGGAGGTGACAAGTGTCCCCTCCATCTGATTTTGCATCGTCATATTGACCAAGTCTTCAAGACTTGGTCATACTTCATCTCTCTCTCTTAGACAAAAGCTCTTCCTTCTCTCTTAAAAGTTCAAGCTCCTCATTCTCTCTAAAATCCCAAGAGACATTCTAGCCTTAGGAAAAATCGGAATAGTTTAGAACCAAAAAGGAAGCTTGTAGCTAGCTTGTTGGCATTTTTGTGGTGGTGTTCTTGGCAAGGAAGCTAGCAATATTTGGAATAAGTTTTGGCTAAAACTTTAAGGTAATGATTCTTCCTTTAGATTTAGTTTATAGTGTTGCATGTTAAGAAGAAAGAACTTGTGGTAGTGAATAATGCTCTTAGAATCATTGCATGCTAGAAATGTGATTTGGATATGAAAAATGGATTAAGAGGAGATTATGAGCATGTTGTAGCCTAAAAACTACCTTAGAATTGTTAAGTGAATTGTTGTAAACTTATGGGGCAGAATTGGTATTTGGGTGTGTAATCCCCTTTAAAATGTTGGGTTGTTGAACCTTAAATGTGGTGTTTGGATGATAAATTCGGCCTTGAGAAAGGTGGCAAAATGAGTAGAAACAAAGGAAATGCTGCCCAATTTTCCATAGAATTTAGTGGCCTTGAACTTAGATTGTTCTACTTTGAGATTAGAGGTTAACAAGCGTATCATGATTATTATAGGTTGAAATATTACTTGCGGTAGTTGAGCTTAGCAAGTGGATTGACCAAAGAGGTATGTGGAGCTTTCTTATCTCTTGAGCATGAGTAGTTTGAACTATATAGTACGGTAGACGTACGTGTTTTAAATGAAGTAAATCTATTTGTTGTACTTGACTTGTTTTAAGAAAATGTCTAAGTTGGTTGGGTTAGAGAGTTAACCCACTTATTCCTAAGTAATGGTTTAACTTAAATAAGGTAGATAAGGATTTCGTGACATGAAGAAGTATTACGGAAATTGTGTGAGTTTGATTTGAAGTATAAGTCTCTTGGTTAATAAAAAGAACGAAATCTTTTGAAACATGGGAGTTATAAGCGTCATATGGGAGGTTAGTTGTAACGGCCTTATGAAAGAGTATGAACGTCTAAAGCTTTAAAGCATAAAGTTAGTATAACGGCTTTATGGGGAGTTGGTTATAATAACTTTATGAAAGGTTAAAGAGTTGGGTTTTCTTGAATAAGGTCATGAAAATGAGATTCATGTTGTATGTTAATGAAAGCCTAAAGAAGTTATGAGTTTACTTGGACGTGCCGCCAGTGATGAAGGATTCCACGGGTATGCTTCCATTGTTGATTATGAGTTACTTGGGCGTGCGCCACCGATGAAGGATTCCAGGTATGCTTCCATTGTTGATTATGAGTTTACTTGGGCGTGCTTGATGATGAAGGATTCCACGTATGCTTCCATTGTTCGATTATGAGTTTACTTGGGCGTCGCCATGATGAAGGATTCCACGCATGCTTCCATTGTTCAGTTATGAGGTTACTTGGACGTTACGCCAGTGATGACGGATTCCACGTGTATGCTTCCATTGTTCAGTTATGAGTTTACTTGGGCGTCGCCGATGATGAAGGATTCCACGGGTATGCTTCCATTGTTCAGTTATGAGTTTACTTGGACGTGCCGCCAGTGATGAAGGATTCCACGGGTATGCTTTCATTGTTCAGTTATGAGTTTACTTGGACGTGCCGCCAGTGATGAAGGATTCCACGGGTATGCTTCCATTGTTCAGTTATGAGTTTACTTGGACGTACCGCCAGTGATGAAGGATTCCACGGGTATGCTTCCATTGTTCAGTTATACCGCCAGTGATGAAGGATTCCACGGGTATGCTTCCATTGTTCAGTTATGAGGTTACTTGGACGTACCGCCAGTGATGAAGGATTCCACGCACGCTTATTGTATTTTGATTATGAGCTTCCTATTCTTCATGTCGTGTAGTATATGATTGATGTTCTTATTGTTAGTAAGGCACAGTAAAAGGTAATTTGATACCATCCCTGATCCCAGCTTGTTTTCAGACTTATGTTTTTATTACAGTATTTTCAGTCTCACATACTTGGTACATGTTATCTTGACCTCGCCGAAGTGCGTTCATGCCACAGTCGAGATACGTAGCTTCTGGTCCGCACTCTTAGGATCACTGCTCATTTTCTAAAGCTCCATCCTCCGAGGCTTTGTCTTTTGGTATGATTCCACGAGGTTATTTACTTTTGTACATTCGGGGTATGGCGGGCCTGTCATGCGATCGTTATTCCTGAGGTGCGTAGTCACGTTTGTGGTTTTGTAAGCACTAGTTGTCTTGTTCACATTTGATTAAGTTATTTTATGAAAGCGGCGCCATTGCTAGTGATGTTTACCTTGCAGATTTTGTATTATGTATGTTCATTGCTATTCTCTGATGTGTACTGACGGGTGCCCGATAGGCACGATCGCGGCGCCCGGTCGGTGACAAAAGTGGTATCGAGCGATTAGTCCTCGGAAAGTGTCTACGCATCGTGTCAGTAAGTCTTGATTATCGGTGTGTTGTGCGCACACATCTATAATCGTGAGGTCGAGGATATTTAGGATTGATTTCCATTCTTCTCACTCTAAGATCGTGCGATAGAGTCGCGTGGTTAGGGTCGTCTCTCCCAACTGTGTTATGGTGTTTGCTCACGAAAGCAGCGATGACCAGAAAGATTATGTGGATCATGTATCCGTGTTTGTAATATTTGTAGTATAGTTGGTATTGTGACGCATTTACTATCTGATTTATGTATAAGTCATAAATGGGTGCTAGAATGATTTTAGATTACCGAGGAATTGGTAAGGGCTAATTAGATACCGGAAGGTATGTAGCGGTTTAATAAACTCTCATCAAGGTTTTACGTCTTGATTTGAGATAGTTAGGAGATGATGAGTTATGCGAGAAGGTAATAGACCTTGAAGTTTAATTAAAGGGACTAATGGGAGACTATGGTTGTGAATTAAGCTCGTGGTATGCTTGGGGATAAATGCAGATGAGATCCGGGTGAAGTAAGTGATGGGATTGTTGTAAGATTTAGTATCGTGAGCAGGGATATGGAGACTATGAACATGTGATAGAATCGTTGGTAATTCTGACGGGCACTTCTGTTAGGCCATGAACGGGAGTAAGTGGTAATGGTTCATATCTTGGGTTCGTTTTCTGTTTGACTTATAAGGAATGATTAAGCGGGTGCGATATCTTAGGGTCACAAGTGGCATGGTAAAGTTTCATTAGTGTAAAGTACGAGGAAGTGCCGAGGAATATTAGATTGGCTCCAAAAGAACATTCGGGGATGAATGTTTCTAAGGGGGGGAGAATGTTATACCCCGTAGTTCTGACCCTACGTATGGGAGTGTACGAAAGCATGTAGGACTTAAAATTTCCAAGGGATAGGTTGTGGATTGTTCGGACGGGTTTTAGTCAAATTTGAGGCGGGTTATGACCGGTACATTGAGAGTTCCTAAGTGTTTCAAAGGCACGGGCGTAGTTCGTTAGTCCAGATTCCAACGCAACCAGCTTAAATCGATAGGGCGTCGGAGTAGAAAGTTATGAGAGTTACAAGTTCAGCGCAATCGGGCGTAAATGCGTTTGAGCAAAGCGGCGACGCGGCCGCGGATGCAGGGCGCGGCGCCTAAAGTCTTGAGGGTCGCTGAAGTTTCAGCGCGCGGCTCGAAGCAGTCGCGGCTCGGAAGATCCGAGGTCGCAGAGTTGCGGCCATGCGCCGGAAGCGCGGCGCCGAGGCGGGATTCTGGGCGGAAAAACTTAGGAAAAGACAGATTTTTCTTTTAAAAGACCTTGGGAGGGTGACAAGTGTCCCCCTCCATCTGATTTTGCATGCATCATATTGACCAAGTCTTCAAGACTTGGTCATACTTCATCTCTCTCTCTTAGACAAAAGCTCTTCCTTCACTCTTAAAAGTTCAAGCTCCTCATTCTCTCTAAAATCCCAAGAGACATTCTAGCCTTAGGAAAAATCGGAATAGTTTAGAACCAAAAAGGAAGCTTGTAGCTAGCTTGTTGGCATTTTTGTGGTGGTGTTCTTGGCAAGGAAGCTAGCAATATTTGGAATAAGTTTTGGCTAAAACTTTAAGGTAATGATTCTTCCTTTAGATTTAGTTTATAGTGTTGCATGTTAAGAAGAAAGAACTTGTGGTAGTAAATAATGCTCTTAGAATCATTGCATGCTAGAAATGTGATTTGGATATGAAAAATGGATTAAGAGAAGATTATGAGCATGTTGTAGCCTAAAAACTACCTTAGAATTGTTAAGTGAATTGTTGTAAACTTATGGGGCAGAATTGGTATTTGGGTGTGTAATCCCCTTTAAAATGTTGGGTTGTTGAACCTTAAATGTGGTGTTTGGATGATAAATTCGGCCTTGAGAAAGGTGGCAAAATGAGTAGAAACAAAGGAAATGCTGCCCAATTTTCCATAGAATTTAGTGGCCTTGAACTTAGATTGTTCTACTTTGAGATTAGAGGTTAACAAGCGTATCATGATTATTATAGGTTGAAATATTACTTGCGGTAGTTGAGCTTAGCAAGTGGATTGACCAAAGAGGTATGTGGAGCTTTCTTATCTCTTGAGCATGAGTAGTTTGAACTATATAGTACGGTAGACGTACGTGTTTTAAATGAAGTAAATCTATTTGTTGTACTTGACTTGTTTTAAGAAAATGTCTAAGTTGGTTGGGTTAGAGAGTTAACCCACTTATTCCTAAGTAATGGTTTAACTTAAATAAGGTAGATAAGGATTTCGTGACATGAAGAAGTATTACGGAAATTGTGTGAGTTTGATTTGAAGTATAAGTCTCTTGGTTAATAAAAAGAACGAAATCTTTTGAAACATAAGGAGTTATAAGCGGCACTTATGGGAGGTTAGTTATGAACCTTATGAAAGAGTATGAACGTCTAAAGCTTTAAAGCATAAAGTTAGTATAACGGCTTTATGGGGAGTTGGTTATAATAACTTTATGAAAGGTTAAAGAGTTGGGTTTTCTTGAATAAGGTCATGAAAATGAGATTCATGTTGTATGTTAATGAAAGCCTAAAGAAGTTATGAGTTTACTTGGACGTGCCGCCAGTGATGAAGGATTCCACGGGTATGCTTCCATTGTTCAGTTATGAGTTTACTTGGACGTGCCGCCAGTGATGAAGGATTCCACGGGTATGTTTCCATTGTTCAGTTATGAGTTACTTGGACGTGCCGCCAGTGATGAAGGATTCCACGGGTATGCTTCCATTGTTCAGTTATGAGTTTACTTGGACGTGCCGCGATGATGGCGATTCCACCGTATGCTTCCATTGTTCGCTTATGAGTTTACTTGGACGCATCGCCGATGATGAAGGATTCCACGTATGCTTCCATTGTTCGATTATGAGTTTACTTGGACGTCGCCGATGATGAAGCGATTCCACGGTATGCTTCCATTGTTCGATTATGAGTTTACTTGGACGTCGCCGCGATGAAGCGATTCCACGTATGCTTCCATTGTTCGATTATGAGTTTACTTGGACGTCCGCCATGATGAAGGATTCCACGTATGCTTCCATTGTTCGATTATGAGTTTACTTGGGCGTCGCGATGATGAAGGATTCCACGTATGCTTCCATTGTTCGATTATACCGCCATGATGAAGGATTCCACGTATGCTTCCATTGTTCGATTATGAGGTTACTTGGGCGTCGCATGATGAAGGATTCCACGCACGCCTTCCATTGTATTTTGATTACGAGCTTCCTATTCTTCATGCCGTGTAGTATATGATTGATGTTCTTATTGTTAGTAAGGCACAGTAAAAGGTAATTTGATTTCATCCCTGATCCCAGCTTGTTTTCAGACTTATGTTTTTATTACAGTATTTTCAGTCTCACATACTTGGTACATGTTGTACTGACCTCCTTCGGGGGGCTGCGTTCATGCCGCAGTCGAGATCGTAACTGGTCGTCCGCACTCTTAGGATCACCGCTCATTTTCCGAAAGCTCCATCCCTCCGAGGCTTTGTCTTTTGGTATGATTCCTCGAGGTTATTTACTTTTGTACATTCGTGGGTATGGCGGCCTCTGTCCACGATGGAGTTATTCCTGAGGTGCAGTAGTCACGTTTGTGGTTTGGGCTGTAAGTACTAGTTGTACTGTTTCACATTTGATTAAGTTATTTTATGAAAGGCGGCCTTGTCGGCTTGCTAGTGATGTTTACCTTGTACAGATTTTGTATTATGTATGTTCCGCTGCTATTCTCTGATGTGTACCTGACAGGGTGCCCCGATAGGGCACCAGTCGCGGCCCCGGGGTCGGGTCGTGACACTTTCGCTCCTCGGTTTGAGCCGAGTGGGGTGGGGTTTGATATTTTGCTGCTCCCATTGACCACAGAGAAGAAAGGAAATCTGTTTATGGCGGCTTACCTTCGTACATTCAAGAACAGTTGGGTCCAAGATTATAAACTGCTGTAGAAACTGAATCGAAGGGGTGGCACTTTCCATACTTCATGGGTCATATGTCACGACAGGCTCTTTACGTTTCCGGAAATGTTAAACAAAAGTGTTTCCCTCATATCTCGATCACTTTTACTTTCTAGGTAAGTGTGTATCAATAGAGCTTTGATAGGTAAAGCAAAAAAGCTAAACATCATTTTTATTTCTCGCGCGAGAAGGAAAGCACTTTTGGGGGCTGACAATACTCCTTTGGATAGTTTAACGCGACTAGCAGACCACGTCGTGCTCAATCAAATAACTTCACCCCAGCTCCTGAGTATGTAACCTGGCTAAGAAAAGAAGCGATCTTTATATGTTTTGGCCACATCCCTTTCCGCTCCGAAGAAGAAGGTTTGGATCTTTTAGCCTTCTTACCCTATAAGGATAGACATAATGCTTTAATTACATGGTCTTCTCTTGATCCATCTGAATAAAAAAGGATCCGTACTATATATATCCAATCAGACCTAAGCATTTTCCTGCTCTACGGAGCCCTCTGGAGCCGATTCTTGCCAGTCATAACAATCAAAACGGGGTTATGAAGTTTACATATCGATTGTCCCTTAGGTACCATGCTCGTTCGTTAGCTGGATGAATGAAGAAGGGCGCCCGGGTAGACTTCAAGAGCTCTTGCTCTTCCTATCCTCCTACTTCTTAATGCTTAACACAGAAAAGTTGTAGAAAGTTACATCTTTAAAGTGTAATCTTTCTGCCTTTTTCTTTCTCCAAGCAAGGGAGATAAAGCGGCATCTCTTTGTGTTGTGGCTTGATTCCCAGCCGAGATAACCATTTTCACTTTATCCCTTCTCCATCATCTACCCAAAACAAGCACACACCAGGAGTTAGTGCATTGGATTCCTGGGTTGAATTTGCTTTTGCTTTAGTTGTTGTCGTAGAGCGACCTTCTGTTCTTTATCTGATGGAAAATCTGTGATGATCCGCCCATGATTCATGGAACAATTCTTTCGCGTGCCGTAGCTTAGGATTCGTGCGTCATCGCCACGTCGAGACTCTCTTTCGCGGTTGTTCCTATTTCATTTTCTTCTTCCAAGCCCTTCTTAGAATGCAGGAATGATTTATAGAATCGATATTTCATTTCAGAATGACCGAGATCATGTATTTTACTATTTTACAGTATTGATTCTGCAAGAAGGTCGAAAAAAGAACTAAGCCAAAACTGAAAGGATCCCCTTTATTTTACCATGTATACTGAGGTCCGGAGCACGGGTACAGGGTACCCAGATATCCGACCATAATCGACACTAACAGGTAGATTTCGGGTAGATATATTAGAATAACGGCTAGGTTATGGGTAGTAAAATTAGGAACCGATAAATGTCGGGTCCGGTTCCGATTCTGGAAAATAGAGATCGGGTACCCGGACCCAGAACCGATACCCGGAAATGTAAACTAACCACATTTTTGGAGAACTCAAACTCTAAATTTGCAAAGTCTGTAAACAAATGTTGCCTAAGTAATTTACCTTAACTTGCCGCTTAATGGATTGCACATAACCAATGATCTCATAGAGCAACACAGAGTTTTCAGTCACCTATTAAAAAAGAACAATGAGCTTACGTATCACAATTGTGTATATTTTCTCTCACAAGTAATAGAACAAATAAAGAAGTATTAGCATAAGGCTCTCTCTTTGCTGCCTTGTTGCTATCTTTTTCCGGGTGAGCACGTTACCTGGGAACCTACCTGCGGTTCCGGGTAATGATGGCTACGAATAGGTTTCGAGTAGTAAATTTAGGAACCGATCATTTAAAGAGTAGGGTTCGGGTAGTTAAAAAATGGTAGGGTACCCGGACCCGCTCACCCCGAGTTGGGGGCACGTTTGTACAGTGTTTTCTTCTTTTTTATACTATAAATACTCATTCTTTGTACATATTGTCGCGCCCGTTTTTTACCGGAGGGTAGGAACGGAACACAACGTACTTGGGTGATTCCCTGGATTAATGAAATGCTAAGGGGTTACGATGAGTAGCCACCTAATTATTTTTACGGTGAATTAGGACACTTAAAAAATGTTAAAAAATGCTGCAATGTGAACTTCATTTAATGGTCTACAAAACTAATGAGATTTTGCATAAGAGTTCTCTATTAACTTAAAGAGAAGATGTTAGACATCATTTAAAATTCGCTAACTTGTGGTTATCCAATCAAACCTAAGTTAATTATTATGTTAAAGAAAAATGCATGTTTGAAAAATACAAAACTAATAAAAGGATGACGCAAGTAGTTTTAATAGATGCATGGCCTAAAATAAACTAGCGGAGTTTTAAAACATGCATAACGAGCCTAAAAAATAAAACTAGCGGTGGGATTTCAATTTTAAAACTATCCTTTTAATTTATTAATTCTTGTCTACCTATTTTAAACATTTCAATAATTACACAAGTACAATAAATTAAATTACAATACAAAATAAAATAAAAACTGAATTAAAAAAACAATAGAATAATCTTCGAAGGGTATCTCGTCCTCTTTAACTTTCGTAAGTGTTCCTCGCAAGTTATCAAGAACAAACGGTTAGAAATAATTAAACATAGATAAAACCTTCGAATCCGCACAAAATATTAATAGTTTTGATTACGGAGGGCTTTTGCGATATTTCTCTATGCTTACGCAAGTGTACGTATTGTTCAAGTAATAATGATCTGTAAGACCGAGTTATCGTCCTCAGAGACTGGTTTGTCAAGTACCGAATATCTAATCTATGGTATCTATTTGGTAACCGTAATTTTGTTTGAGATTTTAGACTAAGAATTCAGATTAAACAAAGCGCAGAAAATAAACTAAAGATGATAATGCTTTGGTTTAAAACAATTATGAAGGAAATAGGGCTTCCAATCTCCTCAACTATCCACTATTTCACGTGTTAATACAATGCTAATGATTCTTCTTCTTATTAAGATAGCAAGTTAACGAACATGTTCTATATTCCGGTTAGGACATATATAAACTCAACCTTATGTAGAAACCTTCTCTATTTCTATGATAGATTTTACCACACAGGAGGATTAAGAACAATAACCTTAAATACTACACAAGTATCGGGGTACTTTCGTCCGCGATTTCAACCTATGTCTAAACAACTACAACATATTCAAATCTCCCTTTTCAGATCTCGATTCGAAATCCTATAAGTTATAACAATTAATGGCCTGTCAATTATCAAATAACCACTACAATATTGAATAGATCTTAATATAGCTGAAGAAGAAATCAATAACTATGCATTAACTATATGAAAGAGTTTCAAGCGATTCGACGGAAAATCCTAATAAAGAGATTAGCTCCTAGACATTGTCATGCTAAGAACTAATTTAATATCCAGCATAGACTGAATTAAATAAAAGAGAAAAGAAAGAACTTGAACAAGAGCAGTCTCCAATCTTATAGCTTTTTGCCTCCTTTCTAGCCTCCAAAGTATGATATCAATAATATGAGGGTTTCAGGGTTTTATATCTAAGAAAAACTGCGTTGCTGATCGGTGTATTTTATATACACCTTTTGAGTCAGTTTTAGTTAGTCTTTTATCCCATTTTGCAAATATAAGTGTCGTATTAGGATAGTTTTTCTTTCTTTTGAGTCAAAGTGGTTAAAATGGCCAAATGGCGGAAAAGGAGCAAAAAGAGGGCAAAAGAGGAGATGCCAGAGCCGAAAACAGAGAAAGTGACGAACGAGGGCGAAATCTGCACAGCACACGGCTCCTCGCGATCAGAGGGCGCGCCACTATCCGAGAGGAAGATATAGCCGCTCGCCAGACAGATATCGGCGCGGCGAAACAATCTGACGGATTGCGAACTTCCGCTGCGGCGCTGTCTGCGAGGCCGCGCACGCGAAAAAATAGGTTTTCGACGGATTTTGGGCCAGCTCTGCAGGGAAAAAGTCGAGGCGGTTTTCACATAAAAGGAGAACCCTAGGCGCTTTTAAGGGTTCCCTTCTGCACAACACAAGACTTTTGGCTCGAGATCGATACCATTAATTTAGTACTTTCTTTTCCTTTTTTTACTTTATTTCAGTTTTTGCATGATGAGCTTTGAATTAGTTCTTGTCATCTTTATGGCTAGGAACTAATTCTCTTATAGGGCTTTCCATGTTGAATTACTAGAAACTTATGTTATAAATTAATGCATGCTTATGGTTATTTTTCTTATTGAGAGATCTATCCAATAATTGAGTTGAATTCTTGGTAATTAATTGACAACTAATTATCACTATATGATTTCTAATCAGATTCTGAAAAGGGGGGATTGTGAATATGCTGTAAGTTGGGTAGACATTCTTAAAATGGGGATGAAAATACCTCAATTATTTATGTAGCGTTGATGAGAGGCTTAACAACCCTAATTTTGCGCATTGTGCGTGACGGTCAACTAGGTTTTTGTTCTTAATCCTCCTATAAAGTTATCCTTATCACCTAAAGTTAGGTAAGGTGCGATACTGGGGTTGAGTGTTTATATAACCCTAACGGGAGTATAAAACGATTTCGTAAACCTGCTTTCTCCTAAAGAAGAATACCATGAGTTAATGCATTAGTAAGTAGCATAAGCGGATAATAAGGATACATGAAAGCCCTATTCTCATCATCACTGAAGTAAACCCTTTATAGTTAACATAGCTTTTATAATTCTTAGTTATAAACAACCAATCAATCATAAATTCACCAAATAGATACTAGAAAATAGATAGTTGGTAATTGGACCCTAATCCTTGTGGACGATATTCGGTCTTATCAAAGACTATATTACTTGTCACGATAACGTGCACTTGCGTTTAAAGTGTGTGCATCTTAACGCGCATCAGTTGCGGACCCTTTTACCCTTCTAAAATTCAGCCCAGTTTCTGAAAATCCCGCGTCGGTGCCTTGGCCCTGCATTTTGGCGCCACGGCGCCGAAACTACTGCAGCTCTCTGAACTTCCAGCGTCGTGGCCCTGCATTTTGGCGCCGCGGCGCTTTATGCCTGTAGACCCCGTGCGGTTGACAATGTATTTTTTGTCCGGATTTCGTCTAATTTCTTCTATGCTTCCCGGGACTTCTTAGGCTTCATTTCTTGGTCTTGTATTGTGCAATTCCATCCTCAAAAGCAATACTTTCTCCTTTATGACCGCTGTAATACAAAAGAAAGAAAAACACACCTAACACTATACTAAACGCAAAAGAAAAGAGTAAAATATTATCTAAAAAAGACTCAAAAGTGTGTCTAAAATACACTCAACAAACACCCCCACACTTACACTTTACTCGCCCTCGAGTAAAGCACTAAACAAAAACAAAAATAAAACACAAAGAAAAGAAAAGACCCTATGAAATGGATGAAGTAGCCATAGCAATACTTCCTCAAAATCATGGATGAAAACTGGGATAATATGTTAGAACATACATAGCATGAATATTTAGCAATCTAGAATTTCAAGTTAGATATTTCGCAAATTCAATTATATCATAATCCCTGGAAATACAAGCACCTAATCTATGCATGTCAATTTCATTCCATTTTTCCCAAATTTCTATAGACCTGTTTACTTGCTATTCTCCACTAATCATAGACATACACATTAGAGATCATCAGGACTTTCAAGGGTTGTAATGTAGGCTTAGGCAGGGTAGATAAAAGTTGGAATTTAGGTTTAAATTACGTACCATAAGCATTTTTCATTCAACTCCGTTTTCCTTCCTTTTGACTTTCTTTTTAGTCTCATACCTATTTTCTCCCCTCTTTTCTTTTGAGAGAATGAGACACATTATCTATAACAAGCACCCCCAAACTTAGGCTTTTGCATATTTTTTATTGGGGTGTATGAAATTTTTACTCTCTTTTTATTGCTTTTTCAACACTTTTCATTTCAATATTTTTCCATTATTACTTATGGCACAACAGAGGAATCATAGGGTGTCAAATAAATATATTATTTAGGCTCAAAGGGGCTAACTAGTGATACATTTTTTGTCAGGGTAGGTAATGAATGGTAAGAAGGGTTATCAAAGAATGCATGAATCATTTCCTAAACATGTATATCTTAACTATTTCGCCTCAAATAACAAGCAAACAGATTTTTTAGACATTTAAACCTTTCGTTTCCATAATTGACAAGACATAGGCTAAGCACAAATATCCCAAATAATTAGATGTCATGAATTTTTGGCATATCTAACTTAAGCACACAGATTTTTGCTTTTAATTCCATTACATTATCTCAATTAATCTACTCAATAGCTTTAGCAACTACAACATACATGATCCATAAGAAAACATTATGACTCACAAACACATAAAATAAACAAAAATACAATAAAAAAGACTCAAAAATAAAACACAAAAATAGAGTAAGACCCCCAAACTTAATCGACACATAGTCCCCAATGTGTAGAGACTAAAATTAAGAGGACAACTTACAGACACAAAACAAAGGTCATAACGGAGGTTTGGAAGGAAATTCTGGAAATTGCATCGGCGATCGGGCTCTCTGAACTTTTGGCGTCACGGCTCTGCAGTTTGACATCGCGGCGTTGTACCAAATTTCAGCGTTTCTGCATTTTTCAACATCTCTGGAGTTAGTCACCCGCTTCACCTGTCATTAAAAACATAAACCAAGCACAAGACCGTGACACTGTTCAAGACAAAATAAAACAAACTAAAAAAAAATTGAAATAACATAATTAAAACATTGGGTTGCCTCCCAAGTAGCGTTGTCTTTAACGTCTTTTAATCGGAAGCAGTTTTTTTACTCAATCAAGGGGGTAGATTATCCCCTCCGCATATCCATTTCAGCACCATTCTCTTTCTCCTTCTCTTTTTCTTTTTCACAGGGCTGAGTTTAGAGATGTTCACCCCTTTGTCAGTATTCACAACATCATTCACATGTTCAGAATTCTCACTCTCATGTTCTGCACCTTGCTTCAATATCACCTCATGAGCATTATTGTTAGCGATTTTCCACACGCTTAACACAAGTGTACGTATCGTTACAAGTAATATATTCTAGGTAAGACTGAATATCGTCCTCAGGGATTAGTGTTCAATTACCAAACATCTATCCTATGGTATCTTTTTGGCTGTCGATATTTTGTTGTGGTTTTTATCTATGAACTACTGAACAATTGTAAAAGTTAACTAAATTACTTTACTTAAATCAAAAATGGTGGAAATAGGGCTTCCAATCTCCTCAACTATCCACTCGCCTTAATCTTTAATGCAACAATAAAGGTTCTTCTTCTATGTTAAGATAACAGGTTAACTAGACCGTTTTATATTCTGATTAGGATATATAAACACTCAACCCCGGTGCAGAAATCTTCTATGTTTTTATGACAGATTTTACCACATAGGAGGATTAAGAACAATAACCTATAAAACTACACAAGTATCGGGGTACTTTCGTCTACGATTTTAACCTATGTTTATTCAACTATAGCATATTCAAATCTCCCCTTTCGGATTTCGATTTGAAATCATATAAGTGATGATAACTAGTGATCAGTTAATTACTAAGCAATCAAAACAACTATTGAATAAATCTTAACTATATGAAG
Source organism: Przewalskia tangutica (assembly GCA_029844215.1). Classification (NCBI taxonomy): domain Eukaryota; kingdom Viridiplantae; phylum Streptophyta; class Magnoliopsida; order Solanales; family Solanaceae; genus Przewalskia; species Przewalskia tangutica. The sequence goes on from CM056734.1 coordinate 107,015,430, forward strand.
AAGAAACCAAATTTAATGCATTAAGTCATAAGACGAGGTTCAAGCTATTCGAAAGGGAAGCCCTAAATAAAGTTTAGCTCCTAGCCATAGACATGCTAAGAACCAAAATATTATCCAACATAAACTGAAAGTAAATAAAGTAAAGAAAGAAAAATACTTAAGAACAAGTCTCTAATCTTGAAGCCTCCAAGAAATTATGTTATGTGATGAATTAGGGATTGTGTCACCCTTGAAAAATCTGCCCAAAGGGCCTTTTATAGCCTCCCAAAACGTGTCCCACTTTTTCTTCTATGCCTTGGCCCATTCCTTCTCGGATTTGGCAAAATTCCCGCATTAACGCCTCGGCCCTGCAGACTGCGTCGTGGTGCCGAAACTCCTGCAGCTTCTCAGTACATTGGGCGTCGTGGCCCTGCAGTCTCTGATGGATTAACACCACGACGCCGCCCTGTTCTCGTCCGGGATGCCAACTTTCATCTCTTTTGGCTCGGGAACCTCATTTTCTGCCATCTTTTTGCTTCTTTTCTCCACGTTGCCTTTTTAAACCACTGTGACTCAAAAGAAAGAAAAATTATCCTAACACGACACATATTTGGACAAAACGGGTAAAATACTAACTAAAAATGACTCAAAAAGCGTATATAAAATATGTCTAACAAACACTCCCAAACTTAACATTTGTTCGCCCTCGAATAAAGATTAAAAATAGAAACAAAGACACGAAAGAAAAGAAAATAACAAACTCAACGACACTGGTCAACCTGCTGAAGGTTAGTAGGATAATATGCAGGAACATATATAGCATGGATTTTTAGCATTCTAAACTCTCAAGTCAGTTATTTCGCAAACTCAGTTCAATCATGCTCAATGGAAGTAGGAATACTTAACCTATGCATGCCAAATTCAAAATTCTATGGCATGTTCACTTGCTATTCTCCACTAATCATAGATACACATACTAGAGATCTTCAGGACTTTTCAGGGTTGTAATGTAGGCTTAGGCAAGGGTAGGTAAAAATAGGCATTTAGGCTTAAATTACGTACCATAAGCTCTTTTTCTTTCAACTCTTTTCCTTCCTTTTGATTTCCTTTTCTAACCTCATACCTATCTTTTCCCTCTCTTGTTTTGAGAGAATGAGGTGCATTATGAATAACAAGCACCCCAAACTTAGGCTTTTGCCTATTTATTTTTATTGGGGTGCATAAATTTGTTCTCTCTCTTTTTGTCTCTTTTTCAATACTTTTCATTCCAAACATCTTCAATTTTTCGCTTATGGCACAAATATGAAATTATAGGGTGTCAAAGAAAATATCTTATTTTAGGCTAAAAGGGGTTGACTAGGGATACAATTTATTGTCAGGATAGGCAGTGAATAGTAAGAAGAGCTAATAAAAAAATGTCTGAGTCATCTCCCTAACATGTACATCCTAACTATTTCGCCTCAAATAACAAGCAAGCAGACACATAGACTTTATCATTAACAATGCATAAATCAAGCACAGATACCCCAAATACTTTGATTTCATGAGTCTTTAGCACACCTAACTTAAGCGTTCAGATTTTTCTGCTTCTAATTTCATTACATTATCTCACTTTACTTCACTAGGTGTTTCAAGTAACTACAACACGCAAGATCATAAAAAAAAATTAGATTCATATAAAACATAAAAAACAACAACAAAGAGACTCAAAATTAAACAAAATAAACTAAGAACACCCCAAACTTAAATCACACATTTTTCTCAATGTGTACAAGACTCAAAAAAAAAAATGGGACTACTTACAGACTTGTGGTTTAAAATGGTGACGGTGGCGGCGGCTGATAGTGCATGGACCACTGATCGAATCTGGTGCTCAAGTCATCAACACGTTGTGTCAAGTGTTGTTGACCCTGCACCATGGTGTCCAGCCTCTGTATTATCCTCTGTTGGTTCATGAGCATCTGCTCCATCATTGGCACTGGAGGTTCCAAGTCTAAGGGTGATTGGTGGCTGTTGCCTGCCTCATACTGAGCCTCTGTCTCAAGCTTGTCTTCTTCCATGGCAGCCTCTGCTGCTGCTGGTGGTGGTGCTGGGGTTCCTCTCCTTTGTTTTTGTGAGGTTTCCCAACAACTTGGAGGTTGTTCTTCACAAATTTCTTGTTCCTAGTGAAAGAATGAAGCCATGGATGGAAGATGGTTGTTTGTAATGGTGATGGGTGTAATGAATTGGGTTTGTTTTATGGAAGAATTTGAGTGATAGAGGATTTTGTTTCGTGGTTTTTTTTGAGAGGTTTAGAGAATTGGGTTTTGTCCGGGAGAAGGATTTGAGAGTTAGGGCTTTTTATTTTTCTGAAAACTCGTCGCGGCACCGAGGCCCTGCATTCGGTGTCGTGGCGCCCAAAGTCCTGCGCCTTCTGATAAATCAGTTTCACGGCCCTGCATTATTGCGCCGTGGCGCCCAAACTTCTGCGGGCTCTCTGAACTTTCGTCGCCACGGCCCTGCATGTGGGCGCCGCGGCTCTGAACTGATTTTCTCCCTTCTCTCATATTTCGTGCTCTACTTTTCAGGCATGTACCTGTCATCACAACACCACAAACAATACCATACGTGAGACTATTCTAACTAAAACTAAATTGCATAATTTAAAAACCTTGGGTTGCCTCCCAAGTAGCGATGTCTTTAACGTCTTGTAGCCGAACGCCGGTTCCTTATCAAGAATATTGGGGTAATTTAACCCCACAGTCTATCCATTTCAGGATCATTTTTCTTCTCAACCTTCTATTTTTCTTTTTCTTAGGAGAGGGTTTAGCAATGCTTACCTGCGTTGACGGACTGATCTCCTTGGCTTCGCCTGTCTTTGGCTCAATCGCTTTGTCTGGTCGTCTTGATCGAGACATTTGCTCATGACTTTGGATTCAATGGTGGGTTTAAACACCTTGAATATCATCTCCTCGTCCTCAACTCTAAGTTTTAGCTCGCCCTTTTCCACATCTATCAGGGCTCTCCCAGTTGCAAGGAATGGTCTTCCCAAGATGATGGGAATTTCATCGTCTTCCTCCATGTCAAGGATGAGGATGTCTGCTGTGAAGAAGAACTTTTCCACCTTAACAAGCACGTCTTCGATGATACCTCTGGGATGCACCATCGCTCACACCCAACCGCAAGTTCATCGCGTTGGTTTGACTTCACCCAAACCCAATCTCTTAAATATTGACAGAGGCATAAGGTTGATACTAGTCCCCAAATCACACAGGGCCCTGTTGCATGTCACTCTACCAATAGTGTAGGGCAGTGTGAAGCTCCCTGGATCCTTAAGCTTAGGAGGCAGTTTCTTCTGCAAGATGGCACTGCACTCCTCTGTCAATGTCACTGTCTCATAATCAGCCAGCTTCCTCTTTTTCCCAAGAACCTTCTTCATGAATTTAAAATAAGTAGGCATTTGCTCCAATACCTCAATGAAAGAAATGTTTATGTGCAATTTTTTAAACACCTCCAAGGACTTGGAGAATTACTTATCAACTGCCTTTCTTTTCAGCCTCTAATGGTAGGGTATCTTCTCTGTGTATTCCCTCACTGGAACTGGTGGAGCCTTCTCTAAAATAGGGTCGTCATCAGTGACCCCCTCATTTTCTGTAGCAACTTTCTTCTCAACTCTCTGCTCTATCACAGACTGGGGTGTAGGTTGCTCTAATTGCCTCCCACTTCTCAATGCCACTGCTTGACCCTGCTCTCTCGGATTAACCTCTGTATTGCTCGGAAGAGTGCCCTGTGGCCTATTATTCGCCATATTGGCCAGCTGTCCAACCTGGGTCTCTAAGTTCCTTATGGAGGACCTTTTTTCTGTCATGAATTGAGTCTGTGAGTTGGTGAGTGTCAACAAGGCTGCCCTCAATTCATCTTATTTTTCGTGTGGGGGCAGATGAATTAAATTGCTGCGAAGATGAGGCCTAATTTAGTGGTGGTTGATTCTGATATTGGCCTCTGAACTGATTCTGCTGCCCTTGGTCACCCCTCCATGAGAAATTTGAGTGATTTCTCCACCCTGTATTATAAGTGTTCGAATAGGGGTTGTTCTGAGCCCTTTGGAAAATTCATACTGCTTGACACTGTGCTTGCTCAATAGGAATATTGTTGGGGTCAGCTGCTGGGCACCTGTCAAAAGTATGTGGACCCCCACAAATATCACAAATCATTGACATCTGGACTGCATTTACTGACACGGTGTTCTGCTGGAGTTGTTTGGTCAGGAGAGCCACTTGTGCATTGAGTGTTGTGATGACATCTAGCTCATGAACTCATATCAGTTTCCTTCCACCTATTCCCCTCTCATTTGGCAAGTGATTGTTGGTGGTCATATCCTCTAGAAAATCATGAGCCTCATGTGCTGTCTTCCTCATAAAGATGCCCCCTGAAGCTGCATCAATAATGGTTCTCGTGGTCCCAACTAGCCCATTATAAAAGATATGGACCAAATTCCACTGTTCAATGCCATGATGTAGGCACTTCCTCTGTAGATCCTTAAATTTTTCCCAAGCCTCATAAAGTGACTCCCCATCAGTCTGATAGAAATTATTTAGCTCTCCTCTTAGCTTGGCTGCCTTTGATGGTGGGAAGAACTTTGCCAGAAACTTCTGTGCTAGATCCTGCCATGTGAATATAGAATCTGTCGGCAGTGAATTCAACTAAACATTTGCTCTATTCCTAAGTGAGAAAGGGAAGAGCCTCAACCGGATGACGTCGTCAGTAACACCATTATATTTGAACGTGGCATACAACTCCAGGAAATTTGCAATGTGCATATGTGGGTCTTCAGATGGTAACCCTCCGAACTGGACTGTGTTTTACACCATGCTCAGGATCGCAGGTTTTATCTCAAAATTATTCGCTCTTATTGCTGGGAGCCTTATGCAAGTCTGTGTTCCAGTAACTCTTGGCAGCACATAATCTCCCAGACTCCTCTCTGCCTGGATCTGAACTCTTTCCTCTACATCATTCGGCAACTCTGGGGGTACTCCTTGGTTGGGTTGATGATCACCCATCTCTTCATTCATCTCATTATTATTCTATCGATCCCCCATGGCTATCAATTTAATAATCCGTGTGTTTCTCCGGTTCTGCTTGCAAGTCTTTTCAATTTCAGGGTTAAAGGGAATAAGTGTATATGCTCCTCTTTTCCTTCGCATAAACGAGATCCCTGAAATAGATTAGAATCAACAAACAGATCACGGCGCACGGTTTCACAAATAAAATAAAATAAAATAAAAACCAAATTAGAAATTAAGAATAGATAAATTGATATTGAACTACGTCAATCCCCGACAACGATGCCAAAAACTTGTTAGCGATTTCCACACGTTTAACACAAGTGTACATATCGTTACAAGTAATATAGTCTAGGTAAGACCGAATATCGTCCTCAGGGATTAGTGTTCAATTACCAAACATTTATCCTATGGTATCTATTTGGCTGTCGATATTTTGTTGTGATTTTTATTTATGAACTACTGAACAATTATAAAAGTTAACAAAATTACTTTACTTAAATCAGATATGGTGGAAATAGGGCTTCCAATCTCCTCAACTATCCACTCGCCTTAATCCTTAATGCAACAATAAATGTTCTTCTTCTATGTTAAGATAGCAGGTTAACTAGACCGTTTTATATTCTGGTTAGGATATATAAACACTCAACTCCGGTGCAGAAATCTTCTATATTTCTATGACAGATTTTACCACATAGGAGGATTAAGAACAATAACTTATAAAACTATACAAGTATCGGGGTACTTTCGTCCACGATTTTAACATATGTTTATTCAACTATAGCATATTCAAATCTCCCCTTTCGGATTTCGATTTGAAATCATATAAGTGATGATAACTAGTGATCAGTTAATTACCAAGCAATCAAAACAGCTATTGAATAAATCTTAACTATATGAAGAAGAAACCAAATTAATGCATTAAGTCATAAAGACGAGGTTCAAGCGATTCGAAAGGGAAGCCCTAAATAAAGTTTATCTCCTAGCCATAGACATGCTAAGAACCAAAAGATTATCCAACATAAACTGAAAGTAAATAAAGTAAAGAAAGAAAAATACTTAAGAACAAGTCTTTTATCTTGAAGCCTCCAAGAAATTATGTTATGTGATGAATTAGGGATTGTGTCACCCTTGAAAATCTGCCCAAAGGGCCTTTTATAGCCTCTCAAAACGTGTCTCACTTTTCCTTCTATGCCTTGGCCCATTCCTTCTCGGATTTGAAAAATTTCCCGCGTTGGCGCCACGGCCCTGCTGACTAGCGCCGTGGCGCCGAAACACCTGCAGCTTCTCAGTACATTGGGCGCCGTGGCCCTACAGTCTCTGATGGATTGGCGCCACGGCGCCGCCCTGTTCTCGTCCGGGATGACTACTTTCGTCTCTTTTGGCTCGGGAACCTCCTTTTCTGCCCTCATTTTGCTTCTTTTCTCCACGTTTCCTTTTTAAACCACTGTGATTCAAAAGGAAGAAAAACTATCCTAACACGACATATATTTAGACAAAAACGGGTAAAATACTAACTAAAAATGACTCAAAAGACGTATATAAAATATGCCTAACAATTATTACTAGTGCGACTTTTCTTAGAGACACCCTTATCAACTATCCCAATGACAAAACATCTATCATTGACTTGAGGATCAGTTGGAGGCTTGAAAACAGTGAAGGTCATCTCCTCATCTTGAACTCATATCTTGAGCTCTCCCTTCTCAACATCATTTAGTGTCCTCCCTGTAGATAGAAATGGTCTCCCAAGGATCATTGACATATTTTCATCTTCCTCTATGTCAAGGATGAGGAAATCAACAAGTAAGATAAATTTTCCCACTTTCACCAATACATCTTCAATTATTCCTCGGGGATGCACTATAGAGCGATCAGCTAGCTACAAGTTGATTGTGGTTGGCTCTGCTTCCCCCAAACCAAGTCTTTTAAACACAGAGAGGGGCATCAGGTTGATACTTGCCCACAAATCACACAAATCATGCTTGCATGTCACCTTCCCTATAGTGCAAGGTAAGGTGAAACTACCTGGATCTTTCAACTTCGGAAGAAGTTTCTTCTGCAAGATAGCACTGCACTCTTCTGTCAGCACCAACTGTATCATAGTCTGCCAACTTCCTCTTTTTAAAGAGGATCTCCTTCATGAATTTGACATATACTGGTATTTGCTCCAAGGCTTCAATGAAATGGATATTAATATGCAGCTTTTTGAAGACCTCTAAGAACTTAGAATAATGTTTGTCTTGAGACTTCTTCTGCAGTCTTTGAGGGTATGGAATTCTGTCTATATATTCCATCATAACTACTGGTGGAGCCTTCTCTAGTATAGGGCAGTCATCAGTAACCCCCTCTTTTTCTGCATCAACTGTCTTCTCCAACTCCTTCTCTTTTTCAACCACTGGTTGGGGTGCAACCTGCTCTAACTGCTTCCCACTCCTCAAGCTGATTTCTTGACACTGCTCCCTTGGGTTCATTATTGTGTTACTAGGGAGAGTCCTCTGAGGTATGTCATTCAATTTTCCTGCCAATTGCCCCATTTGCGTTTCCAAGTTCCTAATAGATAACATAGTCTCGGTCATGAATTGTTTGGTCTATGTCATAAACTGTGTTTGGGAGTTGGCCAAGGTCAACAGTGCTACTCTCACTTCATCTGGCTTTTCTTGTAGATCCGGTGTGCTGAACTGTTGAGAGGAAGAGGCTTGATTTTGTGGCTGTTAGTTCTGATTTGGTCCCTGAAACTGAAATTGCTGCCCTTGGTCATTCCTCCATGAAAAATTTGGGTGATTTCTCCACTCCTGATTATATGTGTTGGAGAATGCATTGTTGTAAGTGTCACACCCCGAACCCCGGGCCCGTGACTGGTGCCCTACATGGGCACCCTTCTACCTTAACAACTAAGTACATTGCGGAAATTAGTAACATCTCGTTTTTTCTTTAAAAATAAACGTGCGTCTGAGCAAAGCCGACAAGGCTGCCATATAAACATAAACAACAGACACAACATGCATAGAGTCGATCCACATATGAATACGGACCTCACAGAGTTAAATCAACTATGACGGACAAGGCCCGCCGTACCCAGCTGTACAAAGCACATGCATCAAGGATATATACCAAAAGATAAACTCACGAGCAGAGGAGCTATCCAAAACCACGGCGGGATCCTACGCTGCCGATCACGAGCAGACCTAAACTGCGGCGTGAACGCGGCCCGAAGGAGGTCGATCGAAGAATGTACCAAGTATGTGAGCAAATGCGTAATAAAATCATAACGATCTAAACAAAGCGGGAGACATGTATGATAGCCAACCTGATACATAATACATAAGCGATCCACATCAAGTCGGGGGCAGCCCTCGAGTCATTACCCAAATATAACCGTGGGTCTCGCGCCATAACATCAATCATGCGTGGAATCTTTCCTCACTGCCGCGATCCATGATATAGTACAACACCAATAGGCATACATGAGCACCAAGTCCCACCGGTGGTATAGCGTCTTGGGGTTTACCCTCACTTATACTCTTACCACGGAGAAGGTGGTAAAGCGGTGGTATAGCGTCTTGGGGTGTACCCTCACATATACTCTACTGGAGAAGGTGGTAAAGCAGTGGTATAGCATCTTGGGGTTTACCCTCACATATACTCTCTACGGAGAAGGTGGTACAACGGTGGTATAGCGTCTTGGGGTTTACCCTCACATATACTCTACTGGAGAAGGTGGTAAAGCAGGTGGTATAGCGTCTTGGGGTTTACCTCACATATACTCTACTGGAGAAGGTGGTAAAGCGGTGGTATAGCGTCTTGGGGTTTACCCTCACATATACTCTACCCCATCTCGACCGACCATCAAACAAGACATAAGCACTACCATGTCTTCTATAAAAATCCGAATTTAACCCAGTACTACAAGTAATCTAAGCATACCCGTGGAATCCCACATCACCGGTGCGTCCCAAGAACTTACAACAAGACACCGACCCTTCAACCGAGAGTCGCGGCTTAATAAAACATAATACTTGCACTCAAAGGCTATTACCAGCACATATAGGCAAGTTCTCAATTAACCAAGCCAAAGTACTTATCAGGGCACAAATAGAATAAATTCTCATTTAACAAGCCAAAGTACTTATCCGGGCACAAATAGAATAAATTCTCATTTAACAAGCCAAAGTACTTATCCGGGCACAAATAGAATAAATTCTCATTTAACAAGCCAAAGTACTAATCAAGGAATACATAGAATAATTCTCTTTTAACTAGTCAAAGTACTTATCAAGGCACACTTTAGACAAATTCTCAATTTATCAAGCCAAAGTACTACATAATGCATTCTTTTATAAAAGACTCCTTTCTATGTAAAGCCCCAAGATACTAACACCCGTAGTATCAAGGCGTGTCTATTTTTCAAAGTAAGTTACTACACTTTTAGAAAACTCATTTCAAAGCTTGAAATCAAGTAACTCCAAATTTTCACAATCTAGGCAACTTATGCCGATTTAATCAAAATAGACAACTTCCTAAACCTTCCATAAAGCCGTTATAACCAACTTCCCATAAAGCCGTTATAACCCTTTATGGTTTTAGACGTATCCATTCCTTCAATAACCAAGAGACTTATACTATTAAAACCAAGTATCACATACTTACAAATCAAGTTCTTAACTTTCAAAATACTTCAAGTCTCTTACTAGTTAGAAAACAAGTTTTCTTCTACTTTTAAACCTCAAGTAACTTCACCCTTAACGCAGTTACTTCTCTTAAATCATGTCATTTCTCCTCTTTAAATCAAATAAGTAAATCACTCCTTTGACTCACAAAGTCATTATAATGACCTTTAGGTTTTAGAACTAAGGCACTAGCCAAAAGATTTGGAAATCACTTCCTTTTCAAGTTTCTATGTACTTTAAAAAAAATACCTTCACTTTTAAGAATCCAAACTTCCCTAAGGAAATGGATTATACTACTTACAATTTAAACATCAAAGTACACTCAAGGAAGTACATAGAACAAATCCTATTTTAGGCAATCCAAATACAAGCAAGGAATGGATCATTCGAGGTAGAACTTACTTTCTTTATTCTAAGGAATCATGCTAGAAGAGGAGATAGTTCACATACCTTTTCGGCTAAATCCACAAGCTAAGCCGAATACACCGTACGTAGAAGTGTCAACCTATAATGGTCACAACAAGGCTATCAACTTCTAGTCTCTATGTAGAATAATACTAAGTATTTAGTCTCTAATTCTACGGAAAATCGGGCAGCACTTCCTTTGTTTCTACTCACTTTGCCACCTTTTTCAAGGCCGAATACAATAACCAACAAGCCACATTTAAGGCTCCAAACAACAACCAAACAAAAGGGGACTACATGCCTTACAATACGTGTAAAATTCCGCCCCACAATTCATACGAAGTAGTTCGATACTTACTAGTCATTCTCGGCCAACAATGACTCAACACAAGCCCTCCTTTTCAACTTAAAATTCCAAGTTCTAAGGTCTAACATGTTATATAGTCTAAACAACTTCAACAACTACAATTTCCTTCTTTATACAACATGCGGCGCTTAGACTAATAATCGACTAAATTGAAATCTTAAAGTTAAACATGCTAGATTTGGATTAGGGTTCGATAGCGATATCCTTATCAATACTCATACTATATATCTCATGCTTGCTAATAACCATAGCTACAATCATAAGTAAGCCTTAACTATTAAAACGACAAAATTTATACCTTTCAAAGCCCTTAAAATTTCCAAGATCCAAAGTCGCGCCTTAGCAATTCTTAGCTCCTTTCCTTAAGTTACCCTCCGCTCAAAGCACTCCGTAGAGGCCTATGAAGAACCCATCTTCAAGTTCCAACTTCAAAGTTGAAGAACTCACTTAGTTTCCGCCTTGCGACTAACGTAAAAATATGTTTTTTCCGAAATCTTTCTATTGAGATTACCTTACAATACCCTAAGGACCATTGGGTTAAAGTCTTGTGGCTAATGGATCAAAATCACAAATTTTTTGTGTGTGTGGGAGGAAGCGACAGAGCACAATCGCTAAGCTCAAAGTTTCTTGAAATTTTTCTAAGTATAGAATGCTCAAGTCTTGCTACTAGTAGTATACTTATAACCTGATGGAGGGCTTGGATAAAAACACTTGTTAAAATTGGAGGAAGAGATCAAGCCAAATGGCTCTTGACTTGGTCAACTTTGTCAGCTCTGCAAGACTAATCTTACATAGGTCAAATGACCATAACACCCTTGCAAATTTTCGTCCAACACACGTGTGGGAGTGCCACGTGTCGCCTCTCATTCGTCCATAAAATTCAGTAACCTCGTGGGCCCCACAAAATGTAAAATTCCTCGGGTGGGCCCACGTGACCAAATCCGTAAAATAAATTTCCATAGTGTTAATAAGTTCTATACTTTACAAATAATACATTTTGAGAATCAATTCTCAACAACGAACATTTTTCCTTTCCGACTTAGGAAGACTTTCGTCGGAAAAACAATCCTTCCTTTCGTACTAATTTCCAAGTCTTGTGTTCCTTACGTACATTCACTTACACATGTCACGAACTTACGGGTGTAACATTCTTCTCCCTTAGAAACATTCGTCCCGAATGTTCTTAGTCGGTTGTCACTCTATACAAACTCGGCGTAATCTCTATACTATGCCTAACAATCAAAAGCACAAGACCAGCGATGCCACACATGGCCATCACCTAACATACGTAAACATAATAATGGACCTTCCGTCGCGACCCTTCTCACAAAACTCGAAGGTTACATCTTCCCAAAACACGGATCCTTAGAGGTTCCTTTCTTTCTTACTTATCATACTTTCTGCATTTCCAAACTCATATAGTACACGTCTAAAATCTCAAATTTTGTTTCTATTCTCCAATCGAGTTACTATCCAAACTTGGCCATATTGTTACTTACACCCCGTTAAGGCTCTTACCGGTCCTTACGACCTAGTTCGGTGGAGCAACGTCCACGAACTCGTATAACGATTAACTCAACTTGGGCACGGCATCCCGGGACCCTATCACATACGGGACCATTTCTATCGACATTCACCCGATTCCATACTATCGGTTGACCGAAATGAGTCTATAACCCGACTCATCGTCACACTTAACTTCTTGTTCTTAGCACGAAATAAATCTCTCTCTTATCTCAAGGTACTTCTTACCATCCCCAATTACTAGAGGTTCGTCACATAGGTCGAAGTATTTCTACCGTCTGATCTTCCTATTGGTCTTACTGCTGTGGGCAATTACTACGTGTGAACTACACAACTATAGTCTCGGTTCACTTAACATAATTGTCAACATTATTAACTCCACACATTATTAATCAAATTATTCCTACCTGCAGGAACTATCACTTATAACCACTAGCAACACAAGGAAAACATATATGCTAGGGCAAAATCTGAATCTATCAAAGCACGTATGATTCAAAAGAGTCGAAATATACCTGTACCCCCATGCGATGTCGCCTCCTGATCCTGTCCAGTAGTCACGTCATCTATGCGGTTCGAAGGACCGCCAGAACTATAAACTCCCCCCTGACCTCTACCACGACTGGCTGACATCTGAACATCACTCGCCTGGGGGCCTTGGTGCGGAGGAAGGGAACCAACTAGGCCTCAGGCTGAGCCACCCTACCGGCGCTCCTTCTAACCGGGCATTCCCACTTCTTGTGGCCCGGACGGCCACAATAGTAACATCCATCTGTGTCATAACGGCATTTCCCCGAATGATGCTTACCACATCTGATACACTGAGGAATAGGTGGCCTCGGCCAGAAGGTCCTGCTCTCGAGAACCTCGACCGGGAGCTTGGACCGCTCCTAAATACCTTGTGGGTCAAATCTCCCACCGTGAGCTGAGGGTATGTCTTGGGTAGGTGGGACGAATACCTCACTCATTGTTGAGCGGCTCGTCCAAAAACTCACCGATAACCAACCGGTCTAGCCTCTTCTGATCTCATGCTGGCCTCTTCCTCTGTACACATGCATGTCTTGGCGAACAACTCCTGCTGTGGAAGGCCTTGCTGCTAACTTGGTCAATAACATAATCGCTTCCTCGCGACCACTAAAGTCTTCTCTAGCGAGAATCAGAGGCTCGTCTTTGAGGTCTCAAAACTGCGCAGAAGAACTTGCCCGTGTGGAACAACATCCAGGTATACCACAGGCACGAGCCCTATCAACTCTCTGAGTCGACTAGTAGCTCTGCTACTCCTTTGCCCTTCAGGCGGTGTTGCCCTCGCCGGAGGCATAGGCAGTAACACAAAAATACGTCGAGAGAGGAATCATCTTACTAACACTCTACATGTACGATCTCGAGTGAGAAGAATAGAAACGACTCATAAATGTCCTGTAGCCTCACTGTTTATGGGTGTGGCGCGCAACACACGATAAGCAAGACTCTACTAGACACGGTCTGTAGACATTCAGAGGCCATCGCTTTGATACCACTCTGTCACACCCGAACCCGGGCGTGGATGGTGCCTACATGGGCACCCTCTGCATAACAACTAAGTACATTGCGGAAATTAATGTACTCATTTTTTTTCTTTAAAAATAAACGTGCGTGCAAAGGCAAAGCCGACAAGGCTGCCATATAAACATAAACAACGAGACCACAACATCTGCAAGAGTCCAATCCCAGTATGAATACGGACCTCAAGAGTTAAATCGAACTATGACGGACAAGGCCCCGTACCCAGCTGTACAAAGCACATCTTGAAGGATATATACCAAAAGATAAACTCACGAGCAGAGGAGCTATCCAAAAACCACGGCGAGGATCCTACGCTGCCGATCACGAGCAGCGTACCTAAACTGCGGCGTGAGCGCGCCCGAAGGAGGTCGATGCGAAGAATGTACCAAGTATGTGAGCGAGAATGCGTAATAAAATCATAACAGATCTAAACAAAGCAAGAGACATGTATGATAGCCAACCTACGATATAATACATAGCGATCCACGTCAAGTCGGGGACGCGAGCCCTCGAGTCATTACCCAAATATAACCGTGGGTCTCACGCCCATAACATCAATCATGCGTGGAATCTTTCCTCACCGCCGCGATCCATGATATAGTACAACACCAATAGGCATACATGAGCACAAGTCCACCGGTGGTATAGCATCTTGGGGTTTACCCTCACTTATACTCTTACCCTGGAGAAGGTGGTAAGCGGTGGTATAGCGTCTTGGGGTGTACCCACATATACTCTACCGAGAAGGTGGTAAAGCAGTGGTATAGCGTCTTGGGGTTTACCTCACATATACTCTACCTGGAGAAGGTGGTACAACAGGTGGTATAAGCGTCTTGGGGTTTACCCTCACATATACTCTGCCACGGAGAAGGTGGTAAAGCGGTGGTATAGCGTCTTGGGGTTTACCTCACATATACTCTACTGGAGAAGGTGGTAAAGCGGTGGTATAGCGTCTTGGGGTTTACCCTCACATATACTCTACCCCGTCTCGATGACCATCAAACAAGACATAAGCACTACCATGTCTTACATAAAAATCCGAATTTAACCCAGTACTACAAGTAGCGGAGCATGCCGTGGAATCCCACATCAGCGTCGATGCGTCAGTAACTTCTGACAAGACAGTAGACCGCTTCAACCGAGAGTCGCGGCAACTTAATAAAATATAATACTTGCACTCAAAGGCTATTACCAGCACATATAGGCAAGTTCTCAATTAACCAAGCCAAAGTACTTATCAGGGCACAAATAGAATAAATTCTCATTTAACAAGCCAAAGTACTTATCCGGGCACAAATAGAATAAATTCTCATTTAACAAGCCAAAGTACTTATCCGGGCACAAATAGAATAAATTCTCATTTAACAAGCCAAAGTACTAATCAAGGAATACATAGAATAATTCTCTTTTAACTAGTCAAAGTACTTATCAAGGCACACTTTAGACAAATTCTCAATTTATCAAGCCAAAGTACTACATACGTACATTCTTTTATAAAAGACTCCTTTCTATGTAAAGCCCCAAGATACTAACACCATAGTATCAAGGCGTGTCTATTTTTCAAAGTAAGTTACTACACTTTTAGAAAACTCATTTCAAAGCTTGAAATCAAGTAACTCCAAATTTTCACAATCTAGGCAACTTATGCGATTTAATCAAAATAGACAACTTCCTAAACCTTCCATAAAGCCGTTATAACCAACTTCCCATAAAGCCGTTATAACCCTTTATGGTTTTAGGCGTATCCATTCCTTGATAACCAAGAGACTTATACTATTAAAACCAAGTATCACATCTTACAAATCAAGTTCTTAACTTTCAAAATACTTCAAGTCTCTTACTAGTTAGAAAACAAGTTTTCTTCTACTTTTTAAACCTCAAGTAACTTCACCCTTAACGCAAGTTACTTCTCTTAAATCATGTCATTTCTCCTCTTTTAAATCAAATAAGTAAATCACTCCTTTGACTCACAAAGTCATTATAATGACCTTTAGGTTTTAGAACAAGGCACTAGCCAAAAGATTTGGAAATCACTTCCTTTTCAAGTTTCTATGTACTTTAAGAAAAATACCTTCACTTTTAAGAATCCAAACTTCCCTAAGGAAATGGATTATACTACTTACAATTTAAACATCAAAGTACACTCAAGGAAGTACATAGAACAAATCCTATTTTAGGCAATCCAAATACAAGCAAGGAATGGATCATTCGAGTAGAACTTACTTTCTTTATTCTAAGGAATCATGCTAGAAGAGGAGATAGTTCACATACCTTTTACTAAATCCACAAGCTAAGCCGAATACAAATGCGTAGAAGTGTCAACCTATAATGGTCACAACAAGGCTATCAACTTCTAGTCTCTATGTAGAATAATACTAAGTATTTAGTCTCTAATTCTACGGAAAATCGGGCAGCACTTCCTTTGTTTCTACTCACTTTGCCACCTTTTTCAAGGCCGAATACAATAACCAACAAGCCACATTTAAGGCTCCAAACAACAACCAAACAAAAGGGACTACACGCGCACAATACGTGTAAAATTCGCCCACAATTCATACGAAGTAGTTCGATACTTACTAGTCATTCTCGGCCAACAATGACTCAACACAAGCCCTTTTCAATCCTTCTTAAAATTCCAAGTTCTAAGGTCTAACATGTTATATAGTCTAAACAACTTCAACAACTACAATTTCCTTCTTTATACAACATGCGGCGCTTAGACTAATAATCGACTAAATTGAAATCTTAAAGTTAAACATGCTAGATTTGGATTAGGGTTCAATAGCGATATCCTTATCAATACTCATACTATATATCTCATGCTTGCTAATAACCATAGCTACAATCATAAGTAAGCCTTAACTATTAAAAGCGACAAAATTAATACCTTTCAAAGCCCTTAAAATTTCCAAGATCCAAAGTCGCGCCTTAGCAATTCTTAGCTCCTTTCCTTAAGTTCCAATCCGCTCCAAGCACTCCTTAGAGGCCTATGAAGAACCCATCTTCAAGTTCCAACTTCAAAGTTGAAGAACTCACTTAGTTTCGCCTGCGACTAACGTAAAAATACGTTTTTCCAAATCTTTCTATTGAGATTACCTTACAATACCAAGGACCATTGGGTTAAAGTCTTGTGGCTAATGGATCAAAATCACAAATTTTTGTGTGTGTGGGAGGAAGCGACAGCAAACCTGATTGGCTAAGCTCAAAGTTTCTTGAAAATTTTTCTAAGTATAGAATGCTCAAGTCTTGCTACTAGTAGTATACTTATAACACTGATGGAGTGCTTGGATAAAAACACTTGTTAAAATTGGAGGGAAGAGATCAAGCCAAATGGCTCTTGACTTGGTCAACTTTGTCAAGCTCTAGCAAGACTAATCTTCTACATAGGTCAAATGACCATAACACCCTTGCAAATTTTCGTCCAACACCACATGTGGGAGTGCCACGTGTCGCCCTCTCATTCGTCCATAAAATTCCGTAACCCTCGTGGGCCCCACAAAAATGTAAAATTCCTCGGGTGGGCCCCACGTGACCAAATCCGTAAAAATAAATTTACATAGTGTTAATAAGTTCTATACTTTACAAATAATACATTTTGAGAATCCAATTCTCAACAACGAACATTTTTCCTTTCCGACGTCCGGAAGACTTTCCGTCGGAAAAACAATCCTTCCTTTCGTACTAATTTCCAAGTCTTGTGTTCCTTACGTACATTCACTTACACATGTCCTGAACTTACGGGGTGTAACAGTAAGGTCTCTGAAAATTTCCAACTACCTGAACCTGCTTCATAGACACATTGTTTGGATCTACTGTTGTGCACCTATCACAAGCATGGGGACCCCCACAAATTTCACAGCTCACTGGTGTCTGAACAGCTTTAACGGACATGGTATTCTGCTGCATCTGCTTTGTTAAAGTGGAAAACTGGGCAGTCAACGCAGTGATATCATCCAACTCATGAATCCCAACCACTTTCCTGTTGTTCATTGCTCTCTCATCGGACCACTGATGGTTGTTGGTGGTCATGTCTTCTAATAAATCATGTGCTGCATTAACACTTTTGCTCATGAACGTTCCTGCTGCTGCAACATCAATAATGGTACGAGTAGTACCACACAGCCCATTATAAAATATGTGGACTAACATCCAATTCTCAATCCCATGATGCGGGCACTTTCTCTGCAAGTCTTTGAACCGCTCTCATGCATCATATAATGATTCTCCCTCCATCTGATAAAAATTAGTAAGCTCACCTCTGAGTTTTGCTGCTTTAGACGGAGGGAAGAATTTGACAAGAAACTTCTGAGTCAAGTCTTGTCATGTGGTAATGAAGTTCGCCTGTAATGAGTTCAGTCATATCTTTGCTCTATCCCTGAGTGAGAATGGGAAGAGTCTCAATAGAATGACATCATCAGTAACGCCAATGTATTTAAATATTGCACACAACTCCAGGAAATTTTCTAGATACATATGAGGATCTTCAGACGGTAACCCCCCAAACTGAACTGAACCGAACCCTGGACTATGTGCAAGATCGCTGGTTTAATTTTAAAATTATTAGCTTCCATAGTTGGAAGACTGATGCAAGTTTTCACCCCTGTAATTGTAGGAAACACAGAGTCCCACAAGCTCCTCTCAGCAGGATGCGAGACTTGTCTCATAACAGCCGGTAACTCGTCATTCACCTCATTCCGATTCTGATGATCTTCCATCGCTAATGAATCAGAAATTTTTTGTTTTGTTCTGTCTGCACAATCTTTCAATTTCAGGATTCAAAGGGATAGGAATGTCTGCTCCTCTTCTACTTCGCATAAATAAATTTCCTGAAATTGATCAAAAACAAACAAACAGATCACGACAAAATGTTCTGAAATAAAAATAAAAATAATAAAAAATAAAAAATAAAAACCAAATTAGAAATAAAACTAGATAATTCGATATTGATAGTACGTCAGTCCCCGGCAGCGGCGCCAAAAACTTGTTGCGATATTTCTCTATGCTTACGCACGTGTACGTATCGTTCAAGTAATAAAGATCTGTAAGATCAGGTTATTGTCCTCAGCGACTGGTTTGTCAAGTACCGAATATCTAATCTATGGTATCTATTTGGTAATCGTAATTTTATTTGAGATTTTAGACTAAGAATTAAGATTAAACAAAGTGCAGTAAATAAACTAAAGATGATAATACTTTGGTTAAAATAATTATGAAGAAAATAGGGCTTCAAATCTCCTCAACTAGCCACTCTTTCACATGTTAATGCAATGATAATGATTCTTCTTCTTATTAAGATAGTAGGTTAACGAACATGTTCTATATTCCGATTAGCACATAAGTCGCGAGATTTTTAATAGGAGAAATTCAAGGATTAGTTAGCACTACATCGTCTGCGGCTTGTAAAGCCTTTTAATGAAGAAAAAGAGATCGGGAAAAGAGCTGCAGGAAAGCCAAAACTAAAGAAAAGCATAAAAAAAAGGAATCCACTAATCTCGGTCATCCCAAGCACCCTCTGCCGACCAATAACTAGAGCGCTCTCTGTCCCCCTTTCACAGAAAATGGAGAGATGAATTGATATATTTATTGAATCTGTCGGGACTGACAGAGCTCGAACCTGCAGCTTCCGCCTTGACAGGGCGGTGCTCTGACTAGTGCGCTCATCCACTGCTTGTTGCGCAACGGCAGCGCATTTCTTTGCTTCGGCCGAGCTTCTTTGGGTAGTGAAATGGTCTGTGAAGGTTAAATAAGACTTGTGTTAAGCAAGCAGAGTAGTCAAGTCAGAGAGGGGGGAAAAGCAAGAAGCGGCTAATTGTCTATCTAGGGCGATCGACGGAATCAATCGTACTTTCACTACTGTGGACCGACTTTCATAAAGCACCTTTGGGCAGCAGCTACTATTGGGATCCAATTTCGAGATCAATTCGATAATGAAACTCTTTAAGCAATGATCTTATCTATGTCATTTCTCTTTACGCGATACAAAAGACGACTTTCGAGAGTCACTTAGCCCCTTTCCCCAAAGCACTGATATGATGACTCTCTCAATTACACGTATTTTAGGGAGTTGAACGTCTTATTCTTATGAGTGACCTATGTGAATATAAGCCTAAAAACTCAACCTTATGCAAAAACCTTCTATATTTCTATGATAGATTTTACCACACAAGAGGATTAAGAATAATAACAGTAAATACTACACAAGTATCGGGGTACTTTCGTCCGCGATTTCAACCTATGTCTAAACAACCAGAACATATTCAAATCTTCCTTTTCAGATCTCGATTCGAAATCATATGAGTTATGACAATTAATGGTCAGTCAATTATCAAACAATCACTATAATATTGAATAGATCTTAATATAGATAAAGAAGAAATCAATAACTATGCATTAACTATATGAAAGAGTTTCAAGCGATTCGACGGAAAACCCTAATAAATAGATTAACTCCTAGACATTGTCATGCTAAGAACTAATTTAATATCCAACATAGATTGAATCAAATAAAAGAGAAAAGAAAGAACTTGAACAAGAGTAGTCTCCAATCTTGTAGCTTTTTGCCTCCTTTCTAGCCTCCAAAGTATGATATCAATAATATGAGGGTTTCAGGATTTTATATCTAAGAAAAACTGTGTTGCGTACCCTTTTACCCTTCTGAAATTCAGCCCAGTTTCTGAAAATCCCGCGTTGGCACCTTGGCACTGCATTTTGGCGCCACGACGCCGAAACTACTGCAACTCTCTGAACTTCCAGCATTGTAGCCCTGCATTCTGGCGCCACAGCGTTTTATGCCTGTAGACCCCGTGCGGTTGACAATGTATATTTTGTCCGGATTTCTTCTGATTTCTTCTATGCTTCCCGGGACTTCTTAGGCTTCATTTCTTGGTCTTTTATTGTGCAATTCCATCCTCAAAAGTAATACTTTCTCCTTTATGACCGCTGTAACACAAAAAAAAAACACCAAACACTATACTAAACTCAAAAGAAAAGAGTAAAATATTAACTAAAAAGGACTCAAAAGTGTGTCTAAAATACACTCAACAAGGGCTCAGTTATTCCAATCACGCCGGGGTTGCAAACTTATAATTCGTTGGTCGTTTTAGTCGCCTTTCTACCGAACGTGTTGGTCTCTCGGATGAAGTAAAAAGGATTTAAGTTTTATCCTTGCCCAGAAGATTTTATTTACGTCTTTCCAGTTGGGGAGGCCTAAAAAATCGATGGATATTTTTTCATCGCTCATCAGTGTATTATTTGTTCAAAATGAATAACTTTTGCCAAGTATAGCAATATGTTTTTTTAAAGAAGTGCAGTAGGTATCAAAAAATGAAGACAACCATTTTGCCAAGTGTTGCATCTGTTCATTTCAGTGTAAACAAAATAGTAAAGGGTAAAACATCCCGCAAAATCCAAGGACAACCACGATGCAATGGCAACAATGTCAAGTGCAATTGTTAGGCTGCTAACATTAACAGAAGCAACCATAATAGACATGAAAACAGTGAATCTGACTCAACACACACCAAATCAGTTCAGTAACCATAGGAATTAATCAGATAAACAAATGGGAAAATGATCAAGATCGATATGGAGACATCAATACAGAAGCGAAGCAGCAGTGGTAACATAATCCGCCGGAAAATACAAACTATCACCGGAATTTTAAAAAAACTCCGGCCAGATACCAAAATCGTGCCAAATCAGCCAAAAAAACAGAAGCAAACCCCAAAAAATATCACCCAAACAAGATTGCCAGAGTTTTTAAACTCCGACCAGATACCAAAGCCAAAAATCAGTCTGTTAACAAAACAAACCGCAGCCAAACACATCCATGGAACAAATGAAATAGTAGCCAGAGACGGAGCAAAAGAAAAAGTAAAAATCAATGACACAATCATAGAAAACAAAAATAGCAACTAAGGTCGCCAACGTTCATGGAGTCTGCCGCAAAACATAAACAATATCAAAATGATTGGAACAAGGTAAAATCATAAGCACAACCATGGAAACAAGACCAATTACTAAGGTCCCCGACGTTCATGGAGTTTGCCAGTCGCCGGTGGTCAGATTCGGTGAGGCAGAGGAGCCGACGAGAAGTAGGTATGTTTTTTAGGGGGAAAGGGCGGTCCGCGACTACTAGCTCAAAAAGGAGTGTGCGGCTGACCTTTGAAAATGGGGGTGGTTTTTTATTTATAGGATTATTTTTGGGTTTAGGTTTAGGGTTTCTTTTTTTTTTTTTTTTTGAGCGAAGGTAAAGGGAATTGGGCTGGATAATTTTAGGGTGAGGGAAATAAAATGGGTGTTTGGATGAAATGATTATTATTTAGAAGAAAAAATAATTTGAAGAGATGCAAAATTATTTTAATAAAACGACGATGTGATAATAATAAAAACATAATATTTAAGAAATGACTAATGCTTAGTAAAAAATAAAAATGTGATGTCATTTTGCGAAAATACAACAACATGGAATATTTATGATTATGATATAAAATTGCAAAAAATGATGATAAAAATACAATGTCAAAAATATTTAAAATTGCAACAAATAATCAGAAAAGATTGTCAAAATTGGGTGTCAACACATATTAAAGATACTCAATCATACAAAACAAAATTTATTTATCTTTATCTTTTATCCTTACTTTATTTTTACTGTACTCAGTTGTATTGATTCTTTCTTACATCTTAGTTCACTAGTAGCACCGTCCTAACACTTTCTGGAGTAGTTGGGGCACCATTGCTGGAAATTAGAGTTCTGTTTCCAGCCCGAATTATTTGAGTTAAGGAATCAATTTGTCTCCCAGTTCAATCAGTCGATACAACAATAGAAGGTAGAATTCGGGGCGAGAACCAATTTGGCACGGCCGAGTGGGACCATAGGTGAATTAATAACAAAGTTTGATTCTCCAGGTCAGGATCATTCTTGGCGTATGCGCCTAAGGTCTGGTAATAAAATGAACCTCGAGTTCAGTACACATCCTAAACAAAATCCTCCCATAAGGAACAACGAACCAACATCCGCCTTGGGTATGCGTTGATACCCATTCACTTTCTCCAACAACCCAGGTGGTGGAAGACTCTGGTCAATCTGAAGGTCCAACCATAATGACCACGTCTTTCATTAGAAAACAGATTGACTTGGGGATCCACGACATTATGTATCAAATTTCTAAACAGTTGGCTAACATTGTGAAGCCGATGGTACATAATAAGGTTCAACAAGAGAGGGAAATTGAGACCAATCGAATCCACCCAGGAGAATGCTCGGCTAGTTCTGTCATCCCTCTAATCAGCGGTGTTATTCAACATGAGATCGCGACTCCCGTTGTTATTCCTCAGCCACATGTACACCAGTCAGTGCCTACTCAAGTGCAGCCGATATCACACCTAGGAACACAAACCCAATCGTCAAGCAACCAACACACTGTATGGTCGCCGCCGAAATTTGGGAGGCAAAATGTGTTGCCTGACCAAGCGAGTTTGCAGTATGGGCAGATCAACATGGCTCGAAGACTAGTTCAGGTTCCAGGACACTTTGGATTTCCGTCTATTATGTTGTACGTTTCCACGAACGGCCCTACGATACAGGTGAATAATGTTGGCCAGCCGAATAGGCAGCAGATGGCCCCCGGCTATGACTTAGCGCGGCTATCTAGTGATGTTGTTTATAGTGGGTTACCATTCCATCAGTCATTAATGGTACTCAATCCATACCTTCCAGGAAGCGTAAACTTTATAAGAACGACTGACGTCCGAGGAGAGCAGTTATGTAATACTGTTCCACCTTATCCTCAGGTTCCGTTAGCTGTTCCAGGAACTCAGGTTGCAGGCTTTGCTGGCCAAACCCAATAACATCAATGGAGCATTACCCCATATATTGGTAATGGCCAACATACCACCTACAACCTTCAAAACCTTTTCCAACAAAATACAAGAGGCCACCAGTGCAGAACGCCTACCAATCGAATCCAGTCAAGAATCGGCACGGGACATCGCAACTGATAAACCTAGAAATTATTGCTAACACCATGCGGAGGTACTTCGGCATCCAACTGAAACCTTTGGACATACATGTTTATAAGAAGTTTTGCCCTGATTGGGTAGATCAGATAACATCTTTGCAAGAGGCTCCAAAACACCGAAGATTGCCATATTCTCTGGCGATGACAACAAGTCCACTATCGAACACATCGGTAGATTCACTGCCCAATGCAGTAAGGCTAGCCAAAATGAGCATCATAAGCTGCAGTTATTCCCTCTTTCCCTAACGGGAACATCCTTTGCATGGTACTCCTCTTTGGGTCCTGGTTCCGTGCAAAGCAGGGCCGACATGGAGGGTTGCTTCAATAATAGGTTCTATTGGCCCCAACCTCAGGTTATCGTGACAGATCTAACGAATCTCAAGCAACAGATCGATGAATCGACTATCGATTTTATCGAGAGGTTCAGAAAGAAGGTCGGGAAATGCACCGTACACTTCCCCAAATCTGAGTGTGCCCACATGATAATCAACAACATAAATCCTCAATTAAAGGAAAAGTTGGTGGGATAATCTTACTTCGACCTAAGCCATTTAGCCAAAAAGTTTAGCCAAATAGAGCAGTACATCCAAGAGAAGAAGCGTAGAAGAGCCAGCCGAAGTTGAGGCTCTCACTTGGTATCCATCATTGAACAGATGAGTCTGACTCAGAGTCAGCCGATTGCACTGAAGATGAAGTGGTGGCCGATATTGTTAGGGGCAAGGTCTACTCTTGCCCAGCCTTGAAAGCCTTCAAAGGTAAGGAAACAAGTCCAACCGATGATAGGGTTGGTTACTTGTTTGATATCACAAAGGCAGATCAGATCTTTGATCATCTGCTCAGAGATAAGCAAATTCGGCTGCTCGATGACCACAAGATCTCTCCTACCAAGGAATTCAAAGACAAAAATTATTGTAAGTGGCATAATTCATACAGTCACTCTACTTCTAACTACGTGGTCTTCAGGGAGGAGAGGTTCAATCTAGTCGATAAGGGAATGGATGGAATGTCTATTGATACCGACCCCTTTCCCGCGGTACCAATATATATGGTGTCTTTTGCTAAAACTGATGAATCCGCGGACACCAAAGGGAAAAAATTGATGAAAAGGGTATGGATCCCTAAGAAACCTGCCGAAGGGGAGAAGGTCACAAAGATTTCCGTATTCGACTGTTCATGCAGCCTACATGATATTTGCGGGAATAGGTAGCCGGCTAGGATCAATTTTCATGACCGCACCAGAAACGCGAGGGACTTCGAGCGAGAACTTCAGGAGCAAACCATAAGGTTCAGAAGAGTCCCTATTGGAGCCAGGCGTAGGCTTGGGGGCAAATACGAATGCCAACCAACTGGAAGCCGAGCATGCCTCGAATAGATGAAGAACCTCTCCCTAAAACCAAACATATGGTGGTCGAGTTTAACGTAAATGAGGGTGTCTCGGCCTTACGTATCATAGCGAGAAATGAGGATTAGACGAGACCCCAAAGAATGGTTAAACCATCCTCCAACACTGAGGAAGGGAAATGGTCCATCAATCAGACTCTTAGAAAGAGGCATCACCGAGAGTCGCATCCAAAACCCAAAAAAGAAGGATGCGATGTGACAATGCTTTACGTAAGAAGCAACAAATAGTGCATCTAATTTCGAACACCAAGGCAGTCGAAAATCAGGATATTCCTGAGTCTTCCATAGTTGAGGCTATCGAGCGGGTGTTCGGCTTAGTTGATTCATGGAAATTACACCGGAAGGAAAGACGATGGGTCAACCAAAACTAGATGAACAACCTTCCGACAACCCGAAGGAAGAACATCAGCAAGAGAACGAGGCCTCGGATGAACTTGTAACTGAGCTAATTCCACAGATCATGTAGAGGACTCAGTTAGAGGATCCCCAGCCGATCTACATGTGTCTCCATGAGATAGAAGGTATCGGCTTCTCTTCAACCAAATTTTACGAGGTGGGAGATCCCATCCTAGATTTATTTAGCTAATACCTGGTCGAAGAGATGTGGGCATACATTGAAATGATAGCCTAATCCCATATGAGTTCTGGGCCATTCGCTCCGCATTTGATAGCCTGGAATGCGATGTTTGTGTGGAAGATGCAGAATGGGCAACAATGGTCGATACCCCGGCTAGGGACACTTTAAGCGCCATATTTGGCATGCCTACATAAGATATGGTTAAACACCTCAAGCCCCTTTATGTGAAGGCTTACATCAACAGCAAAGTCATTAGTCGAGTGTTCGTCGATAATGGGGTTGTTCTAAATGTGATGTCATTGCTTATTTTGAAGGATCTCGAAAAAACAAAGAATGATCTCATCCCAACTAACATGAAAGCTTTATGTGAGTGGCCTCTGAAGCATAGAGGATTCTAGTGCAGAAATCACTATGGGTCCTAAAATGGTCAGGTCTGCCTTCTTTGTAATAGATGGCAAGCTGTTTTACACCATTATGTTGGGCAGGGACTGGATTCACACCAGCCGATGCATTCCTTCCACCATGCATCAAATGCTCATCTTTTGGGAATGAGATAAGATTAAAATTATCCCAGCAGATGATAACCCATTTATGGCCAAGATGTAGCGTTGCCCCCGAGAGTTAATATCATTAATGATGGCCAAACTAAAGCTTCTAAGTTTGGAAGAATATCAGCAGGCCATGATAATGGAGTTGAGTCAGTTGGATTAAAATCGACTGACAACTATAGAAAGATTCAAAGTCGGCAAATTTAAAATTTCTACAACATACAACAAACATATCAAGACTAAGATGTTTTCCGAATGAGATTTAGTTTGGAAAACCATTATGCCGATTAAATCATAAATTCGGCGAATGGTTACCAAATTGGGAGGGACACTTCGTAGCGAACCCACAGGTTGTCGGTAATACGAATCAAGCGATAATTATGCATGGAAAAGAAAGATAAAGGGGTAAGACATATGTGAAAAAACATTAACCTTTGGGCAGGCATAAGTTATCAAACAACCACAGACCGATTGATTAGTCACAAAAACATACCCTACAATTTGGGGTCAATAACACTAGAAGGCCGGGTCGATCGGCATTCCACTAGATAAAAGTTGCAATATATCACCAGTAACAGAAGTCTCAGGGTTAGCTGAATCTAAGACTGCTTGGGCATCCAAGGTACCCACAATCTTCCCCCCTCTCTCAACTTCAACAAGGACCAGCTGGCGAAGGAGCAGTGATTGTCGGCATTGCTTGAACTACATGGATTCTCTACACAGTTCATTCATCCTCCAATTTGGCCAGTCGTTCGCTACCTGCTTTCTGATCTAGCTCTCAAACCTCCTGCTGGTCACCGAGTTCCTAGATTTGATTATCCAATTGAAGGCTCTGCCGAAACAAAAAGGAATGTGTGGAATCGCGGGCACTAATAATCGAGTCTAAGGTACTCATATCCAGAATAATAGCCTCTATCTCCGACTGGATCTGCTCCAACTCAACTCGCAGTTTGAACAACCGCTCCTGCAAATCATTTCTTCGGCTGATATCTTACTGCCTTACTACATTCACCTCACTGAAATAAGTCTGAATGCGGTTCTTCTCTTTTCGAAGAGACCCCAAGTGTTGCAGAGCAGAGACAACGTCATCATGGCTATCTTTGGTCATTTTATATAAAGCAAACAAATCATTTAGAGCCAAAGCCATGTCATTATAAGTGGCTGTCAGAGTCGGGGAATCCTTTGTTTCTTTCGACAATAGGATCAAAGAGGCCCTCAAAGCATGTAACTCCTATTTGGTGGTTGGAATCCCCATGGTGAGAGATTCCTCGACTCGTTCTCGATGGACGCCAATAGGTGCAGTTGATGCAGTGTTGGTTGAGCTAAAATAGCGCAAAAGTACATCTACCGGGATGATTTCGGCTGGGACCTCTGAGCCATCAGTTGTGAAGGCTTCAGCTGAATGATTACCTCCAGTCGTATCCTGCACAGGAAAGAACAGTTTCAGAAAGAAATTCAAGAGTCTAGAGACAAAGGATATATCTCTACGGCTACCTCATCGGGTGCCTCAATAGAAGGAATTATGGCATCGAGGCTAGCCGATGGAGAATTTTGCGGGTGTTAGAAAGTTCATGCTAAAGAGGACACCCCTTCAGCACAAATAGAGGTATCATGTACTCTCCTCCGCCTAATACGCCTTAGTAGCAGCAGCTCCTGAAAGACAAAACAAAGTAAACATGAGTAAGGCTATGTAGCCAATGCAGAGGTAGTCAAGGCAGATAAATAATATACCTCATCATCTTCCTCTTCAAAAATAGAGACTTCGACCCCGCGAGGTCTTTCTTACCTACGACCATGAATAACAAACCCTCCACCTAGCTTTGAAACGTATCGTCTAGTCAACGAAGATCCCTCTAAATCAACGAACCCTGAGAGGAATGAAGTCAGTGAAAAGTGTTTGCCTGGAATAAATAAGAAATTCTGGCAAACATTTATGAAGAAAACAATTCATCTTTTTTCTTTGGTTGTCGAAACCTGACGGAAGACCAAGAGGCAGTAGGCCCAGCCGAATTGATCGAAACCACCTTTGAAGGGGTTTTTTTGTCCTTAGTTGAGCGTCTGTTAGGTTTATCCTCTTCGGTCGAGTCAGCCGATCACTCTGCTTCACCTGGATCATCCAATCACAGTAAACTTCCAAAGAGGATTGGAAGAACATTTCTTTGGCTGCCCTCCACCAGTCAACAAAAACAATAGTGGTATCGGCCATCGGGAAGAATGATTGCCACACGAACAGGTCAAGCTTATGCAGGATGGGAGCATCTATCTCCTCTGCTTGTTGGGCATTTAAAGAACAAAGGTGGGTCGAAGGAACCACACTACGATGAGGCAATGGTACATGTTGAGTCAGAACAAATTGTTGTGCCATAAAGTTGGGTCGATAAGGCTCCGTTGTCAGCTTGTTATGCCTATAGTTGTGCTTTAAGCCTCTCAAAAGGTCCCTAGATGTAAGGATACGACTCCACACCTGATTCATAGCCGACCGCTGAGTGAAGGTAAGATCATCGTCGGCTTCTATTAACCCAATCGGGAGCGGCCCATTTTTCAAGGATCAGTTTCCAAACTTCATAATGGTCTCGAGACAAACCATGAAGGGTGGAGGCCGCAATGAAAACATCCTGGGGCACAAGAGGTGTTCCCCGAAGGGTGTTGGCTAACGCCGACGGATGTAATGGAAAACAGCTGACATCAAAATCAGTATGGATGAACTATGGGAAATACAAAGTGATCCACAACTAAAGGAACCGCAGAGGATCGGCGAAAGTATCCAGATTCTGAGAATCCCTTAACCTGGCTTGAGCATCGCGCAAGCCATATACAGATAAGACAGGAAGATGGATGCCCAATTAACTTCTTCCCCTGAAGTGCCCAGAGCCACATGAATCTCCAGCTCCTTGACAATTACACAAGAGCCTGTATAGACGAAGTAATGGCTAAACTAGTAAAGTAGAAAAGCATGATGCTCAACATCATCGACCGAAAGAGGTGGACTTCGGAGGTTCGCGGCCATAAAAGCACCATAGCTGGAGGAATTTTTTGAAACAACACTTCCCAAATCGGGAAGTTTGATTTCACTCAGGGCGGGTGCTTCGGCTCCCAGTATCGGAAGGCCAAGTATCACCATTATATTGAGAAAGGTGGGAGTCATCATCCCCTAGGAAAAGACAAAGGCATTGCTAATAGTCGACCAATAACCAAGAAATGCATATATGTGGCCGATATAACAGGAGATATCAGACCTCGATAGTGCAATGACGTCGTAAAGACCCATACATTTCCACTCAGCTCCTTTGGTCGACCTGACCCGGTTCACCCAAGCGAAATAGTTGGCTACCTTGGTCGGACAATATTCGGTAGTAAACCAGTCGCAGTAGACCTGTCCATCGGGCCGAGGACCCGACCCGAAAAACCAATGCCAGGGTCAGTTATTTTCTGACCCGAGAGCCACCTGACCCGAAAAAGCGGGGACCCGAGCATACATAGGGTCAGGCCAGGGTCAGATTTTTTTACCCACTCGGCCCAGACCGACCCCTTACCCGACCTCGACCCGTCACTTAATCTTTTTAATATAATTTATATTATTTTACTTTATTAATATTTACTTGTTTAAGAATATATGTGATGCAGACTTTATGTTTTAACGTGAAGCAATGACAATGTAGGGAAGGGAGAAGAGAAAGTAGTTGTAAATTGGTGAAAGTTTAAATAATCATAACTCTGCGTTCGGATGTCCGTTTCACCTAAAAAATATTATTTCACATATTTTTTCGAGACGAGGGGCAAAATGTGCCGAAAATGTCAATCTTCCCAATCGATTTGACGTTTCCCCCAAATCGGTTTCTAATTTTCCCTTTTCTTTAGCAGAGATCTCACGATATACAATAGATTTCAACATAAATTTCGTGGTAATGTTTCAAAGAATGTTAATTTCAGTATTGAAAATTCAATTTTTTTAAAAAAACTTGCCGGCCTTCGACCCTACCCATCCAAAATTCCTCGTTTATTATTTTGTAGGGCGGGTCAGGGCCGACCCGAGGCCCGTAGGGTCCCCGAATGGTCAAGGCCAGGGTCGGAAAATCTAAAAAAAATAGGGTCAGGGTCGGGCAAGTAGGAAAAAAAAAGTCATTCGACCCGACCCTGGCCCGGCCCGACCCGATCTTTGGACAGGTCTAGTCGCATGTGAGGGGAATACCATAGGTCACCGGACTGAGGTGTTGAGATAAAAGGATGTCGCCTTGTTCTGGCCTACCATATAGAGCCAGAACTTACTGTTCATCAACAAAGACCAAGGCATCGGTTAGGTCTTTATCGACTAAAGTGATCACGTATACCTTCTGAGAAGAGGAAGAAGAAGCCATGTTATTTGAATAAAAAAAGGATCGAGATCGGGGTTTTTTTTTTCTTTTTTCTAAAGGAAATAAATTGGAGATGATCTTAAGAGCGAGTGGAAAAATTTTCAGAAAATAGATCTTTCCTTAAATGGATTTCGATGTGTGGCAAGAATTGGAGAAACCTCTTCGAATGCACGACTAGAATACATTGGGACTGATTCGTGGTCATAAAGACGCCTCAGTTGAAGGGAAAACCCAATTCAGAAGAAATCATCATTGCATGCACTAGAGATTATACGATTGAAGTAACATGCATGACTGTCAAGCTGAAGCGCTGACTACTTTCGAATACATTAACCCGACAATTACACTCGAGTTAATGTGGGGGCAATTGTTAACACTAAAAATAATTCAATTGTTTAGCCGAATTCGCTAAAAGCCGAACTATTCAGGAGCCTAATTTATTCATAGCCCTCGACTATAAGAACTTCATCTACTACTAAGGCATCCTAGCTGAAGTTGTTAGTTAGAGGTATGACTGAGATCCACTCAGATGTAGACGCCTCAATGACCAAGTCAAAAGGGTTTTTAGACCCCTAAAAGCGGTAACGACCAATAACAGTTAAAAGCAAGGGCCATTATCCGAACAAGAGGAGTAGAGGGCGAGCAAATCGACACCATCTCCCCCATAGTCGGCCGGACTTAGTGGGTTACTTGAGGTTGAGAGGGGGGGGGGGGGGGGACACGTTTGTACAATTTTTTCTTTTTTCTTGTACTATAAATACTAATTCATTGTACATATTAAAGACACTCAATCAAACAAAATAAAATTTATCTATCTTTATCTTTTATCCTTACTTTATCTTTACTGTACTCAGCTGTATTCATGTTTTCTTACCTCTTAGTTCACTAGTACTACCGTCCTAACGCTTTCTGGAGCAGTTGGAGAAATCATTGTTGAAAATTAGAGTTCTGTTTCCAGCCCGAATCGCTTGGGTTAAGGAATCAATTTGTCTCTCGGCTCAATCAGCCGATACAACGACAAAAAGTAGAATTCGAGGCGAGACCAATACTACTAGATTTGTTTATGTAAGTCTTGTGTATATATCTCGATTATTCTACAAATAACTATTATATTTCTTCTCGAGCTGAACATGAATCTTTCCATTTATTTGACTCTCACACTCAATTAATGGTAAATTTTGATATTCTCTCCTTATGAATGTGATTAGTCTATCTCCTTTTCTTTGTTCATGTCGCAAAAAAATAACAAAACTAATATAAGACCAAAATATTCAAAGGATGCTTCTAACAAAATAAAAAGGAAAATATGCTATAACTGATAAAAATTATTCCATGTTCTCATTTCATATCTGATGTAGGACTCTTAACACTCCCCCGTACGCCAGACTTTGTTAACTGGAGCGTAGATAATATAATTTGAGGGACCAACATCGGTGAAAAAAGAATTAAAATGGGTCTGGCTCTGATACCATATAAAGAATGGATCTTGGGCCTAACTAAACCCAAAAGCTAATTTGTAGGGTGAGAATATCTAAGTCCATATAAGGAGTCAATGTTCTCATTCTCTTAACATAGATGATCTAATGTAGAAAGTCTATTTGATTATAGTTACTTTACTTGCTTTTTTTTCTTTCCATAATGAAAACAATCGTACATAATGACAGATCATGTCCATATGGTTAACAATTTGTGGTGAAATGAATTTGTTCTATTTCACCAACACAAATATCTAATAATTATATATGAGAAGGAGTAATATTTAGGACCAGAGGGGATAGCATATGGTTTATTGAGCAAACAACAATCAGTTATATTCTTCTCTCGGACTGGTGATGATGGTGTCTGCACTTGCAATCATTTGTCATAATTGCTTCAAGAATTAACTATAAAATGGATTCTTATCAAGTGAGAAGAACAGTTTGCCTTATTTTTTATTGCCATCTGGAAACAGAGATGTTTCGAACATTCACAACCACTTATTCTTCAATCACCATCACGAGATGCCTTACTTAGAAATACTGACTATTTCTTATGTCTTTATTTCGAAGTACTTTACCTCTAAATATAGGAGTTTTTGACGTACTCAAATTTAACCAGATTTTAGTACAAATTCTAAATACTAGGTGAAAACAAAAAAAAAAAAACTGAGATGACTAGTTGGAGTGGCTATAACTCTAAACCATATTGTTTTCTTGGGTGCAAAAAGGCGAAATCCCTCGCCCACCCCCAGCCCGACAGAGATAGGTGGAAGAAGTAAATCATGGTGACGTAACGGCTCACTAGGTGGGAGGCACAGTGTTTGGTGCTCACACGAAGTCATCCCCTACAAAGAAGGAATGAAACTCCACACTACATCTGCTGTCGGACTGAGCACTGCTCTTAAAGACAATCTGCACGGGCCAAATTGAGCTACTCTGCACATGCAACCATATTGTTTTCTAAGAAGAGTATTTATGAAGGGGAATATATGTTACAATTATATATTTTATTATATGGCATATATGACTGGAGGCAAATCATTGTGCAAACTTCTGCCAAATGAAGGTCACAAGTATATGAAATAGAATTGTTGATTTAAAATTAAAATATGTGTCAAGCAAATGAAGCTTCTTATCCTAGCAGATTTGAGTCATGTAACCTAAGAAAAATTCTAGAATGTTAATTTAATTTTTTCCTATGTACCCAGAAAATAAATCTTATATATCCACTCATAATATTTACAGTAATTTTTTTAAGATGTACTATGTAACTCTAGGCTTAAGATTATGTTGTACCGACAAGCAGAATTTTGGCCACACCAGAAGAAAA
The DNA here is from genome assembly GCA_029844215.1 of Przewalskia tangutica. NCBI lineage: Eukaryota > Viridiplantae > Streptophyta > Magnoliopsida > Solanales > Solanaceae > Przewalskia > Przewalskia tangutica. The sequence goes on from CM056734.1 coordinate 107,048,667, forward strand.
AAAAGAAGCATATTAAGGGATAATTATGGCTAAAAAGACAAATTAAACTCACATCAAAGAGACGAAAAGACATACAGAATGATATGACAGAAGTACACCTAAGCAAACCACAACAAATGAATAAAGTTAAAATCCATAACCTAAGATTTTTCACTAGCTAATCACTAGCTAACTCCTTTAATTATTAAGTGTAAAGTGAAGACATTGTATTAATTTAACATTTTGTTTTTGTGGAACGTTACCTCATTAATTAGTAAAATTGTTAGCTTAATATAAATATCTAGTGAAAAATGATGTCCAGCAATTAATGTGAGAGGGAGTAATATTTAGGACTAGAGGAGGTAGTATTAGGGTATTAGTAGGATGGAGAAAATAACACATGCATTAACTTTATATATTATTAATATCTTATTTGGTACATTTTTTTTATCTATGTATAACTAATATACGCATTAGTTATACACTCTATTTGGTATCTATACTAATACACAACAAACTATAATATTAGCAATGCAAGAATTTTTAATACATGCATAAGCATGGTTAAAGACACAATTACTCCTGAAGTCTCTCACATAGTATAGTATGGAAGATATTTTTGTAAACAATCAACTTTTTAAAGAAAATTATGCAATGCGTGTATTTCTAATACACTAAACTAATAGTGGATAAAAAATAATCTCTGCATAATTAATATTAACATAACTAATCTAACATTATTAATACCAGTATTACTAATACATTATATGTTCACCATTATTTTTATTATTAAAAGAGGAAGCCAATCACATAGCTATGTGACTAAAAAGCAATCAGTTATACACTTCTCTCATAGGTGATAGTGGATGCACTAGCAATCATTTCTCATAATAGCTTTAAGAATTATAACCCACACTTGGTTATAAACTTATAATGGGTTCTTATAATTATTAATTTAGAAAGTGACAACAATAAATTTGCCTTATTCGGATTGCCATCGTGATGACTTGCTGTAATGGCTATAATTCTGGACCATACCGTTTTCTAAGAAGAGTATAGTTGTATGAAAAGGAATATCTCTTTGTTTAGTAAGATGGTCCATTTTTTGTTCTATTCTATGCTATTTATTTTTTCATCTGATGTCCGGTAACTGTATTAAAGATTCGACTAATTCGAGTCACGTTGTATAAGACCCACATAAGTGGAAGCGATCCCCTCCCTAAAATGATTTCTTTCATACTCAGGACTGAAATCCGAGACCTCTGATTAAGGGCAGAGATATTATATTTTATCCCGCCACAATCCTAGTTGGTCTATTCTATACATCCACATATTGCATACACAAAATTTCCTAAGTAGAACATATTTTTTAAACATTATCTTATAATTTGATAATAATTTTAACAAATTGGAGAGTGATATGATGAAATTTTTCAGTGAGTACTAAAGGTTAATGAACCTAGAAAGTATGAAGTTAATAGTTATAAGAAAAATGATTTATATATGTCTAGGAACAAACTTCCCAATGTACAAAAAAGTTTTCAGTGACGACAAGAAATCAAACGGCAGTAGGGAAATTAAGCTAATTAATAGTATATTATATAATTCATTTTCTTGTGAAAAATCTTCATTTTCTTGTGAAAAATCTTTGTGGGGGTCTTAATTTGCCTTTAAGAGATAATTATAGACAAAAAGACAAACTAAACTCACATCAAAGAGACACAAAGACATACAAAATGATATGATAGAATTAACATTGATGTAAGCAAACATAAAAAAAATGGAATAAAATCCATAACCTGAGATTTTTCACGAACTATAACTCCTTTAATTAATAAGTGTAAAGTGAAGACATTGTATTATTTTATTTCTTGTCTCTGTGGAATGCCACCTCGTTTGTAAAATATTAGCTTTATATTCTGGTGTAGTTCAAGTTTCATTTTCTTTGGAATATATATAGTGGTCCTACCAAATGAATGAATGAATATAATTAATAGCTTGCAAATCACGGTTTATATTTGATAGCAACTTCAGTATTTTCTCTCTCGTAATCTATTTTGTATTTGCTAATGCTTTGTACTAATAGTATTACATGATCTATGTGTGCATGTGATACATCTCAAGGGCCACAGGCTATTGTGCAGGCGGATGCAATAGCGTATGAGATATCAGGAACTCATCTGTTGAGGTGCCTTTAGTTTTGCGTTAAAGTCCAAGGGGACAAATTTAGGTAGATGACTCATCAGATAGGGTTATTAGTAGGTTAAGAAGAGCTTTCAAATGTAGTAGTGAGTTAACATATTTCTTTAGAAAAATTGAAGGATAGAAGGTTTGAAGTGTATATCGAGGTTCTTGAACATCAAGCAATAATGCATATGGACTATCCGCTGACAGTGGCCCAGTGGCCATTAGTCAAATTTATGGCCTTAGGGTCATAAGTTCAATTCTCGGCGGATACGTTCTCCGGGGCATATGTCTCGTATTAAAGTCTGGTAGCTTAACCGCGTGGGCATATTGCAGTTTGATTCCCTTCAGACAATGTATATGGACTAATCTAAGTTGTTTTAATCATTGTAGTATATGAAATTGTTGTCCATGTGGGTCATGACTATGCAATGTGACTAATGAATAATAACAATATGATAATCATGTTGTAGCACGTGGGCTACATTATATTGCTGGTTGCTTCTGCTATATTATCATGCTCAATAATCAATATATCGAAACCAATCAATCATCTCTCACAATCATGTTTTTTCTATTGGACATTCACTTATGCATAGTCAATTTCATGGCATTTGTAGGCGGTAGATCTAATAATGGGCTCGTTTGGTACGTCGCACTGGACAGTATATTTTTATATTAGATTGTATTGTATTGTAATAGACTGAACTGTATTAATATATAATGGACGGTATTTAAGTATTAATATATAATGGACTGTATTTTTATTTTTTAGGTTTAGTACAGTCCAGGGAGATCCATATACTAGATGAGTCTCAAAAATGACAGTTGGAGTGTACTATTTTTAGAAATAGTCTGATCGATCCATTTAACGCCCACCAAATCGTATTATTTTTGTGTCGTCTGATCTAGCGTGTCTGACGTCTGCGCGTGCGCAATGAGTCTTGTGGGAATTTGATTTAGCATTGTATTCCCCTCCTTTGTCTCCATTTTAGCTTTGCCTTTGTCAATAATATTGGTCTTGAGTTCTTGCTTAACGTATTAAGACAATAGATAGCGGTGAGATCCATTTGAATTCAAAATCTGGGCACTGCGCTATTTTCCACGGAATATCCGACGAAATTCTTGATAAATTTTTCGGTAAATTGGAAGAAACAAACTAATTAAAAAACTTAAAATCGTTCATAAGCAATCGTGCTTAAGTCCACTAGGAGAAGAAACTTCTTATCCTTTTTTTTTTTTTGATAATACAGTGCGGTGGCGCCATAATGCCCATCACTAAGTGATTGCACAAGATTGATCTTATCTTTCCTGCGCGAATGGAACCCGTTCTTAGCCGCCACCGCCAGATAAATCGCGGAATGTGCGCCCCGCATTCAGTGTCTGATCGCCACCAACGGATCAAAGCTTCATATCCTTAAGTGTACAACTCCATAGTATCAAAAAGCTTCTTCATGATTGTGACCTTCATTCGCTAGAATACCGGCACACTAGTTTGTTTTCCTCTAGATATTTTCTAATCGTGGCCTTTGGCCTGCAACAATAATAAGCCTAAGAGGATGTTGTCGTACGTCCTCTTCCATGATAAGCTTGACAACTAGTACGTAGTCTGTTGCCACTAATTCTACATCGTCATAATTCATTTGATTAATCTGTGAATAATAGTCTATGCTTGATGCTCCATAATTATGTAGTAAGATTTGAAGCAGGCTTCATTTTATAGGAGTATCCCAACAGCCAGTTTCCTTGAAGATCTCTAAAGATTCCTCCAAAAGCTATATTTTTTTATAAATGTGTTGGTCGAAAGTGTATTTGATTAATTTCCATCGAAAACCATAGAATACTGCCGGCATTCCTACGAGAACATATAAAGGTGTAAAGTGAAGTTGGTGTATGTTAGGTCCGAGGCTACGGATAAGCAAATGAACGCAGGAAAAATAAAGATTCGAAAGCTTGAAAAGCTAAACAGTTCATTTATGTTTCCTTGAGTGTTGTGTCAACACTTGAGGCAACACTCGATAAAACAATGATCAACCTTAAAGTGTAAATGCAGCGGAAAAAGTAAAAGACATAAAGTTTATATTTTCAAAGGTATAAATTAATATAGCCATTGATGATTAATGACTGAAGTAATATATATATTATATACAATTACAATTGAATTTCTTTGTACAATTTATAGAAATAAAATAAAAAGAAATTATAAAAATAAAGTCGCAGATGACTTTAGCCTAAAGACAAAACCTCAATAAAGAAACACAACATCTTCATTACAATTGCTTCAACATTTAGCTTAATCTAGAATCTAGGCAGCAATAGTAATGTGAGACTAGATGTTGTTATACTACTTTAGGCAGTGGTGTTTGATCCAGTTTCTAGAGTGAATTTTCGAGAGCTCTCTTGGTGATTCTTTTCTTTGTAATCTAGATACTGATACAATGAAGTTCCTCTACTATTTATAGTGTTAAACTTCCTTGAAATTCTCACTGTTTGATTGGGGAAGTTGAGAGAAAATAGGCAGGAACTTAGACCGATTCAGCCTCCATGAAATCCTCAACTACATTGACTTGGTCTTCACGTTGCTTTCCTTCCAAGCTTGACTTCTTCTTTTCTCACGTTTTAAACATGGCTTTCTGGTTAGTTTGCCTAGGTCATTTTTACCTCACAGTAACAATCATTGTTTTGGCCGGAAAAATAGGCAAAATTGTTTATAGAGATGTTGTCTGTAATGTTGTCACAACACTGCAGGCAACATCCTTATATTCCACTTCAACCTCTGTGGTCTCTTCTAGTGGTTCAGATGTTTACTCGAAATGTTGTGACAACATTTGGGAAAAGCTTTTCTTCTTCAGTTTGTTTCTCTTTTTCTACTGTAACCACAATGTTATTTTCTGATGACTTCCCTGAGATATCTATAAGATCATCAAAGATAATATTGACGGACTCCAGTATGGTCTTAGTCCTCAGATTGTATATCCGGTAAGCATGACTATTCTATGAATAGCCAATAAATATTCCTTTATCACTTTTTGAGTCAAATTTCACCAATTGGTCCCTCTCATTTAAAATGTAGCAGACACATCCAAATACATGAAAGTAACGCAGAGTTGGTTTCTTTCCATTTAAAAGTTTATAGGGAGTCATTCTGGTACCTGGCCTTAAATAAACTCTATTACTGATGTGACATGCAGTGTTTAAGACTTCTGCCCAAAACCTTTTCGATAATTGTTTAGAACTTAACATTACTCAAGCCATTTCTTGCAATGTTCTGTTCTTCCTCTCAGCTACCCCATTCTGTTGAGGAGTTTTAGGTGCCGAGAATTCATGGAAGATACCTTTCTTTTCGCAAAATTTAGCAAAAGATTGATTCTCCAATTCTTTTTCATGATCGGATCTGATCCAAAAAATAGGAGAACAAAACAAGTTCCTAATCCTAGAGTATAGCACATTAAACATGTCAAAAGTTTGTAATATTTCTTTTCGAAAATAAATCCATGTATATCTAGAAAAATAATTTACTATCACAAAAAAATATCTCATACCCTCTAGGTTGTCTACTTCAATAGGACTCATAAGATCCATATGTAACAATTGAAAACAATGAGATGTACCTGAGTGTTGTCCGTCGTGTTGGACAACATTATGGGGAACACGAGTTTGCTTACCTTTTAAACAATATTCGCACATTGTCTTATCCTTTGAGTTCAACTTGGGAATGCATTTAACCGCTTTATAAGAGATTAATTTCTCTAAGTTGCGATAACTGGCGTGTCCCAACTTCTGATGCCACAGTGTTGTGTCACTAATCCTTGTAGAATTGCAGAATTCTTGTCCACCGACGAGATAACAATTGTCTCCAGTTCGAGTACCTGACATAACACAATTATTGATAGAATTTGTAACTCTACATTCATGCTTGTTGAATTTTACCTCAAGATCAGCATCACATATCTAACTTATGCTAAGTAGAGTAGCCACTAAGCCTTCTACTTGAAGAACATTCTTCAAGGCTGGTATGTCAGGAACATTGAAGGTTCCTCTACCAATTATCCTACTCTTGCTTCCCCCACCAAAGGTCACGTATCCTCCGTTGAATGCATCATAATCCTTCAGTAAGCTTTTGGTACCTGTCATGTGTCGTGAACAACCACTATCAAAATATCAAGAACCTATAATATTAGTACGTAGAGCAGTTATGCACACATTACAACGTAGGTTTAGTTTAGGTACCCACACTTTTTCAAAACTCTTCTTCTCTATGTTCTCAGGCTGATTGCTTATAATGTTGTTCGCAATATTGGACAATATTGGTGACGACATCTTCGAAAATGATCTGAGCACAAAATTTTGAAGTTTGTAGCAGTAGGGCATTAGATGACCTAACTTATTACAGCTGCATCCAAACTTCAATCTATCCTTAGTGTTATGTGAGTTATTTTTAGCATTGTGTGTTTCTTTAACAAATTTTTATCATCCACATATAATAGCATATAAGCCATGAAAGAACCCCGAAGATATATGAATAATGAATTATCAGACCTGCTGTGAGAGAACCAAATAGTCAAAACATAGTCAGCAAACCTCTTATATCAAGCTCGTGGAGACTGCTTAAGCTCATACAAAGACTTCTTCAACAAACAGACATGATAATGATATCTAGTATCTCTAAACCCCAAGGGCTGATGCATATAGACTGTCTCTTTGAGATCATCATGTAGGAATGCATTCTTCACGTCTAGCTGATGAATGGGCCATGATTTTGATAGAGCCGAGCTGAGCACAGTGCGAATGGTAGCCGGCTTGACCACCGGGCTAAATGTCTCACCAAAATCTACACCAACCTACTGAGTCTTACCATCACCTACAAGACGAGTTTTGTGCCTTGCAAAAGCATCGTCAGAATTATCTTTATGAGCAAAAATTCACATAGACCGAATAATATTAACACCAGATGGACGGGGTAACAACTCTCATGTCTTATTATCAATAAGAGCATTATATTCATCGGTCTGACAATTTTCCAATTTGGGTCATTTAAAGCACACACAGAATTACGGGGTAAAGGTGATTTAAGAACATTAGAATTTAACTTAAAATGTCTTTTTGGTTTAAAAATACCCTGTTGGGGTTGGGTGACTGGAACATTACTGATCGGTGTGTTTTATATACACCTTTTGAGTCAGTTTTAGTTAGTCTTTTGTCTCATTTTGCACATATAAGTGTCGTATTAGGATAGTTTTCCTTTCTTTTGAGTCAAAGTGGTTAAAATGGCCAAATGGCGGAAAAGGAGCTAAAAGAGGGCAAAAGAGGAGAGTCCAGAGCTAAAAACAGAGAAAGTGGCGAGCGGTGAAATCGGACCAGCCGCGGCCTCCTGCGATCAGCGAGCGCGCCACTATTCGAGAAGGCTGCGAAGACTTCGGCGCGCGCCTCGAGCAGCGAATATCGGGCGCGGCGCAAAACACCGACGGATTGCGAACTTGCTTGGCCGCTACTGCAGCGGCAGCGCGAAAATTAGGTTTTGGACGAATTTACAGGCGGGCACGAAGGAAAGAGGGAGCGGTTTTCAACCTATAAAAGGAGAACCCTGGCGCTTTTAAGGGTTCCCTTCTTTACAATACAAGGCTTCGTGCTTAGAGATTGGAGACCATAGTCTAATAATTTCTTTTCCTTTTCTTTACTTTATTTCAGATTTTGTATGATGAACCTTGAATTAGTTCTTGTCATGTCTATGGCTAGGAACTAATTCTCTTATAAACTTTCCATGTTGAATTGCTAGAGACTTATGTTATAAATTAATGCATCTTATGGTTATTTTTCTTATTGTGAGATCTATCCAATAATTGAGTTGAATTCTTGGTAATTAATTGTGACTAATTATCACTATATGATTTCTAATCAGTTCGAAAGGGGATTGTGAATATGTTGTAAGTTGGGTAGACATTCTTGGATTGGGGATGAAAATACCTCAATTATTTATGTAAGCGTTGATGAGAGGCTTAACAACCTAATTTTGCGCATTGTGCGTGGCCAACTAGGTTTTGTTCTTAATCCTCCTATAGAGTTATCCTTATCAGAAAGGTAGGTAAGGTGCGATATTGGGGTTGAGTGTTTATATAACCCTAACGGGAGTATAAAGCGATTTAAGTAAACTGCTTTCTCCAAGAAGAATACCATAAGTTAATGCATTAGTAAGTAGCATAAGCGGATAGTAAGGATACATGGAAGCCTATTCTCATCACCACTGAAATAAATCTTTATATTTAAATAGCTTGCATAATTCTTAGTTATAAACAACAAATCAATTATCAGTTCACCAAATAGATACTAGAAAATAGATAGTTGGTAATTGAACCTTAATCCTTGTGGACGATATTCGGTCTTATCAATACTATACTACTTGTCACGATAACGTGCACTTGCGTTTAAAGTGTATTGCATCTTACCGCGCATCAAGTTTTTGGCGCCCGTTGGGATTAGGCATAGTTCAATATCAAATTTGTCTATTTTTAATTTCTAATTTGGTTTTTAACTTTTCTTTTAATTTTTAATTTTACGTTTTCTTTTGAAAATTCGAGTGCCGTGATTTGTTATCTGTTTTGATCTATTTCGGAAGTCGGTTTATGCGAAGGAAGAGCGGACACTCTTGTTCCCTTCAATCCGTAAATTGAAAACTGCAAAGCGAGCGAAAGAATCGGATTGCAACCTTGTTAGAGATGAGCGGCGTTGAGCAACAACGGGATGGGAGAAGGGTTAGGAGAGAATCAACCCCATCCGGGAATACCTAGGCAAGCGCAAATAGACGTGGAAGAGAGAGTCAAGTCGGCCCGAGAAAGAAGTTTGGGAGACTATGTATGCGCGATAGTAAATGGAGCACGACGTGCATTAGGCTCACTGCATAAGCCAACAACTTCGAGATAAAGCCGTGATTACGAGCATGAGTACGGCACAGGTGCAATTCGGACTAGTCGGAGGATCACATATGCACATAGCTAATTTCTTGGAGCTATGTGCAACTTTCGAATATAACGATTATTCGATGATCTTGTCAGTTGAGGCTCTTTCCCTTCTCACTCGGGGATAGAGCAAAGTATGGTTGAATTCCACGCGGTAGATTCGATTTTTACATGGCACGGTAGCACGAAATTCTTAGCCAAGTTCTTTCCTCCGTAAAGCGGCAAAGCGATAGGGAGTTGAACAACTTCTAGCGGATGGAGAGTCCTTATATGAAGCTTGGGAAAGGTTCAAAGATCTACAGAAAGTGCTCACACTATTGCATTGAGTTGTGGAACTTGGTCCACATCTTCTACAACTGAAGTGGCGGTACAACGAACCATTATAGATGCGGCCAGTGGAGCATTCATGAGAAAAGCGACCCGACGCTCATGAGTTATTAGAAGATATGGCCACTAACAACCATGTCACGGAAGAGAGGTCGACAAATGGGAGAAGAACGGTGGGAGTCCACGAAATAGATGCTATTCTTGCCTTGAATGCCCAGTGGCCCTTCTAGCGAAAGCGATTGCAGAACATACGATGTCGATAAATGCGGTGCAGATGCCTAAAAGGCGTGAGATATGTGGTGGCCACATACATTTGATAGGTGTCCTTCACGGATCCCAACAATATACCCGTGGAAGCGGCGAGTGTCGAGCCATAGGTAATTATCGAGGCAATGAACAACCCTACTCAACACGTATAATCCGGTGGAGGAACCACCCAAACTTCTCATGGAGAGACGAAGCGTGAACGGCGCAGCACGAACCAGTAACCAATACGAGGCAACGAAGCAATACGAGCGTGCAGAACCGAGCAGAATCAGCGGACCCTTCATTCAAGCCCCGGCATCAACGATTCAATGCACGGTTGTGAAAAGCGAGCGGTGGCAGTAGCGGCAAAGACGCAATGCGGACCCGATTCGCAGCGAAGCTAGATCCTCATTCAGAACTTGGAAACTCAAGTGGGTCGGTAGCAAACGAGCAAACAGCGAGCCACGGGGACATTGCCAAGCAACACGGTAAATCAATGGAGCAATGCCAGCGATTACGGTGAGAAGCGGCAAGCGATTGGGCGGCGATCGCGCGGCGATGGTTGAGAAGAAGCGAGTTAGAAAAAGAGAAGGTGATTGAGCCCGTACCTAGTAGAAAACTCGGAGAAGGAGTATACAGAGAAGATCCCTTTCCCGGAGACTACAATGAAGGCGGTAGATAAACAATTCTCCAAATTTTTGGAGACATTCAGAAAGCTGTATATCAACATACCTTTCATAGAAGCATTAGAGCAGATGTCCTCCTATTTCAAGTTTATGAAGGAGATTTTGGGAAAGAAGAAGAAGCTGGCAGAATACGAAATAGTAGCACTGACAGAAGAGTGTAGTGCTATCTTGCAGAAAAAGTTGCCACCAAAGCTAAAAGATCCAGGGAGCTTTACACTACCTTGCGCATGGGCGGGGTAACTTGCAACAGAGCTACATGTGATTTAGGGGCAAGTATAAATCTAATGCCCTATCGGTATTTAAAATATTGGAGTTGGGTGAGGCGACCAACGCGATAAGCCTGCAACTAGCGGGGCGGTGGTTCATCCAAGAGGCAAGATCGAGGGCGTGATTGTGAAAGTAGGAAAATTCTTCTTTCCTGCAGACTTCATTCTTGATATGGAAGAAGGCGCGAAATCCCTATCATATTGGGGAGGCCATTCCTAGCAACGGGGAGAGCTTTGATTGATGTTGAAAGAGGAGAATTAACACTAAGGGTGGAGTCTGAAGAAATGGTGTTTAAAGTTTTTAAACACGTCATTGAGCCACCAACAATGAGTGGGTGCTTTGCGAGCGGCACCATCAAATCCCATGCGAGCCAATACAAGTCAACCAAAGAGCGATGAGCCCAAGCGGCGCATGGTTTCTTTGAAATGCCACTAAAAGAGGTAAGTATTCTGAACTCTCCACCGATAATGCTGGGAAGACAAAAACGCCAAATGTGGAGAAATGGATTGGTTGGGGCTTAATCCACCCTGGTTATTAAGTCTAAGAACTTTGCGTCCAGCTAAAAGGCGTTAAAAACAAGCTATTTGAGAGGCAACCCAACGTTTTCAATTATGTTATTTTAATTTCTATCTTTAGTTTATTTTATTTTGTCTAGAAACGATCTCACGGTCTTGGGTTCTTGTGTTTGTCTTTGTGATTGTAGTGCAGGAAATAAAGCGAAGGCGAAATCAAGAAAAGCGAATTTCGAAAGCGGGTAAGCGCCGCGGCTTCGAGGCGGTCGCGCGACAAAAAAAGCGAGCAGTAGCGAAGTTCAAGCGCGGCTAAAAATTCGTAAAATTTGCCAAATTTAGCGTATATTTCCAATGTAACGCGGCGAAAGTCGAAGGCGAGCGCAAGTTTGGGCACCGGCGCCAGCGGGGCAGCGGCGCGGCGGGAATCGAACTTAAAACGCCTAATCAGTTTTCCCAAATCAATTTCAAAACATAACCGCCTCTCCAAAACCCACGAAATTCCAAATATTTGCCCACAAATCCTCCACAAATTAAACCCAACCACAACCAAAACTCTTAAATTCCTAAAAACCCTTAGCCATCTCAACCAACAAAGCTCCATTCCATAGCCTCAAACCACCATTAGAAACAAGAACAGCTTGAAGCCTCTCATAAAAAGGTAATTTTTTTTTGTTCTTGAATCCTTTACTGAAGTCACAGGAGGTAGTAGTTTGAAGGAGTATTGTAGTTGAAGTAATTGGGTACTGAAAAGTTGATTGTGAAGTTTGGAGAAAAGAGTAGAAAAGGAGTGTGGGTATTGGGTAGAAAAATTGAAGTTTGGGGGTGTTGTGTTCGCTGCTAGTTGTAGATTGTGTAGGAATCATTTGTTCCACTAAATTGAAAGCTCCAGAAACTATTTTAAACCATGGCCACCAGGAAGAGAAGAGGCTCCACATCCACCCCAACCCCACAATACGATGAAAATAGATTTGTGAGCTACCAAGCCTACCAAAGATACAAAAAGCTTGATACCAGACCCTTAATACCAGAAAGGGGAATGGACTACGAGGAGTCATATGGGGAAGAAGATGTTTATGAGCCCATTCGGCGATGATTGAGTTAAGGGAGTGGAGGAGATTTGTGAATCGGAGAAGATAGCACCATAAACCACAATGATAGTGCGTGAATTTTATGCCAACTTTCCGAGAAGGTGGAAAGGGGATGCTTTGTAAGGACATTATGTACTGTGACAGAGGATATAAATATACAATTGAAAGCGATTGATGTTGAAGAAAGAAGTGATTGGAATCACTTTAGAACATGGTCTAGAAGCGTTGACCACATCGATGGAATGTCGCTGCAGACAGTGAGCTCTGATAGGGCTGTTTTGATATTGGAAGAAATGGGTCAAGAACCGAGCAGTGTCAATTCAACAAAGTAGCCAAAGGTTGGCTATATTTCGTCGGCCGCGTGATTCCATCCACGCACTTCACAGAGTGCGGAGGATGAGATTAAACCGATATATGGAATTATGAGGTTGGCGATTGATGTGGGAAAGAAATAGTGCATAGCATTGAGAAAATCAGCGAGTTGGTAAACAGCGGATTGGGACATGGCTCGATTATCACTGCTATGTCACATGAGTGCGGTCCCAAAACTACCCACTGACACTCATGAGAGAAACCAACTACCGGTGTCTTGTGGGATAGTGCACTCTTTCCCGGACCCAAGCCCCCCAGCAGCCAGACGGAGAGTACAACCAGCAGCAGCAGAGGCCGCCATGGGCGAAGATGAGCTGAAATAGGGAGCTCAATATGGCGAGGACCTAGCCGCCAACCACGAAGCGAGAACCTCCAACGCCACGATGGAGCAATTGTTTCAAAATCGGATGAGGATTATGCGGACCTTGGACCACGATGGTACAAGGACAGCAAGAAACAAGGCAACAAATCAACGAGTTGAGTTCCTTGTTCAACCAATGGTCGATGCATTATCCACCGCCACCACCACCATTTTAGCCAAAGTCTGTAAGTCCTATTTCTTTTATTTTTCTTTGAGTCATTGGGGACAATGTGTGATTTAAGTTTGGGGGTGTTTATTTGTGTTTTATTTTCTTTGTGTCATGTTATGTTTTAGTTAAGTCTTTTTTATTGTTTTATGTTTATTTTTGAGTCACCAAATTTTTTTCTTTTTGAGTCATAATTGTCTGTCAAAGATCATGTATGATGTAGTTGGTAGAAACACCTAGTGAAGTAATGTGGAATAATGTAACGGAATTGAAGCAACTATCTAAACACCTAAGTTAGATATGCCAAAAACTCACAGAATCTGTCTATTTGGAGTTTCTTGCTTGAGTTATGCATGCTAAATGATAAATACTTATGTGTTATAATTGCTTGCTATTTGAGGCGAAATAGTTAGGATATGCATGCTAGGGAGATGACTCAGGCATTTCTTTGATAGTCAATTCTTACCATTCTTTTCTATCCCGTACTTTAAAAATATCCCTAGTCAGCCCCATTGAGCCTAAATTTGAAACTTCTTCGTTGACACCTTATATTCCCACAAATTGTACCATAAGTGAAAATATGAAATAGGGAAATACATTGTGTTAAAAAAGAGACAAAAAGAGTGAATAAGTCTGTTGCACCCCAATACAAAAGTAATAAGAAATAGGCAAAAGCTTAAGTTTGGGGGTGCTTGTCATTATTATATACTTCACTCTCCCAAAACAAAAGAGGGGAAAGATAGAATCGAAATGAAGAAAAGAACAAAAAGAAAAAGGGAAAAGCTGAAGAGCTTATGGTACACGAAATGAGCCTAAATTGCCTATTTTTACCTACCTATACCTAAGCCTACATTACAACCCTTAAAGTCCTGAAGATCTCTTCTATGCATATCCAGGATTAGTGGAGAATAGCAAGTAAGCATGCCATAGAAATTCTTGAATTTATATGCATAATTTAGTATATTGACGTCCATTAAAGCATGATGAATAGGAGTTTGCGAAATATCTAGCTTAATGTGCTGAAATGTCATGCTATATGTTCCTGCATATTATTTTGCTAACCTTCATGTTTTTCTAGTTAACACTAATGCAACAAAAGTAATCAATGGCAGTGAGTCTTTTATTTTCGTTTCTTTGAGTCTTTTATTTTATTTCTTTCTATCTTTGCTCGAGGGCGAGCAAAGGTTAAGTTTGGGGGTATTTGATCGGTGTGTTTTATATACACCTTTTGAGTCAGTTTTAGTTAGTCTTTTGTCCCATTTTGCACATATAAGTGTCGTATTAGGATAGTTTTCCTTTCTTTTGAGTCAAAGTGGTTAAAATGGTCAAATGACGGAAAAGGAGCTAAAAGAGGGCAAAAGAGGAGAGTCCAGAGCTAAAAACAGAGAAAGTGGCGAACGAGGGTGAAATCCAGACCAGCGCCGCGGCGCCTCCTGCGATCAGCGAGGCGCGGCGCCACTATTCGAGAGGCTGCAGAAGACTTCAGCGGCTACTCGAGCAGCGAGATATCGGGGCGGCGCCAAAACACCCGACGGATTGCGAGCTTGTGCATGGCCGCTGCGAGGCAGCGGCGCGGAAAAATTAGATTTTGGACGAATTTAGGTCGGGCACGAAGGAAAAGAGGAGGCGGTTTCGGCTATAAAGGAGAACCTAGGCGCTTTTAAGGGTTCCTTTTGCACAATACAAGGCTTAGAGATTGGAGACCATAGTCTAGTAATTTCTTTTCCTTTTCTTTCTTGTATTTGATTTTTGTATGATGAACCTTGAATTAGTTCTTGTCATGTCTATGGCTAGGAACTAATTCTCTTATAGGGATTTTCATGTTGAATTGCTAGAGACTTATGTTATAAATTAATGCAGGCTTATGGTTATTTTTCTTATTGTGAGATCTATCCAATAATTGAGTTGAATTCTTGGTAATTAATTGACAACTAATTATCACTATATGATTTCAAATCAGTTCGAAAGGGGGATTGTGAATATCTTTGTAAGTTGGGTAGACATTCTTGGATTGGGGATGAAAATACCTCAATTATTTATGTAGCGTTGATGAGAGGCTTAACAACCCTAATTTTGCGCATTGTGCGTGACGGTCAACTAGGTTTTTGTTCTTAATCCTCCTATAGAGTTATCCTTATCACCGAAAGGTAGGTAAGGTGCGATACTGAGGTTGAGTGTTTATATAACCCTAACGGGAGTATGAAACGATTTCGTAAACCTGCTTTCTCCAAAAGAAGAATACCATAAGTTAATGCATTAGTAAGTAGCATAAGCGGATAGTAAGGATACATGGAAGCCCTATTCTCATCACCACTGAAGTAAATCTTTATACTTAAATAGCTTGCATAATTCTTAGTTATAAACAACAAATCAATTATCAGTTCACCAAATAGATACTAGAAAATAGATGGTTGGTAATTGAACCCTAATCCTTGTGGACGATATTCGGTCTTATCAAGACTATACTACTTGTCACGATAACGTGCACTTGCGTTTAAAGTGTGTGCATCTTACCGCGCATCAATTACTCAGGGCATAGTCGGGTGAATTTTGGGAATTTTCTGGACTCGGGATGGGCTGGCGGCGGGTAGTAGGCTGGCCGCGGTCTCGAAAGCAGAACCTCGGCGTACCGAAACTTGACCAGTTCCAGTATTGGGATGGACTGGCCCAATATCGGAACTTGGCCCAGTAACGGGACTGGAGACAGTGGGCTAGTTTGTGGTACCTGCGGGCAATGGGCCCGCTGAAGAATTAGGGGTGCGGGACCCATCCGAAAAATAGTGAATAAGGTACGGGCATATAAGATCATCCAAAAAATTATATGAAGTAGTCACGAGACTATTTACCTTAGCAAAAGGAAATTGGGACTCGTTGAATAGTACATAGCGACTAATAATGATTCTACTAGATAATAAATCAAAACATTTATAGCCACGATGATTTGACGGATAGCCCAAAAATACACAAGGGGTAAAACGAGCATTAAGTTTGTTAATTGTGGTGGATGGAAAAAGTGGATAACACAAACACCCAAAGACGCTAAGATGTGAATACGAATGAGTCTTATTATATAAAACATGAAGAGGAGACGAATATGTCAAACCTTCGGAAGGAAGAATGTTAAGAATATCGGTAGTCATATGTAGAGCATGATGCCAAAAAGCTGGGGGTATGGAAGCATGAACCAACAAAGTTCAGATAATGTTATTAATGGTACGAATTTTGCGTTCGACTTTCCCATTTTGTGAAGACGTATGAGGACAAGAAAAATAAAAATTGATCCCATTTTGAGCACAAAATTCCCGAAACTCCCCATTGTCATATTCTTTGTCATTATCACATTGGATATTTTTTATTTCTCGTTCGAATTGGGTTTTAATGAAAGCTCTAAATTTTTGGAAGATGGAAAAAACTTGATATTTCTTTGCTATCGGAAACGTCCATAAAAATTTAGAATAATCATCTAAAAACAGAACATAATAACGATGACCCAATGAACTTAGAACAAGAGATTTTCATAAATCACTATGAATAATATCAAATGACATTGAAGTATGAGAAGTAGAGGCTACAAATGGCAACTTAACAATTTTACCTAAGTAAGAAGATTGACAATTTGGAGTACTACGCGTACCCTTACAAGAGATAAGTTTATTTTAATCTAAGACAGACAAAATAGACGATCTCGAATGGCCTAAACGAGCATGTCATAAGGAAGGAGCAAGAGCTGTCAAAGTGGAAGGCATGACTTGACGCGAGAAACCGAGACTTGGTGTGATTGGATAAAGGTCTCCCCTACTATCACACCTCATGAGATGGTTCCCCGTCTTGAAATCCCTCACAGAAAACCCAAAAGGATCAAAATAAATAGAAACTCAATTATCAGTTGGGAATTTACGAACAAACACCAAATTTTTAATCAATTTTGGGGCATGAAGTGTATTTTTCAAGAAAAGTGATGGATGGGGAGGCAAAGTTTTATGACCATAACCACGAATTGGAATTGAATTACCATTACCAACAATTATACCACGATTACTGCTCAAATTGAAATAAGACGAGAGAGTACCTTGGTCAGATGTCATGTGGGTAGTGGCGCATGTTTCCATGTATCAATTCGGGTCCGGTTGCCTCAAACCAAGAGTGTGCATGGCAGCCTCAATCTCGATTGAGGTGGGCCCGCTGTGTAATGGGTATGAGGAGGCCAGGGCCCAAGCACTCCGGCTTGCTGCCCCAGCCCAGATGGATGTCGGTATGAAGCTGCTGGACCGACACTACTAGGCATGTGGTTGTTGGGCCAAAAAGCTGCTTCATTCTTTGGCCCATATCTTTGCCGGTGTTGGGCGAAAATCTGCTTCGCCACGGCCCGTATCTTTGGGTAGGCGGGGCTAGCGGTTTCTAAGGCGGGTCATGATTGGGCGATGGTCGATTCTGCGTATCCTATTCTTGAAAGTCGTTGTCGTGGGCGCTGTGTTAGCCCGTGGTCGATGAGCCACGGCGATGTGGATGGTCTCAATGGTCGGGACCTACCCGTGCCGCGTCCTTCGTTGTTTCCATTATTACCACCACGGCTACCACCTTTATTTTTATTTTTGTGATTTTGACGTTCCTTGCCGCGACCTTTGTTACGATTTTGGGTTGAATTGTCAAAATATACTGGGGAATTATGTGACGTGGCTATAAAGCCGGAGGACGTACCGGTAGCCGTCTTTTTATCCAAGCCTGCTTCTTCCAATGTGAGCATGGAACGGACTTGATAGAATTTCGAAAGAGGGTTACTTTGACGAAGTATCGAAGCAATACCATTATAGGCCTCGGATAGGCCTGCGACCATCTGCAAAATGAGACGACTATTGCTAACAGGAGCACCCACATTGCGAAGTTGATCTGCCAAGTCCTTGAGTCATTTGCAATAAGATGAAACGTTTGGAAAATTCTCCATAGATACTTGAGAAAATTCTTGTTCAAGGGCGACAATGCGGGAGTGACTATTATCTTGAAAGATATCACACAATCTATTCCAAGCCGCCATAGCGGTGGAGTTAGGTTCCATAATCGTATGTAAGAGGTCCAGAAGATAGTTGCATAAATCCATTAGAGAACTTTTGCGTCAAGAGTGACCCATAATTTTGGATCATCTTCTTTGGTGGGCACATCATCATCTTTGGTGGTCTCATCCCCCATTTTAGAAGTCGGAGGGATGATGTGGTGAAGAACTTGATGTACCATTGCATGAATCTTGAATAACTCCGCCACGTCCTATATTGGATGTATTCTAGGTCAAAAACAAAAGGAAGAATGCTCTTGATGTTAGAAACTGTGAGGGCAGGATGAAACGTGTTCGTATCAGTCATAGTGGATAGAACAACAAGATTTGGAGAAGGGAATTTTTGTGGGTGAGGGTCTCGGTTTTTAGGAGAAATCCGAGAGGGGGGGAAGGGGTTTCACGGTTTTCGAGAAAAGAGAGAAGAGCGGAAGCAAGGAAAAATAACTTAGACTTTTGATACCATTAAAGAATTAATCCCTTGATCATTCTTATTGATGAAAGACATATATATACAAGTTACAATAAGAAAAACATTTTCCTATTCTACATCTAAATCTCTATTATATTTGGAGACTTACTATATAATTATGGTAATAATACAATTCTAATTATACTAACAATGTACATTCCATTTATACAATGTTCCGGTTTGGGCCTCACTGTTGGCAGTCAAGGTTTTGGCCTCACTGTTTGGACTGGACAGATTTGTTGTCCGTTTTGTATATTGTGTGTATATTTAACAATCGTACTTAAGTTTAAACTATTCAGAGCACACATTTTAATTTATAATTATATACACTGATAATATAATAATTTTTCCAATAATATAATTTAACATATTATAACAAGTCATTTAGCATTTTTTTCTAGGTTATCGATCGATGTTAATTAAATAAAATTACTCGCAATGAAATTTTACGTGACAATTTATTATATAAATATTTTTATAGGTATCATCAATACATAAGTATTAAATTAATTTACTTAATTAAATGTTTAACGCATTCATGGTTCATAATCCCAAGAAATTTGAGGTACTACAATTAATAATAGAGCGTCAAATGCGATGATCCATGAATCTTGTCTCTCAGCTTGAGCCATGGAAAAAACTAAACAATTCTATACCCCCTAAAAGCTTGCCTAAGATTTGACTTTAGTGTTCATGCATCGTTGCTTAAATTAGAAAGCAAAATTGTTTCAAAATTAGTGAACAATTAATTCTCATTTTGGCGTAACGACATGCTAATCTTTTTCATACGTTCAAGTTTTATCGGATGTCAACTTTTCACTGATCATACCAAGGATCTCATCCGTCTTGTCTCACCCTTGATAATGACATTTCAAATTATTAACATTGATTCTCGTCATTTTGCATAAGGACATGCTAATCTTTTTCATATATTTTTAATTAATTTTGAAAGTATACCGTGATATACACGACACATACAATGTCTTGTGCTTACCGTGTATATCACGGAAACACAAGATAGTTTTACCATATTTGTACCGTGATATACACGGTATACACAACCGTGTATATCACGGTTTGAAGCTCTATATTTGGTGTTGTATTTGTATTTAATTAGCATTTACACTTACCATAATTGTAGGATTCTTGTACAAATAGAATAGGGTTTTGAGAGTAGAATAGGAATATGATTTTCCATATTATGAAAATTGTAAATTGTATATAAATATTCATTCATTAATGAAAATAATCAAGGGATTATTTCTTCCATGGTATCAAAAGTCTAGGTCATATATTTTCTCTCCCAAACTTGTCTTCTACTGCCTCGGTTTCCGAAAACGTCTTCTCGATTTCTGTGATCTTTGTTTCCTTCTCTCTTCCCAAATTTTCTTCCAAATCCCTACGTATGTCTTGCCTTGTTGTTATGGCTAAGAACACGTTTCATCCTGCCCTTATTGTTTCCACCATTAAGAACCACATTCTTATTGTTCTTGAAATAGAAAACGTCCAATACGCGATGTGGGCCGAACTGTTCAAAGTTTATGCACACTCGCATCAAGTCCGCCATCACATAATTCCCTCGACTCCTGGAGATGAGGAGGTTCCTACCCCCGAGAATGATCCTAAATTATGGACGACCCTTGATGCTATCGTTGTTCAGTGGATTTACTCCACTATCTCTACAGACTTTTGTAGACGATTATCGAACCAGACGCTACGGCGATGGATACTTGGAATAGAGTACGTGATATATCCAAGATAACCAGAATTCTCGTGTTGTTACCCTTGAGCATAAATTCTCGTGTTGTTACCCTTGAGCATAAATTCTCCCACGTCAACATGGAAGACTTCCACAACGTTTCAGCTTACTACAAAAGGTTGAAAGAATTGGCGGACCAACTCCGCAACATTGGTGCGCCCATTACCAATGATCGTCTTGTCCTTCAAATGGTTGCAGGCCTATAGTGGCGTTGGTACGCTTCTTCGTCAAAGTAATCATCTTCCACAGTTCTATCAGGCTCGTTCCATGCTCATGCTCGAAGAAGTCGTCTTGGCTAAGAAGACGGTCATTGGGGCCCCTTCTATAGAAATGATGACCACGTCCGACTATTATCCCTCATTCTCTGACAATTCCGGCCAAAACCGCAATAACGGTAGCGACATGAAGAGTCAGAATCACAAAAATAATGATAAAACCGTGGTGGAAATTGAGGTGGCAATAACGGGGGTGTCAGTCTAACCGATGGCAATGGGCCTCAGGGAAATGAACCGCAAGCCAACTGGCCATAACCACGTGGTCCAGCGTGGAATCGCCATTGTCTAGGCCCAATGACCCATACTACCCGCCGACGCCTACCTGTAATCGGGCGATTCCCAACCAACAGCCCGATTTTTCGGTCGAGGGTACCAGACACATTTCTAGGTCAGGGCAACAAGCGGGTGTGCTTGGGCCTCGACCTATCATGATGCGAGCCCAACTCCAACGGGCATTGAGACCGCAATGCACACATTTTGACTAAATTCCCCGGACGCCAATTGGTACAAGGACACCAGAGCCACTACTCATATGACTTCCGACCCAGGTACTCTCTCGTCTTATTTCAATTTGAGCAAAATTCATGACATTATTATTGGTGATGGTAATTCAATTCAATTCGTGGTTATGGTCTTACCAATCTATCTTTCTCACATCCACCTCTTTCCTTGAAAAATGTCCTTCATGCCCCACAATTAATTAAAATTTTAGTATCGGTCCAAAAATTTACCATTGATAATTGGGTGTCTGTTAATTTTGATCTTTTTGGATTTTCTGTGAAGGATTTTCAGACGGAGATACCTCTAATGAGATGCAATAGTGTGGGGGAGCTTTATCCAATCACCGCCACTTCCACGAGCCAAGCCTTTCCATCCACTTTTACTGCTCTTTCTTCTCCCATGTAGCATGCACGTCTAGGTCATACAGGGCCGTCAATTATTCCTTCCTTACATAAAAACCGTCAATTATTCCTTCCTTACATAAAAACAATTTTATTTCTTGTAAGGGTACGTATAGTACTCCAATTTGTCATTCATGTCCATTAGAAAAACATGTTAGATTACTATTTGTAACCTCTACTTCTCGTACTTTGATGCCTTTTGACATTATTCATAGCGATTTATGAACTTCCCCATTCTCAGTTCTTTGGGTAATCGTTATTATTTTATATTTTTGGATGATTATTCTAATTTTTATGAACCTTTCCGTTAGCGAAAAAATCTCAAGTTTTTTTCATATTTTTAAAAATATAGAGCATTCATCCGTACACAATTAGAACAGAAAATAAAAAATATTCAATGTGATAATGACAAAGAATATGATAATGGGTTGATTCGGGAATTTTGTGATGCTAATGACATAGTTTTTCATTTCTCTTGTCCTCATACGTACTCCCAAAATGGAAAAGTCGAACGAAAAAATCGTACTATTAATAATATTGTCCAAACTTTATTAGTCCATGCTTCTGTACTCCCTTCCTTTTGGCATCATGCTCTACAAATGGCTACTTACCTCCTTAACATACTTCATACGAAAGGGTTGGCTATGCATCTCCACTTAAATTTTTTATAATAAGACTCCTTCGTATTCACATCATAGGGTCTTTGGGTGTTTATGTTATCCACTATTTCGGTCAACTACAATTAACAAACTTCAAGCTCGTTCTACCGCTTGTGTATTTTTGGGTTATTCATCTAATCATCGTGGTTACAAATATTTTGATTTATCCTCTAATAAAATCATAATTAGTCGTCATGTTACTTTTGATTAACCCAATTTCCTTTTGCTAAAATGAGTAGTCCCGATCATAGTTTGTATAATCTTTTAGATGATGAGGTCTCACCATATATTATCCACCATTTATCGGACTTGTCTGGTGCCCAAAATCCCAATGCCCAGCCACTGACCACTATTCTCGTCAGATCGCCGATGGGCGGACTCACGGCCCAATACCGATCTCTGTATTGTTCGGTGGTCCAGCGACTCGTGTCCGTTCGATTTTAGTTTCGGTGTTTGGCGGGCCCACTACTTTGGTCGATCATCACGCATCCGAATTTCCCCCAAAATCCACTCAATTCTCCCCCGAGTCACAGACCTGTTACTTGTAGTCAAAAGGGTATTTTTAAACGAAAACAATATTTTAATCTAAATTCAAATATTTTTAAATCCTCTCTACCCCGTAACTCATTGTCTGCATTAAATGACCCGAATGGAAAATTAGCTACGATCGAAGAATATAATGCTCTTATTGAAAATAAGACGTGGGAGTTTGCACCCCGTTTTTATGGTGTTAATATTCTTCGGTCTGTGTGGATTTTTACGTACAAAGATAATTCCGATAGTTCTTTTGCGAGACATAAGGCTCGATTTGTAGGTGAAGGTAAAACGCAACAGGTTGGCGTGGTTTGTGGTGAGACATTTAGTCTGGTGGTTAAGTCGGCTACCATTCACATTGTTCTCAGTCTTGCTCTTTCAAAAGCCTAGACCATTCATCAGCTAGATGTGAAAAATGCTTTCTTACATGGTGATCTTCAGGAGATAATTTACATGCATCAACCCTTGGATTTTCGAGACCCCACCTATCTTAATCATGTTTGTTTATTGAATAAGTCCTTGTATGGACTTAAGTAGGGCCCCCGGGCATCATATAAGAGATTTGTCGACTATGTATCTACTATTGGGTTTTCTCATAGCAGGTCTGATAATTCTCTGTTCATATATCGTCGTGGTACTTCCCTAGCATATATTCTATTATATGTGGATGATATTATCTTGACTGTTTATTCTGATGATTTACGCAAGTATATCATGACACTATTCAGTTCTGAGTTTGCTATGAAAGACTTGAGATCCTTGAGTTATTTCTTGGGAATTGATGTCACTCGTCATACAAGTAGGTTATTCCTATCACAACAGAAGTATGCCGCTGAGATCATTGACCGAGCTGGTATGTCCTCGTGTAAGTCTACTTTCACTCCCATTGATACTAAATCTAAGTTGGGTGTCGCGACTGGATCACTTTACGAGGATACCGCCCACTATCGCAGTCTTGCAGGGGCTCTACAATATCTTATTTTCACAAGACTAGATATTACATATGTCGTACAACAGGTGTGTTTGTTTATGCATGATCCTAGGGTTGAGCACATGAATGCGCTCAAACGCATTATACGCTACATCCATGGAACACTTGACTATGACTTGCATATATATCCATCGTCAGTCTCTACACCTGTCTCGTATACAGATGTTTATTAGGGTGGTTGTCCGGATACCAAATGCTCCACGTCTGGTTATCTCTTATGCGTCTTCCTTCTTTGAACCTTTTGGTATGTATTACCTTGTAAGTTTCTTGGCGATAACTTGGTCTCATGGTCTGCAAAGAGATAGTCTACATCATCTCGCTCCAGTGCAGAGGCCGAGTATCGAGGGGTAGCCAATGTGGTATCTGAATCATGTTGGTTACGTAATCTTCTCTTAGAACTTCATTGTCCCATTCAAAAAGCTACCTTGGTATATTGTGATAATATTAGTGCAGTTTATCTTTCTGGTAATCTGGTTCAACATCAGCACACTAAACACATCGAGATGGATATCCACTTTGTTCGCGAAAAGGTAGTTCATGGACAAGTACGCGTCTTACATATCCCTTCTAAGTATCAAATTGCAGACATCTTTACTAAGGGTCTTCCCTCGGTTCTATTTGAAGATTTTAGGGACACTCTCAGCGTACGAAGACCGTCAGCTATGACTGTGGGGTGTGTGAAAGTATACCGTGATACACACGATATACACGACATATACAATGTCTTGTATATATCGTGTATATCACGGAAACACAGGATAGTTTTACCATATTTGGACCATGATATACACGGTATGCACAACTGTGTATATCACGGTTTGAAGCTCTATATTTGGTGTTGTATTTGTATTTAATTAGCATTGTATACTTACCATAATTGTAGGATTATTGTATAAATAGAATAGTGTTTTGAGAGTAGAATAAGAATATGATTTCCATATTATGAAAATTGTAAATTATATATATATTTATTTATTAATGAAAATAATCAAGGAATTATTTCTTTCAGATGTCTTCAAATGACGTTTCAAAATCCCTTTTTTGTATAACATATGGTGTTCAATTTTTATTGACGTCCCGATTAATCCGTATTTATTCACTAACTACCAAAGATAGTTTTTTAATTTCCAAAACTCGAATTCTTGACCTCCAGCCAATGATCTCATCCATCGCACCTCACCCTTAATAGCGACATTTCAAATCATTAACATTAATCCACATCATTTTGGTAACGACATGCTAATCTTTTCCGTGTTGTTCTAGTTTAACGGATGTCTTCAAGTAACATTTCAAATCTTTTTTTTTTTATGATTATTTGGTGTTCCATTTCATTAGCCGGATTCATTCTCTAGCTACTGGAAGTTTTTATATTTCTAAAGTTTGAATTTGAAATATCGATAAAAAATTGCATCAGTCCCACCACATCCTTGATCATTATGTTTCACATCATGAACAGTATTTGCACAGTTGTGGTGACAACATCCACACGGCTAACAATTATAGGGCTTTAATTAGAGTGGTTGATTGGTGGAAGTTTGAGACGTTAATAATCTTGGAAGTTGGAACACACGCATGCTTTAATTTTGTGTCTTTAATTAGGAAAGAATCTATTAGTAATGTCATTGTCACTACTCTTTCATGTCATACATATGATTTATCAACAGTATGAGGACAGCTGTTGTTACTATAACTATATGCCAATATCATCACCAATCTATGTGTCCATGCCCATCATGATCTTGTCTTTTGAAAAAATTGCAACACTAACGTATACTTCTTGCCTTTTCCATATCATTTGAGTCATCAACTATATGCATAGATAGTACACACATGGTTCTAATTGAGCACCTGGATTTGTTAAAATATTTTTATTATATTATGAAAAAGTTTGTACGCGTATTTATAAATATTTATTGCGTAGATAAGTAAATGACATAAAATATGCATCATTCTTAATTGATAATATCAACATCAATAGAAACATGCATGCGATTTTACAACTATTGAGGTTAATGCTTATTTAAAGGAGATGATATATTTTAAGTGATTAACTTAACTACGTAATCGGTGCTTGAGAACAAGCCAAAAAGTCTTTTTAAAAAAAATAAATTGAGTCTGAAATCTCTAATAGGAACATTTTATTATTTGTTCAGGTGATCAATCGAAGCATGTTGTACTTTTGAGTGTCAAACTTACTTACATTAAGGAGTTGTCGATGTATTCTGCCTTTAGTTTATATAAATGGAACTTACTTTGCTCGAACTCTTCAAAAATAATATCAAATGTGTGTTAAATCCTTTAAAAATATAACAATTTTGGAGAACCCAATTAACATGAATGCGATAACATTTGGAGAGTCCGGAGCAACATAACTTTGCAACAACATATAGTTATTTGTTGTAAATAGAATCTAGAAACTTTAATTCTAACATTTTTGCTTTTACACTTAGTGACACTCTCTTATAAAATGATGTGTCATATCGAAAATCACAAAATTCAAAATTTATTTTCAGTATATTATATGTGTCTTTAATTTAAGATGATATGATTCAAAAATCTACTTTACATTCTTAAACATCGCCCTAGTCAAACTAAGACAAGACACTTTTACACTTAGTGACACTCTCTTATAAAATGATGTGTCATATCGAAAATCACAAAATTCAAAATTTATTTTCAGTATATTATATGTGTCTTTAATTTAAGATGATATGATTTAAAAATCTACTTTACATTCTTAAACATCGCCCTAGTCAAACTAAGACAAGACAGAAGGATCGTAAGATTAAAATTATATAAACCGATGAATGTGAAGAATTATTCACATAATCAGCGTATCTTGACCCAATATAATGTGTTATTTATTTCACCTTCTAAATTACCATGCAGATTATATTTACAACAACTAATTATGTGTTGTTACAATTTATAATGCTCGGGTTTTTTAAAGTGCCGCAAAATATGTGTCCGAATTTTCTAAAAGATAATATATTTTTGGTAGAACTTAATAAGGTGTCGCCACATTTTTGAATATGCTTCTTTGGTGAGAAAAAAACATATAAGGATTGAGCCACTTTGAAGTTTTTTTTGTTTCTCATCGGTGTTCGATACTCGCATTGCGGTCCTAACTAATCCGAATTCGCCTCACGTAAGATCCACTTAAGGGTGAAGCGCTCTATAACAAGATTTAACTATTAACTTAGAATGCATGAATGATTCTTGGATTTGAATCTCCAAATTTTGTTTTTCTAATGACATAAGAAAATACATCTTGAAATATTACTAATCAGTATGAATTTTCTTCAATCTAAATTTCGGATCCGAGACCTCTAATTAAGGCTAGAGAGACCCTATCCATTCTCTTACCACCCTTGTTTGTACCCCTTTGAATCTTCAATATCACTTGGATGAGCCATTTTTGTAATGGCGATATCATAAATGAGTCAAACTATTGACGAGTGACATAAATAAGCTATTTTCGATAGTTCGACATATTGAGCCTTTTCCGAAGAACAACAATAATATTTTTTATTTATTCATTTTGGGTGGCAGGGGAACATCATAGGAAATGGTACACATTTGAACAAAATCTTTTAATATATATATTAAAAATATTTAACATTTAATTATAGATTTAATAATTAAAATGAGTTAACGCTCAATAACATATATTGAGAATCTATTAACTTCAAACCCTGGCCGACTCTAATTCTGGGGTGGGTTATTGTGTAAAGATCCTTTGCATATATCCAGGAATGTCCCCATAGAATTGCCCATAGTAACTTATGGAAGTGAACAAACTGAAAATAGACACATTGGGAAATATAAATTATTGATTGTTTTATTTGCAAAAAGATATGATAGAATATGAAGTCGACACCCAATTCATCAATAAAAAAACGTCATTATTATTATTATTAAAACTAATATCTATTTATACAAGTAAAAATAACAGGTGATATAACTCTATAAACATATTATAATGCAGGTAATACAAAAATAACGATCAGGTGCATTAAGCATTTATGTGCGGGTCAGGAAGGATCGGACCACAAGGTTATTATCAGATCTTACCTGCATCTCTGCGCAAGGTTGTTTCACTGATTGAACCCATGATTCTTTCGTATAATGACAATAACTTTCTGAAATTTCGTTTCTGAATTAATTAATAAAAATAGAGATATATTATATACAGATTCCTAAAAATCTATTTATATTATTGTAAATGGATCTTAAATTATAATTTAGAAATATTCCATTATTAACAACCAGAACTCATTTATCTATATTAGACAATAGATAATAAGTGAGAATTGAAACATGCATATACAACATACTTAATGTATGTTATATTAAAATAGCAATCTTTAAAAAATAGCATTATATTTTGTGACAAATTTATAAAGGAGTGTTCTACGTATAATGTTGATGAACTTAAATAAGAATATATAATTATCTAGGTTAAGAAAAATAAACATTATGTATAATATAAAAAGATATTGCATAAATGGAGAAATGAAAGCAACATTAAAGTAAAGTTGGAAAAGTAAATGATTTTCAGCCATTTGAATAGACAAGAAATTTAAAAAAGAAAGAAAGGGACTTTGGAAGATACCAACATTAAAGTACCCTCGAAACTTATGATTATTCTACATATACCAAAACATTTTTATGTATAAGAGTATGACGACATTAATAGAAGAAATAGCACAATAACAAAAAAAAAATGTCTACTTACATTTGATATTTACACTGAATTACAATAATTCACTATGATTAGGTGATAATAGTAACGCAAGAATATATAATATGCATTAATTAACTACATTAAGTGATAATAATTGTGTAAAGACACATGTCATATATATTGAGGGTGTGTTTGGTTCTCGCCGGATAAACGGAATGAAATCCAATAAGGGAATGAAATGAAAAGGAAAGGAATTATCTGATTGTTCCTACATGTTTGGTTCTGGGTGGTCCGGGATCCGGGGTCCGGAGTTCGGGGTCGGGGGTCCGGGGTGGTCCGGAGTTCGGGGTCGGGGGCCCGGGGTGGTCCGGGGTTCGGGTGGGAAAAAGGGAATCTAAATACCTAGTGGGGTGGGGGAATCAAGAAAAGGAAATGAAAGTGGAAAAAAGGTAAAGGGAATGAAAAAATAAGATCAAACAAACAACAATAAAGAAAATTTCATTCCTCCAATCTTTTTTCTTTTCCTGTACCCCGAACCAAAATTTCATTGTTTAAAGATATATTGATGAAATTTTGTATTAGGGATGTAAAAATTGAAACATTTGGATTATGATGATTCTTGTGAAACTATTAAAGAAATAACACATCTAATTGAAAGTTAAACCAAATATTTTCTCTAACATATCTCAATGCCGAGGTGTTTGGCCAAGTGGTCATTACACTAAGAGTATTGCTGCCTTGGGTCTCGAGTTCGATTCCCATGACCAGCGAGACTAGAACCAAGCCTCATAAAAAATCTCTCCACTGTTCACCTGCAAGCCTTGCGGTACCCACTCCGTAGGGCCAGGATGGAGGTGGGGTTTCTTGTGTGTGAAGCCGCAGTGATGCGGTGGGGATGACTAGTATAAAAAGTTTACCCTCAAAGTTTTACTGCGTAGGTGTATTCGATTGGTTCGGGGTGACAGTTAACAAAAATAGTGATAAAGAAGTTGTCTTTTTAGTACTCATTCCTATAAGGATTTTGCACTCATTCCTTTCTTTTGTTTAACTTGAGATTGAGCGTTATACATCACGTGACTATTTTAGATTGGAATATATTGCATTTCCAAAATGATTTGGTCGAGTAATGATATGTCCAAATATTTGAAATTAAATTATTTCTTTCGTTAGTTTTTCCTTAAAAATACTTTATAGAAAAAATATTGTACATCATTATTATATTTCTATAATTAAACAAGAAAATACAGTTAAACAATTTGTATTAATATAAATAGTTTGTAATTACTTAGTGTTACCTCCATCTTATAAAAAACCCAACACATGATTTTACACAAAGTCTATGGAAAATGAGTTCAATAACTATGAGGACGAAAGAAATAGTGAAGATTAACGTCCAATAACTAATAAGAAAAATTAAAGCCAACAAAAAATATTAGTGCTCTTTCTTATAGTGAAATAAACTATAACTAGCTTGATTTTTGATGTTGTATTTGACGGAAAACACCATATTATTGGTGTGTAAACCTAAATATCAAAGTATCCGGAGCTTTAAACCTTCCATAGTAGAATACCATTGGACATATTTACTGCGCGGTGAACGTGATGTCTTGAACCGTCAAAAGTGTTTAGTATATGTCAAGACAATGGTACCAACACAACACCTTTCCTACTCAATCTTTCTAATGTTTTGTCCGTCGTGGGCCGTGGACAGCCTTGGATTCTTAAGTGCGTTCATTTTGAGGCGACCTGTCCTGGCACTTAAATAGGTGGTCTCCTACAATGTATCCTGTAATACCTCGCTACACAAGCGTTAGGAACCATTAAAAATTTCCCCAACCTAACCTCAACTATTGAGGATCACTAAAGGTTTGGAAATTTATCCTTTACCCCTCTTACAGGTAGCACTTTTTGTCTATCACGGGAATGGTCTTGGATTATGTTTCTTAAGAAAGATACATTATCTGAAGTGCTCTTGCTTCCATCGAAGCGGTCACGGAACCTTTACAGTTTATTTTTCTCATTGAACCTTATTCCTGGGATCTCCAGTCTGTAAGGTTGGGTGTCCACTATATCGGTTCTTATTGTTTGGGTTTTAAGCTCATTCCCCTAGGCAGGAAGAACAATTGATCTTTGGGTATTCCCTTCGTCAAGGGATCTGCGATATTTTCCTTAGATTTTATGTAATCAATGGAAATAATACCCGAGGTGATCAACTGCCTAACGGACTCATGTCTCCGTCAAATATGACGAGACTTACCATTGTATATTGAACTTCGTGCCCTTCTTAGAGCCGACTGACCATCGCAGTGGATCATTACAAAAACACGAGTTTATCCCAACATGGGACATCCTCTAGAAAATCATAAAGCCACTCAGCTTCCTCTCCCGTTTTATCTAAAGTGATAAATTCCGACTCCATCGTGGATCTGGCAATAAGAGTTTGCCTAGAGTATTTCCAAGACACAGCTCCACCACCGATTGTAAAAATATATCCAATGATGGATTTGATGTCGTCGCTATCAGATATCCAGTTTGCATCGATGTACCCCTCTAGTACCGCTGGATACCTCGAATAGTGTAACCCAAAATTTATCGTGAATTTTAGGAACCGTAGTACCCTGTTCAATGCTTTTCAGTGATCCTCACTTGAATTTCGAGTGAACCTAGCCAATTTATTGACTGCATGAGCGATATCAGGTCGAGTGCAGTTTGTGATATACATCAGACTACCAATCACCTGCGCATATCGCTCTGGCATACGGGCTTACTAAGATGTTTGTCAATCTTTTGACTTATATCCAATGGTGTCTATAGCGGTGAACTGTGGAACATACCAAATTTCTTAAGTACATCCTCGATGTAGTGAGATTGAGACAAAATCAGTCCATTAGATGTTTTAGATATCTTGATCCCTAAGATGACATCTGCAATGTCCATATCTTTCATGTCAAAACACTGTTTTAACATGTTTTTAGTCTCTAGGATTATCCCAGGACTGCTTCCAATGATCAACAAGTCATCTACGGAAAGGCATACCATGACGAATGATTCGACATTTCCTTTCATATAGACACATTTGTCACCTCCATTAATGGTGATCCCTTTTGATAGTAGAGTACTATCAAATTTCTCGTGTCATTGTTTAGGGGCATGTTTCAACCCATACAACGATTTGACAAGCCGACACACTTTTGTCTCTTGTCCTGGAACCACATACCCCTCGGGTTGATCCATATATATTTCTTCTTCCAAATTACCATTTAGGAAGGCAGTCTTGACATCTATTTGATGTATTTCAAGATCCCGCAAGGCGGCGATAGCTATGAACATACGTATGAATGTCATTCTAGACACCGGAGCGTAGGTGTCGAAGTAATCAAGTCCCTCCTTTTGGCGATAGCCCTTGACTACTAACCTAGCTTTGTATTTGTCGATAGATCTATCTGCCTTTAACTTTCGTTTAAGGATCCACTTACAACCCAACGGTTTGTGTCCCGGGAAAAGTTCAGCCAACTCCCATGTGTTGTTATGCAGAATGGATTCTATCTCACTTTCTAAAGCTTATTCCGGGCGGTCTTACGGAGTTGACAATCTTGGCGATTATGCGTGGTTAAATCTGAACCAAATAAGCTTCAAAGTCTGGACCGAAGGACTTGTCCTTTCGGGCCCTTTTGCTTCTCCTTGGTTCCATCTCTGAATCTTCCAAATCCTAAGAATCTGGAATACTGAAATCCGAATAATCAGTCACTTCAGAATTCATTAGATTTGAACCATTTGGATCTAGGTAGTCATCGACTCCTTGTTCCTCAGAGTTTTGATCATAATTTCGTTTGCGAGAGGTTATGTTATTTTCCTTGTATGGAAATGTGTCTTCAAAGAATCATGCGTTCCTTGATTTCATGATCGTACTTTCATAAATGTCCGGTACATCCGACTTATGCACTATGAAATGGTAAGCACTATTGTTATTGGCATATCCAATGAATATGCAATCCACAGTCTTAGGTCCAATCTTGACCTGCTTTGGCATAGGTACTTTTACCTTGTCCAGACAACCTCATACCTTCAAATACTTGTAGGTAGGTTCATTTCCTTTCCATAACTCATATGGAGTCTTGTCTTTACCCTTGTGTGGAACTCTGTTAAGAATCCTATTTGCGGTAAGAACAGCTTCTCCCCACATGGTTTGAGGGAGGCCCGAATTGATGATTAAAGCATTCATCATTTCCTTTAGTGTTCGGTTCTTGCGTTCAGCAACACCGTTTGATTGAGGTGAGTAAGGAGTCGTTGTTTGATGAACTATACCAGATTGGGTACAGAATTCTTCATATGGCGCTACATATTCTCCCCCTCTATCGCTACAGATTATTTTAAACTTTTCCGCTTAGTTGATTCTCAACTTCTGTTTTGTGGCGTTTGAATGCTTCAAAGGCTTCATCTTTACTTTTTAGTAAGTAAAGATAACAAAATCTTGTGTCATCATCTATGAAAGTCACAAAGTACTTATTCCCTTCTCTAGTTTGAGCGAACTTCAAATCACATATATCAGTATGTATAAGTTCTAGAGGAGTGGTTTCCCTTTCGACGGATCTAAAGGGACTCTTGGAAAGTTTTGCCTCTACGCACACTTCACACTTGCGTTGAGGGTTTATGTAGATAGACGGTAATAATTCCAGCTTTACCAATCTTTGGATAGATTGATAGTTAACATGTCCTAACCTATGATGCCATAAATTAGATGACTCAATCAAGTAAGTAGAAGACTCAATTTTATTGATAGTTGAAACAGAAGGTATTACAGGTGCATCATTAAACTTAAAGAGGCCTTGACAGACCAAACCCCTTCCTACAAAGGTTCTATTCTTAGTGATTACAAACTTGTTAGCCTCTAATACTAGCCTAAAACCAGCATTTACTAACAACGGTCCAGAAATTAAATTTCTTCAAATTTCTGGGACATGCATCACTTCCTTCAGAGTCAGCTCCTTCCCGGACGTCATCTTTAGGATCACCTTTCCTACCCCCAGTACCTCTGAATAAGAATTGTTACCCATAAACAAATTCTTGTCTGAGACTGGTGTATAAGTGAATAAAGCTTCTTTATTGGAACATATGTGATGGGTAGCACCCGTGTCTAGCCACCATTGCACCGGATTCTCAACGAGGTTAGCTTCAAGAACCACCGCTGAGAACTCCTGAATCATATAGTCTACGAGCGTGTCTTCGACGATGTTAGCCTTGGCCTTGCCTTTGGCCTTTTCTTTATTCTCACATTTGAGCTTGCGGCAGTCTTTGGCCATGTGATCAACTATACCACAATGATTACAATTTCCCTTAAGACTTTTCAGTTGTTTGGGGCTTGCCTTCCTTCTGTAACTTCTGCTTCTTGCTTGAGCTCCCTTTGACTTCCGTCAAGTTTGTCTTAGCCTCAGCGGGTTGTTTCCCCTTTGGCATGGCCTTCTTATTGCCCTCCTGAATCTGGAGTTTGACAATAAGTTCATCTAAGGTCATCTCCTTCATTTTGAGTTTTAGATAATTCATAAACTCGATCCGGGAGGAAGCGACTTCTCGATCAGCGCTTGACGAGAATTGTTCGTAGGGCTTCAATCCTTCCAAATCCAGATGATGTAGAATCGTTTGAAATTCCTGGACTTGAGATGACACACTTTTGTTATCCACCATTTGAAAATTCAGGAATTTCCCAATGATGAACTTCTTGCTACCCGCATCTTGGGTGTTGTATTTCTTCTGAAGTTTGTCCATGCGTTTGGTGATTTCAGCGGTACTGATATACCATGTAGATAGGATCGGACAAGCTGTTTAGAATATAGTTCTACACATGAAATCACTATGTTTCCATGCTTCGAACCATCCTCGTATAAATCGGCGACATGGTTACCTTGACCCCCTCCCGCCAAATCATTTGGCTGAGGGTCCACGTCTTCCCCAACTAGTGGAGGGTCTTCGGTTAAGAAACGTGACATTCCCATAACCGTCAGGAAAAATAGCATCTTTTGTTTCCATCTCTTAAACTGAGTACCCATGAACTTTTCAGGACGTTCATGGTGAAAGCCAGCAGGTGTAGGTGCAGTGGCGGCCCCCTGAGCAGTTGCAAAGATGTTGGGAATGCAACATAGGCGTTGTTGATGCCTTGGGCAGGAGAATAGGCACTGTAAGTGCCCGGAGGAGCAGTGGAGGCATTGGTTGAACCAAAACCAGTGTTGACACTAGTTGTGCTAGACAGTGGAGGCACTTGAAGTACCAAAAATAGCGGTAGCACTAGATGTTACACCCCGTAACTCCAGGGCATGTATTCGAGAACGTATGTAAGACTTGAACGTTGGAAGAATGTATAACTATTTTTTTCTTAAGGAAATAATTCGAAACCTCGTGAAGGAAAAAAGTTTATTAATTGGAATTTGATTCTCAAATTTGATATTCGGGATTCATAGAATATTTTGGAGTTTTTGGATTTTCAAGTCTCAAATTTGGTCATGTGGGGTCCACGGGACAATTTTATGAAATTGTGGGGCCCACAAATTTTTGAGATATTTTGACCAAATATGAATATTTTAGGAATGAAATAATTGCAGGACGATGGGAGGTGACACGTGTCACCATGCGTTGACCGTTGACTTGGACTTAGAAGATATTTTGAGAGATGGACAAGTGGCCACATGGGTCCCATCCACTTGGCTTGTCTTGCACAATAGATATTTATATATACATAGGATTGCAAGACCCCAACACTTAGCACTATTTTCATATCACACAAGTTCTCTACCTCTCCCTCTCTCTCGAATTCTTGAAGAAAATCAAGAACAAGATTAGTAAATATTCCAAGTGTTGTTCACATATTCAAGGTGAAGATTATTAACCAAGTTTTAACCAAGGTTAAACACCCCTAATCCCTTTAGAACCCCTTGGCCGAAAGGGGGTCTTGAAAACCCTAAGTTGATCTATAACTTTTGGTGTTGGATCAAGAAGAGAAGTTGGTTATAAGCTTCTAAGGGTCGCATATTGCGGATTGAAACGTAAGGATTTGGAGCTAAGACTATCTCTAAGGATCGACTTTTAAGTGGATTGTTTTGGGCATAAATAAGGTAAATCTCATCCTCCTCTTGAAAGTAATCTTATACTACGTGTTATGGTAGTTGTAGAATGATATTGTGATAAGGAAAAATGGAGTTTAAGATCATGCATTCCATTTTGTGTGTTGGCCGAATTTGGAGCCATTTTGTGACATAAGATTTCGTTGAACTAAATTGGATGTGTCTTCACGTTATATGTGTTATACGTTGAAGGAAATTTAGTCGTTTAACTATTGATATGTATCATGTACAAGTGTTGGAATAACGACTAGAATTATAGAAATGAAAATAAGGTTATATGTTATTGTTGTGGCCAAGAGTTCCCTTTCATTTTTTGGATATTGTGGGACAGAATTTTACACGTCTTGTAAACGTGTAATCCCCTTTGGTTGTTGTCTTAAATTGTGCCTTAAAGATGTGGCTTTTTGTTGTTGTATTCGGGCCTAGGAAAATGTGGAAAAGTACGTAGAAACGGGGGAAGTGCTGCCCAAATTTACATAGAATAAAGAGGATCATTACTTGGTATTTAACTTACACTTGAAAGCATGAAGATTGATAGAAATGTAAATTGTCATTATAGGTTGACATCCTACGGGTGACATATTCTACTTGACGTGTAAAATTCTCGAATTTTACACGGCATGATAGTGCCTTGAGTCTAATAAAATAATGGTTCATTCATTTGCTTCTAATGAGAGTAAAAGATTACTTAACTTGCATATGTTGTTCATGATAGCCATTAGTGCAAGTGTTATATTATTTATTGTGGGGTCATCCCCCGGGACATTGTACATTCAGTGGATTTGCTCTCCTTGATGCGAGTATTGCGTATATGCTCATTGCGGGTCCACAAGGCCTATGCGGGTGAAATAGTCCTATGCGGGGCAATTTGTCCTATGCGGGTCCACTATACCTAGATGGAGGCACCGAGGTGCCTCCAAGCACCGCGGTCCTGTCCTTGTGGCACCGCGGTGCCTCTCCTTATTTCCGTGGTGATTTCTGATTCATTTCATCTCTTACACATTTCTTCCTTTCATTTACCTACGTGAAACCATTTGTCATTTGGCCAATAACCGTCTATTCTCTTACGTCTCAAACAATTCGTATACGTATCAATATCTCTTCCATTTAAGGAAATTACGATCATTGACACTTTATGTGCACGTGTGTGAAAACCATGTTTCCGACGTGTGGGTCCCCAATTGTTCGAGTCATAATTAATAAGATTAATCTATTTCACATTTAGTAAATTTCCAACAACTATTTATATTAGTTTGAAATATTGTATTCTACAAAATATGGTGTACACATGCCACACACGTGATATATATATATATATATATATATATATATATATATATATATAATAAGTTATGTTTAACAAACTGCAGGTGGGATATATATAAAAAGAATGATTAGTATGTTGTACGTAACAATTAATTGCATGACTCGCCATGCAACGTACAAGCAAAAAACAAACACATAAAGACAACATGTTGCCCATTTTATAACAATAGAAGGAAAAGTATTATATTGTGTAAAGAATTTATTTTAGGCGGGGGCTTAGTTTCTTCCTCTTTGATCGAATAGTTAATCTTTATTAGCATATTTATTTTTTGTGGTCCGGGTACTTTAAATAGGTTCATTATTCCGATTCAAAATATAATGAATTCAGTGTGGTTACATGAACTCCTAGTATTTTACCAGATAAATTGATATAAGTCCCTTTCATTATAATAATTATATGATAGTGTTGTAAGATGATATTAAAGTCTTTCTTATTAATATCAATATATATATTGTACAATATTCATCCCTTATACAAGAAGAATTCTAGTCCTAATTACAAGAGGAATCCTAGTCTTACCATAATTATATTTACACAATATATGAAATATATTTTAATTATAGGTAGGGATTTTATTATACTACTATACATGTTTACACACCCCCTCAGTCGGAGCGGGAGGAGGTCGGACGATGAGACTGGATCTGAAGTCAAGAAATAACTATCTGGGAAGTCCTTTGGCAAATATATCTGCATACTAATATGATGAAGGAACATGTAACACTCTGAATGACCTAGCACAACTTTCTCACGAACGAAATGTATGTCCATATCAACGTGCTTGGTTCGCTGATGTTGAACCGGGTTGTGAGAAAAATAGATTGCAGAGATGTTATCACAGTACACAATAGATGCCTGACCCAAAGGACACTGAAGTTCTAACAGTAAATTTTTGAGCCAACAAATCTCAGCTACCACATTTGCAACACTTTTGTACTCAGCCTCGGCACTGGAACGAGATAGGGTGGTTTGTCGCTTGGCAGACCATGAAATCAGATTATCTCAAAAAAACACAAAAGCCGAAGGTGGAGCGTCGCGTATCCGGACACCCTGCCCAATCTGCATCCGTATACGAGAGCAACTTGTTTGGTGCAGAGGGGTAAAAGTGCAAACCATAATCAAGTGTGCCCTTAATGTATCATATGATACGTTTAAGGGCAGTGAAATGAGACTCCCTGAGGGCATGCATAAATAGGCATACCTGCTGAATGTCTGGTCTTGTAAATGTGAGATACTGAAGTGCACCTGCAAGACTCATATACAGAGTAGGATCGGAGACTGGATCAGCATCCATAGCACTGAGCTTAGATTTTGAATCAACTGGAGTAGGCATAATTTTGCAATTCTTCATCTTAGCTCTGTACACAATCTTATCTGCATACTTACGATGACACAAGAACATGTGGTTGGCAGACCTGGTCACTGATATCCCCAAGAAATAACGCAGCTTGCCCAAATCAGTCATTGCAAATTCGATCTTAAGCAAAGAAATAATCTCATTTTTTAACCCATCGGAGGAGGCAGTAAGAACACTATCATCCACGTACAGTAATAAGTAAGCAATGCTACTGCTCGATGAAAAATAAAGAGTGATGTATCACTTTTACTGCATACAAACCAAACCTGTAAAATATACCTGGTAAAGCGATCATACCACGCACGGAGGCCCTGCTTTAGGTCATATAGTGACTTATGGAGACGACACACATAGTGAGGGACTGCTGGATGGGTGAACTCAGGCGGCTGATGCATGTAGACTGTTTCTCTCAGGTCCTCATGTAAAAATGCATTCTTAACATCAAGTTGATGTATCGGCCAGTATTTGCCCACGACTATGCTCAGAACTATGCGAATGGTAGCTGGTTTGACAATCGGGTTGAATGTCTCACCACAATCAATGTCCTCTTGCTGATTTGTGTTATTAGCCACAAGTCGTGCCTTATACCTCTCAAAATCTCCACTGTCTCTGAATTTGTGACGAAAAAGTCACATACAACAGATCACATTCACCCCCTCCGACCTAGGTACTAGATCTCACGTGTGCTACTTAGTCAAAGCATTGAACTCCTCATACATTATCGCATTCCAATTAGGGTCTTGTTTGACCAATTTGGTGTTCTTGGGATGTGGAGAGATGATTTGGGCAGACATGTTAAATTGGACTTTGAATTTGAAGATCCCGTGTTTAGCACGAGTTTCCATATGGTGAGTGGGGACAGTGGGTGTCTGTGTGGATGAGTGGTGGGATCTGATACATAGGGTATGGTCGGATAAGGAGAGGGTGGAGGAAGTGTCGTCGAAGGCGCCATGATCAAGGGCTGCGGCACCTGAGGTACATTTCTCTCTGAAGTTTTGGCGTCGCGGCGCTGACGACGGTGAAAAATTATTTTGCTCACTGGAAGTTTGGCGCCGCGGCGTCTCCCCTTGGGGTCGCGGCGCTGACGCTGATGATGGATCACTGGGCAGAGACGGTGATTTTTCAGCGGTGCTATGATCTAGTTTACTGAGAATGAGAGGAGAGATGGCAGACTCGTCATGAAAGGAGTAATCCGGTTTCTGAAATTTTTGAGGATTCGAGAAAAGGAATGTGGTCTCGTCGAATGTGACGTGACGATAAATATGGATTTTACGGGTGGACAAGTCATAGCAGAGATAACTCATATGGTTCGGTAGGAAGCCTAGGTAGACACATGGAGTGGACTTGGGGGCTAGTTTGTGAGGAGCAGTAGAGGCAAGATTAGGATAACATAGACAATCGAATATCCGTAGATGATCGTAAGAGGGGACTCTATGATAGAGGATTTCGGTAGGGGTCATATTGTGAAGGGTGCTAGTTGGGAGAATATTTAGAATGTATTCTGACATCTTAGCAGCATATACCCTGAAGGACGGAGGGAGGGAGACATGAATCAATAGAGTGCGAATGATATTGTTGATGGTGCGAATGATTCGTTAAGCTTTACCGTTTGTGGGGAAGTGTGAGAGCAGGAGAAGCGAAAGACCATGCCATTATTAGTACAAAAGCGGTGAAACATAGAGTTGTTGAATTCACGACCATTATCGCACTGAAATGATTTAATACCTTTTTCAAATTGTGTGTGAATGAACATTCGAAACTCAAGAAATTTGGCAAACACTTCTGATTTATATTTGAGAGGATATAACCAAATATTGAGAAAAATCATCTAGTAAAATAAGATAATATTTATGACCGAGAGAACTAACAATAGGCGATGTCCATAAATCGGCATATATAATATCAAATGGTGAAAAGGTAACACTAGTAGATGATTTAAATGAAAGACGGGTATGTTTGCCTAAAGAACAAGAAGCACAATGTTGGTCAAGCTTCCCATTATTACAAGTAATGAAATTATTGCCTCTAAAAAAATTAAAAACTGGGGCTCCTGGATGACCAAGCCTATTATGCCACGTGGATGGAGAGATAGCCGCTAGAGAGACGGGAGAGCAAGATCCGGCAACGGAGATGGATGGGAATGGGTAGAGATACCCTGTTCTATTGCATCTCGTAAGAGGTGTCCCCGTATAAAAATCTTTCACAGTGAAACCAAAAGGGTCAAAGTCAATAGAGACAAAGTTATTACGAGTAAATTT
This sequence comes from Przewalskia tangutica, assembly GCA_029844215.1. Taxonomy (NCBI): domain Eukaryota; kingdom Viridiplantae; phylum Streptophyta; class Magnoliopsida; order Solanales; family Solanaceae; genus Przewalskia; species Przewalskia tangutica. The sequence goes on from CM056734.1 coordinate 107,089,185, forward strand.
GTGGACATAAATTAGGTTATTAATGATGTGTGGGGCATATAGTACATTTAAGGGAGAATGGTGGATGAGGAGGTTGTGTGTTTGATGTACCATAGCCCTTTATTGGAATGCGATGGCCATTGCCAAATGTAATAAATTGAGGATGATTTAAACTAAATATTTTAGGAATGTTACCTGCAGACCGGGTGAGGTGAGATGTGGAACCGGAGTCCATGATTCAATTATTGTCCGGTTGTTGCAGGTTGAGGCTTTGGCGACCCAAGTCGAGAGGGCGTCTTAGAAGCGGTGCTTTGTAATTAGCCTTCTTTGCGGGTGTTGGGCTAGCCAGAAGTGGCGGGCCCAACAAACCGTGTTGAGAATACGGAGAGAAAGGCTGCTGGAACTGGAATTGCGACGGCACCGCGGCGCCTTGATGGTATTATTGAGGCCTCGCAGTCCAATGGTTCTGCGGGCCCTGCTGGTGCTGCTGGTTCTGCTAACCACGAACATTTCCACGACCACGTCCCCCTTTGTAAATTTTCCGGCGGGGTTTGGCCGGCGGAAAACTGCTGCTGAGTTTGCGTTTCGACAGCGAGCGCCTTCTGATTGTGCTCATCCTGCTTAACACGATGGGTTTCTTCTAGTAGTAGTTGAGAGCGAGCTTTGTTGAAGCTCAGAAGAGGGTCAGCCTGCTGAATCATCGTGGCTAGGGTGTCATATTCCCCTTTAGGGAGGTCGGCAATTAGTTGTAATGCTATCTTTGTTTCGGACACGGGCGTACCAACATTGGTCAATTGGTCTGCCACAAGTTTCAACTGTCGACAATATTTGGACATATTGGAATAATTTTCCAGACGTGTGTTGTTGAATTGCTCCTCCAAGTACACCGCGCGAGTGTTCTTGTTGTCTTGCAAAATTTCTTCCAATCTTGTCCGTAATTCGCGGGCAGAGGCCCCCGTTTTCATGATGGTGAGAAGTAGGTCTTTGAATACAGTGCCATAGATCCATTGTTTAACTACGGCATCAAGACGACGCCAAGTCGTGTCATCAATCTCCGAGGGACGAGGAACAGACTCGTTGATGTGGCTAAGCACATTGTAAACGTATGCATGAATTTTAAAGAGTTCGACCCACGACCAGTATTGACCATCTTCCTGATCAAGAATGAGATGGATGAAATTCTTGATGTTTGTAACGGCGAGAGCCGGATGGAAAGATGGTGAGGAATTTGTGGTGGGAGGAGGTGTGGAAATGGAAGCGTCAGAAAGGGTGGAGGATTTAAGAGTACCCATTTAGATGAGAGAAGAATGGGGAAGAACAAAAAACCAAGAAATTTGGTGGGGGCCGCGACGGATCCCGACGGGGAGGGGTGATTGGCCGGCGACTTTGAGATAGATTTTCTAGGGTTTTAGGGTTTTAGCTCTGATACCATGTAAGATGATATTAATCTCCCTTGAGGAGTCTTTCTCATTAATATCAATATATATAATGTACAATATTCATCTCTTATACAAGAGGAATCCTAGTCCTAATTACAAGAGAAATCCTAATTTTACCATAATTATATTTACACAATATATAAAATATATTCTAATTATGAATAGATATTTTATTATACTACTATACACGTTTATAAATTTAATATTTTTATTACGTTCTCGAGGTTTCGATTTTTTCACATTAGTACAGAGGTAGGGTGTCTGAAGTTAAAATTTGGTGTCCTTAATAACAGATAAATTCACCTTTACCAATGATTAGTTTAATAGATTATATGCCAATTATTATTATTATTATTATTTTTATTTTCGAGGTTAGTATATTATGTTTGTGCACGAATACCAAAGATGTAACCGTTGCCTTTTCAAAATTTACATATGTTTAATTTTTTTTTAAAAAAAATTGTATTGATTTAAATTAAGTCTAACCTATTTATTACTAGCTAAAAAGAGTAGTGAATGCAATAATAATACTTGCAACTACCGACCTAAATGGACAAATCAATTGCAGACACAAGTAGATCTAAAAAACTGAAGATTAAATATATAATAGAGCAAGAACAATGCTTTTGTAAAGAATTAATCTAAAATCTGCTCATTAAACCACTTAAATTAAAAATAGTCCAATCGAACCATCCGTGTTCAGACTTTTCAATTGAATAATTGTTGCCCTATGAGGATTTTGAAAATGTACTTAGAAGAATAGATAGATTTAGGTGGTATCAGTGGTGGAGCTTGTTCAAAATATTAAGGAACCGGTAGCCATAACAATTTGCCCAAAATCTTATTACGCAACCTTGTCTTGATTATCTTCATTGTTGAAAATGATCGTTTTGTAGTAGTTGTTGAAACTGGAAGAGTTAAGATAAGACGGATTATCCGGTCAATCAAGTAATATGTATTCGCCTTCCCTGTTTTTTTTCAAAGTTCCTCAATCTCACGAACTCAGCCACACACAAAAAGAAAATTTTAGACTAGGAGAAACGTTGAAAAAATAAAAGAATAGTTAGGATTTTGGTAAAAGACAAATCCATATCGTATTTACAAAATCTAGGATTTCTATGCTCAAAAATGAGACTTGTAACTTGTAAGGGTTCCTTCATTGTACTCATTTTTGGTGATTAATACAAAGTTTAGTTACCCAAAAATTATGTTGATATATACCCCAAATTAATTTATGAAAAATTTAGTTAAACTTTTTTTAATTTATATATAAGATAACAGTAAACAAAGAATTCTTTAACAAATCATATACAATCTGCGATAAATCTCATAAACGTAGAATTTGAAAGATCTTCTTTATCTTTCTTCATATATTCTCTTTCCGCAATAGTAATCGTTATTGTTCTATCACCAGACCGATATCAGAAACAACCATAACCACCACTTCTTAACCATAGCATTACAAACATCATTCCCATGCAAAAAGGAAGAAAAAGGCCATTTTTAAAAGAAAATTGAGTTTTTTTAGGGGGCCACTAAGCTCCGCCCCTGGGTGGTATGTTCAATCACAATTATTTTATGTAGCATCAAACTATTTGAATGAATCGATTAGCGATAATGTGATGAGTAGCCAATTTTTCTCCCTTTTTCGACCTCTCAAATATGATTTTTGGTGTATTAAAACAATTAACCCGCATGGGTGGCTGAGTTTGTTGAGCAAGTGATCTCTCAAATATAGGGGTCTCAGATTCAAAATTCCTGCATGATTTTTCGGTCGAGCTTGTCGCACGGAGCTTGTCTGGAGCGATTTACCTCTCCTGTGTGATTTGTGAGTTATTATACTGGAGCAGTTTACCTTTTGCACACCTAAAGAATAGCGGTTGCGGACAGGGGCGAATCTATGTAGTGGATTGGGGGTGACACGGCACCCGGACTCTCAGGTAAAATTTAATGTACGTATTGGTATTTTATATAGAAATGTTAACATAAAGTAGGAGTGGCACTCGAAGTCACAAATTGGTTGTAGGTGTCATCACTAGTCCCCGAGTTTGAAGCAATTGATCTATCTAAAAAAATACATACATACATATAATTGTCGTTTATGACTCTTTTTTCCTAGTCATAGTTAATTGAAATTTACGATATGTATATTCTTTAATGAGAAAAGAGATGACGTGACACGAATAGAAGAAAACTCCAATAGTGTAACACAATTTATCATCCACATGAGCAGCATCACTTTATTTGTATCCAACTTTGGAGACAATTATGCCTCCAAATCAAAGGCATAATTTCATATTTTTTATAAACCTATAATTCAACAAGGGTATTAATCAGATTCATGTTAGAGAAATTCTTTTATGTGTACTCGGACACATTGAGTACATCCTATACACGTATTATAAATCTTATGTGACATTTGGTCTATACGTTTTTGAATATTATAAATTTTCGATCTAGTAAACTTAGAAACGGATCATATATTTAGATACCAGATGAATCAATGAGTTATCATACATACTTACATAAATATGCCACTGGCAGCCACATTTAGAATCGTTATTTAAAAATATTCAGATTAGAAAAATATTTAAAGTATAATTGCAATTGCTTTGAGCGGCAGAGATCTGCTTTTTCTGAGTTTGAACATAGAATCCTTTAATTTTAGTGGAATACGTCGTAAAGGCGCTGCTTGTGTCCTAAAGTGCAATTGTTATGGTTCCAACTTCAAGTTATCGGAGAAGAAGGAAAAAAAATAAAGAATATACGAGCGAAATATATATCAGTAATAATGACCAATTTGATATAATTTTCTTACTATTTGATGACCAAAGGCGATGCTTATGTTTTTGAGATTGTATCATGTGTTTGGTATGTATAGTTCACGCTTCAGGACTCTGTGTCCTTGTTAAATTCACTGTTACATTGAGCTCTAAATTAAGAACAGACTATCTTGATTGTTATAGAATCAGTGGACAATTTGATCGAAGAACTGTGGAGAGAACAGAAGAGAAGATGAAGTCGGTGAGAGAGTCGGTGAAGGAGAGAAGAGAACGAGAAGAGAAAAGAATCTGTATTATTCTGCAAGTAAGAGTTTACACACATATATATACATATGTCTAGTACATTCTAATGCTAAGTATAACCTCTTATAACCAATTTACAACAAACTCTTAACTAATAACAAATTCTCAATTAGTCTTTAACTAATTGAACTAATTCTCTAGAATCTTCCACACCCCCACACCCCCCACCCCCCGCCCCCTCAAGCTAGGGGAGATGAAGATATTCTCCATCCCTAGCTTGGACATAAGATGCTCATGCTGAGGACGATAAAGTGCTTTGGTGAGCAAGTCAGTTGGTTGATTGGCAGAGGACAGATGTGCAATGTTGATTAACCCTTCCTGAATCTTCTCTTGGATGAAATGGTAGTCTATATCGATATGTTTCACGCGTTCATGAAAGACTGGATTTGCAGCAATTTGGATAGCTGACTTGCTGTCTGAGAATAGTGAAACTGGTGTCTGGATAGTAACACCTAACTCCTGATAAAGTCCCATAAGCCATATAACCTCAGCTATTGTAGTAGCCATAGCCCTGTACTTAGCTTCTGGAAATTGTCACATGCTTTTTAGACTTCCAGGATATTAGTGATGAGCCAAATAACACCAGGTATCCAATGATTGACCTCCTGTTGTTGACACAAGTAGCCCAGTCAGCATCACAGAACATTCTCAACTAAGGAACACTGCTGCTGGACATGAAGATCCCTAAACCAGGAGCTTGCTTAATATACTTGACAAGTCTGAGTCCTGCTTCCATGTGAGATGTCTTGGGGGCTTGCATGAATTGGCTGAGACATTGTACTGCAAAGGAAATATCTGGTCGAGTTGTTGTGAGATAAAGTAGCCTCCCAATCATTCTCCTATATGCAGCAGGGTCTTCCAATAGTGTATCTGGTTCAGGTGCAACAGTAGGTGATTTTGCTGATATATGTTGATCAAATGTAATAGTGGTAAGCTTTTGATTCATATCCATGGGTGAGTGTGCTGGTTTTGCTCCTGCAAGACCCAAATCTGATATGAGTTCCAGTACATACTTCCTCTGATGCATCAATATTCCTTGAGAACTCCTTGCAAACTCCACTCCAAGAAAATACATGAGTTCTCCCAAGTCCTTAATCTTAAAAGAAGTCTGTAATACTTCTTTTGTGGATTGAATGAGTGTTGGACTGTCACCAGTAATTAACAAGTCATCTACATTTACCAAGATTATCACCATACCATTTCTCTCATGTTTAGTAAACAAAGAGTAATCCCTGTGACTTTGTTGAAAACCAAATGAAATCAAGGCTGAGATGAGCTTGATATTCCACTGTCTGGATGCTTGTTTCAATTCATAAAGGAATTTCAACAGTCTGCATACATGTTGTTCTTTCCCTTTCTTAATATTAAACCCCTCTGGAACCTTCCTGTATACCTCTTCATATAAATCTCCATGCAGAAATGCATTATAGACATCCATCTGTTGAATTGTCCACTGCTTGGCTGCTGCCAATGCAATAACTGACCTCACAGTGGACATCTTGACTACAGGAGAGAATGTTTCATGATAGTCAAGTCCTTCCTGCTGATTGTATCCCTTGGCCACTAGTCTGGCCTTAAATCTTTCCACATCTCCTGTTGCTTTATTTTATTTTGTATACCCATCTGCAACCTATTGCCTTCTTTCCTTCTGGTAATGAGACCAATTCCCATGTTTTATTATCCTTCAGTGCCTTAATCTCAGTTTGCATTGCTTCAATCCACCTCTTATCTTGAACTGATGTTGAATAGTTATGTGGCTCAGTGTCAATTGAAACATTAGCCACAAAACACTGGTACTTACATGACAAACCTGCATAATCAACACTATTAGATATTGAGTATAAACAGCTAGAAGAACCATATCTAGTGACATAGTCCTTATGCCATATGTGGGGCTTGCTGGCTCTAGTTGATTTCCTTATATTGCACCCTGGAATATCAGTGTCCAGTTGTCTGTGGCTTGTAGTCGTTTCAAGAGAAGTGTCTTCCAGAATCTGCATATCATGGCTGAGACCTCTATCTTCTCTGGCATCTGGTATACTGTCATTGTGTGTGGAAATAATAATATTTTGTGTATGAACCAGATCATCAAAGCAGAAATAGTCCCGAGTCTTGATAGAATTCAGGTTGTCATCATCCTTACCTTTGAGAGGAAGCACTGTCTCCATAAACATTACATCCTTGCTCATAAAGAATGTTCTGTTTTCCATATCATAGAGTTTGTACCCCTTCTGTGCAGCTCCATATCCAAGAAAGACTGCTCTGACAGCTCTTGGGCTGAATTTGTCATGTTTGGTAAGAATAGTTGCAAAACACAAGCATCATATTACTCTTAAGTGATTAAGAGATGGTGATTTGTTATACAACATTTCATAGGGTGATTTATTTCCTATAACAGTTGAAGGAATCCTATTCATGACATTTACAACCCCTTCCACACAATACCCCTAGAATCTATCAGGTAATCCTGACTGAAACTTAATTGCCCTGGCAGTTTCCAATATATGTCTATGTTTTCTCTCCACAACACCATTTTATTGTGGTGTGTGTGGGCAGGAACTCTCATGTACTAACCCATGTCTTTCAAACAGTTCATTACAGTTGCTATTAAAGACCTCAGTCCCATTGTCAGACCTTACTACTTGAATCTTCATTTCAAATTGAGTATTCACTTCAACAAAGAATTTTTGAAGTAATGTAAACACATCAGATTTCAACCTCATGAAAAAAATCCAGGTCCACCTGGAATAGTCATCTACAATTGTCAAGAACTATTTCATTCCATTATGTGTTTCTACCTTGTAGGGTCCCCATACATCCATGTGTAGCAATTGAAAAGGTCTTGACCTTTTACTAACACCGATAGAAAAAGGAATTCTAGATTGTCTATCTAGTGGACAGATTTCACACATATTCAAGACAAAAGAAGTATCTTTCTTAATGCATTCAATTTTCTTTAAAACAGTCATGGGAACATGGCACATCCTCTGGTGCCAAAGGGCTGCATCTACATGTTGTGTGGCTGCCATACACTTATTCGACTCTTCCTTCTTATTCTGAGTGCATAAAATGTATAATCCTCATTCTTCTTTATCAAATGCTCTCACCTTCCTAGATGAGAGATCCTGAAACACACAACATGTTGGAAAGAAAGTGACACTGCATTTCAGTTCTTTTGTCACTTTTGATACAGACATAAGGTTGAACTTAAAATTTGGTACACACATTTGTGAGAACATCACCTCCACCTAGATGATAATCACCAACATGTGAAATTGTTGTTGAATCTCTTGTAGGTAATTGCACACTACCTGTCCTTGCTGACAAATTTTTATTACTCAGGCAGTTATGATCACTAGTCATATGATTGGTAGCACCTGAATCAACTATCCATTTTATGAATGTTTCTATCTCTTCATTAAGTGTGCATTTACCTGCCATATTAGCTTTCCCATTAGTTTATTCTTTGCTGTCAATTAAACTGAGAAGCTTTTGATGTTGACTGGGTGTAAACTGGTTCCATGATACTGTATTTGTGGACCATGAAGCTTGTGTCTTCTGGTTATTCTGTGAATTGAAGCTTTCATGGTTCTGTCCAGTCATGTGCTCCTTCTGACCTGTATCTCCAGGAGAGAAATCTCCACCAGTCACTGCATAAGCCTTCTTCCCCTTTTTGAAATCTTCAGGATAATCAATAAGCCTGTAACAATCATCATGTACATGTCAAGTTTTTCCACAATAGTCACACTTCATTAATTTGTAACAATCTATCTTAAAATGGCCTTTCACATAACAGAAGTCACATAAGGAATTTGGATTATATGGCTTCCTGTGTTTTGTTCCATTTTTGTTTCTCCCATTCCATTCTTGGCTGTGAACATAGCAGATGATTCCAGTGTTTCCTGCATCATCCTGCCTGTCCCTGCTACCATTCTTTGGCTTTCCTCCTGATTAACCATTGCATATACTTGGTTTAGACTCGGCACCTGCTACATTGTTATGATTTGGCTCCTCGCTTGACTGTAACTATCATCCAGTCCCATTAGAAACTGCAACATCCTTTGATATTACAAGTGATCGACATAATTTCTGGATTTGGCACAGTAAGTTGGTGGTGGCATAATATACTCGTATTCATCCCATAGATCCTTAAGTCTAGAATAGTACATTGAGACATATTGCTCATTGTAACTATCTCTTTATGCAACTGAAAAGCCCTAGAACTGTTAATATTGTCGAACCTCTCCTTTAATTCCTCCCATATAATATGTGAATCAGAATTAAACAACATTCCACTAAGTAAGCTTTTGTTTACATTTTCCATTAACCAAGACACTACGATTGCGTTGCATCTATCCCATACTTTTGCAAGATCTCCACAGAATGCTTCTCGTTTCACTGTTTCATTAATGAAACCTACCTTATTCTTCCCCAATAGAGCTAGTTTCATTGCTCTACTTTACAACGTGTAATTATCCATTCCATTCAATATGATTCCAACAGATAATGAACCAGGAGAATCTGACGGAAAGAGATACAATGGATGATTATGATCGATGCTTACCGTCAATGTTGTGATTCCACTCGTCGTGTCTTCTGTGTTGTTCTCCATTACTTGCTGATATAACCAATTGTCTGATCTGCAATTGATTGTCTACTATTGGTGAATTGAAATTAACGATCTGTTAACACTCCGAATCCATCACAATACTTCAAAATCTGTCTCGCAATTCTCAGGATATGATGTCCTACACCTGAATCACTCAAATTTTCTATTGCATGTAAGGAAATTCTCTTGATCTGTGTCGAATCACCACTCCTAGCTTTGATACCATGTGAAATTCATTGTTACATTGAGCTCTGTGAGCTCTAAATTAAGAACAGACTATCTTGATTGTTATAGAACCAGTGGACAAAGATTGGATCGAAGAACTGTGGAGAGAAGAGAAGAAAGATGAAGTCGGTGAGGGAGAGAAGAGAAAAGAATTTGTATTATTCTGCAAGTAAGAGTTTACACACATATATATACATGTGTCTAGTACATTCTAATGCTAAGTACACATTTTAACTAATCTTATAACCTCTTATAACCAATTTACAACAAACTCTTAACTAATAACAAATTCTCAATTAATCTTTAACTAATTGAACTAATTCTCTAGAATCTTCCACATGAAGCTTGAATTGTGTAGATCAAATTTCAGGAGACTGTGTGATGAAGTTCGAACTATGTAGTTTAATGTTAATGCATAATTCTTGAAGTTCAATTGTTATAGTTCTAACTTCAAGTCGTATGAAAGCGATACTCTAACCGCTGAGTCAAGTAGGTCAAGCTGAGTCAAGTCACCCTATAAGAGAATGTCGCGCAACCAAAGTAGCCCTTACTATACAAGGGGCGGAGCGCTAAAGCCGAAGTAGCTGGTTCAGGCTAACCTGCTTGTTATAGGGTAGCCAACAAGTATGCAAGACTCTTTCCGGACCTAGGATTGTCTTTCGATCCCCTTTCATTCTGGGGTGACGGAGGAATCATATCATTCGAGCCGTTTTTTTCTTGACTCGAAATGGGAGCAGGTTTGAAAAAGGATTTGTCAGTGTCTAGGGTTGGGCCAGGAGGGTCGAGGGGAGATTATTCTAAAATAATTATCGTTTTAGGAATTCAAGATAAAAGTTATATCCTTATATTAGAGAAATATTTCTTCTTAAAAATGCTCAAATTTTCAGAAATATCTAATAAATAAAGATAACTTAGTGAACTATAACTTGAAATTTTTGTTTAGTGGATGTAAAAAAAGCTAATTAAAATGAGATAAAACGATTATTAGAGAAAATAATAAAAAGGAGGATATGAAAGAAACACTAACACTATTGGTGACCAATATAATATAGTTTTCTTACTATTTGATGAGCAAGATGTTTTCTTGAAATTGGCCACTGCCACCAGTAATTGGATTTCCAAGTTTTTGCAATATTTCTCACCATAACTTTCATCCTATTATCCTAAGTTAATTTCACCATACTAGTTAGTTATTAAAGGTTTGAATTGAAGTTATTGAGAAAAATAATAACAACAAACTGAGTTAATTTCAAGTGAAGTCTGAAGAAAGTAGATTGTATACTGATTTTATTCTTACCTTATTAAATTTTAGACTGAAATATTTTCTCTTTCATTATTTTTCTCATTTGTACAAAGAAAAAACACAAAAAAAATGAGAAAATACAGAAGAAAAGAAACGATTTTTTCCCACTTTTTAAAAAACATATTACAAATGTTAATTATATTTCAAATAATAATCCAATTTTTTTCCTGTTAATTGTAAGTCGAAATTTTTAATTAAAAAAATATAAAATGTATATAATTTTGGGGGCCCTGTTCTAATTCGTAAAAGTGAGTCGTAATTGAAATTTAAGACTGCGAATTATGGGCGTTCTGATAAATTTTTGGTAATATTACTTAATAAAAAATGAAAAAAAATTATAAATTTTTTTATTTTTCGAAAGATCGCCTCGCGAGAGTCCAAAAACGAACCTATATATAAAACACATCAATTTCATAAATCATAACACATGGCTTTGCTTAGAGTTGCAACTGCCACATAAGATGGAATGGCTCTCTTGACGGCGAAAATTAAGGTAAAAGTCCAGAACAGGACATCAAATACGTGGCTTTTGGGAAACAGACGCAAGGGCAGTTTTGACTTTTTACCCAGAGATCTTAAAACTTACTTTTGTCCCACGCAAGCATTATTATTCAACTAATATAGTACTTAATAAATTATAATTCAAGGTCCCATCCATATCAACTTGTAAGTTGTCTTTTTGTATAAATACAATCATATTAATTATTGTCACATCATATGATTAATTAGGCTGTAACAAAATATTATACTTTTTGTCCTGATTTTCATAATTATTGTTCTTTGGCTAGCTAACAAAAAAATTTAATTACTTATATTTTGATTTGATACAAAATTTACGAAATAATAGAATTTATAATTTTAAACGCAGTAAGATACTTTTGCGGGTAGAAAAGCATGTCATTAAAAGTACATTCACATCTTTTTATAACAATCAACTTCTATGAATACTTTATCATAATAATTAATTTTTTGTCGAACTGAATTTTCATGTTATGTTTTATTATAGCAATACAAAAATGTCCGAACAAACGACATCATGATATAGAGATTTGATTGTAAAATAAAAAAAAATTAAGGTTTAATTATTTTAAAATATAGACAGGTGTCATCCTTGAAACAAACAATTAAGAAAATAGTGGCACTTAAAATTAAACAGAGTGAGAATGGGTTGATTCGCAGATGAAAATATTCGCGCTTCTTTTCAATTTTGCACATATAGTATTTTGCCTTGTTAAATTTTTTTCTCAATTAATAAGTATCTGAAATTTTGAGTTACTAGTTGGTGGAATACGGTGTAATTTTAAAATTTTAAAATAATATTCAAGAAAGATTTTTGTGATTCGGCCTTTCTTCGGATCTTGCACATAGCGAGAGCTTAGTGCACCGAACTGTTCTTTAATATTCAAGAAAGAGTCTTTTTAAAAAATTCCTAAAAATAATTAGAGGAACTTCCCTTCTTAGACGAAATGAGTAATAAATACTCAAAAACACATCTAGAAAATTAAAGATTGGAATAGAGATCTAGGAATATTTTCAAACCACCAAGTTCAACGTTTAACATATATATTGGAAGAAGAAAAAAAAAGGAAAAAGAAAACGTTTAACATTTTTCTTTTTGGTAACTAAACTATCGTATTAATTACCAATTAACAACATTACAAAGCTATAGCTAGATCACCACATATCACAATCAACTATCTATGTTAAAGAGCCCACATCGAAAATGAAATGAAAATATGTTCTCCTTATATGGACTTGGACAATCATCACTCTACAAATTAACTTTTGGGGTTGAGTTAGGCCCAAGATCTATTATTTACATGGTATCAAAACCAGACTTATTCCAATTCTTTGTTCACCGATGTTGGCCCCCCAAATTATATTGTTCACGCTTCAGTTAACGAGGTTTGGGCGTGCATGGGGAGTGTTAAAAGTCTCACATCACAATGAAATGGAAACATGAATTCTTTATATGGACTTGACAATCATCACCCTATAAGCTAGCTTTTGGAGTTGAATTAGGCCCAATATTCATTCTTTACAATCTCAAATGAAAAATACAAAACGTTTAACATATTAATCACCCTACCGTCTTGAAAAGGAATGATAGATTTACAACACATGAAATTATGCGATTATCTTTTTTGTGTATTCATAGTTTGATTTCATAACTTCTAAGTTAAAATTTAAATATTCAAAAACTATATGAAAATACTATATATACACTATAAATTTGTATAGTTTAAGAACATTCTTAAATCCAAATTAAATTGATTAATCTCAAAATATTATTAATATTACATAGGGAAACTCTTCCTTAACTAATTTAAATTTGCGTTGTGTATAACTCATTTTAAGGGGAAGCTTCTCTACCATAAATTTCTCGTTTCCAAAGCTCGAACACGACACCGTTAATTAAGGAATGTTGGATTCCATCATATCCACCAAATCCCATATTAGTAAAACTAATCAGACTATATATAAGAAATTACAACACTTTGGCTCAACATTTCCTCGTAAAATAGGAATATTTCTGAGGGAGGGCTAGAATTTTAGTTGCGTATTTGATAGAATTCAATAGCTTTGGCCAAACCTGAATCTATCAACTCAAAATTCTGAATCTATCTCGCAATGTTTCATCTTTAGATCCAGAATACACACATAAAGCTGTTATATTTTGGGTTTTTACATTTTAAAAACTTACAATGTACTTCTTTTTAGTGATCAAACCAAATAATCACTCTTTATTAACATCTTGAAAATTATAATTAAGCACCCTAATATGTTACGTTGGACCAATCATGTCGTGGCAAACTGGCAATCATAAAGAAGTGAGGTTTTTATTTTCTCCATTAGTAAATGATTGAAGCCAAGGAAATTTTTCCCAAAATGGATATAGGAAATAATTGGTGACAGTTTGTAACTTTGTATTATGTTGTTAAATCTTCACTTAGATTTCTTTTTCCCCCTTTTGGCAATATTATCTTATTGGACTTACATCCCTAACCCTACCAAACTCAATCAATTGGTAATCCTGTTCCGAAGTCATAGGATTCGGTTTCCGATCCGGTTGATGTTCCGACATCTCGAATCGAATGAAATTTTGTACACATATTTTACAATTTCCATAATATTAAAAAGAGTAAGGTATATACGCTGATAGCGTAAGAATTTATACATAATTAGTGTAGTTTAACCAATAATAGCATGCTAGTTATTATTTTAATATTATATCACTAGTTAAGATTATTATACAAATTTACATGTAATTACCTTTAGTATGATATGTGTAAATATGTTCTGCACCCTCAGTATAGAACTATTATAATCTATAATAGAAAAGAGTTATATGGAAGCTTCCTCTCTCCTAAATAAAAAAATTCGGACTTGATGGAATAATCCATGATTAAAATTTATGGATTTCTCAATAATCTTAAATTAAAATAATTGGGTTCACAGTCTAATGTTTTTAATAGATAATAAAAACTATATATGTATATATGCGGGCACATGCGTGTGTGTACATAATTTGAGAAAAGCTACTATTCACGTGAACTCATAACCAACACATGCAATAGAACACCCGGCCTTTTGTATTTGTATTTAATTGCACACGCATTAACTAGTGATCTCGAATTTAAACCCGGATAGACGTCTGCAAAGAGCAATTTACTCCCAAAGTAGAACTCTTGTGACTTTGGTTTATAGGAAAGTTCCAAGAATATACAAACATAAATAACTTTACACAAACATAAGCTGCTAAAATCATGTAACTAATTCCAAGTGGCAAAGAGTTCTTTTCAACCTCTCCCTGTGTATAAACTATAAATACACACCTTTGCTTCCCTATATATTAATACTAAATTTATTGTTTTTTTTGGACTACCAAAAAATATTCCCTCTCTTTCCAAATCCAAAATTATTCCAATAATAATGGGTTTAAGAGATATTGGTTCAACTTTGCCACCAGGGTTTAGATTCTGTCCTAGTGATGAAGAATTAGTTTGCCATTATCTTTACAAGAAAATTGCTAATCAAGAAGTTATTAGGGGCACTTTAGAGGAAGTTGATCTTCATATTTGTGAACCATGGCAACTTCCTGGTAAATTTCTCTCCTTAATTTTATATCTTCTTCTTGCCCGGCTAATAATTCAGATTTTACTTCTTCTTATCATCTAAAATTTACTGATCCGACTAATTAGTTTAGTTACATGATGATGAGAAGTTCTTATTCATGTTGTTGGCTTTTTCCTTTTTACGCGTTTCAGTTTATGTATCTGAAATTCACTGATCCGACTAATTGGTTTAGTTACATGATAATGAGAGGTTCTCTTTTGTGTTCTTTGCTTTTTTCCTTTTTACGCGTATTCAGAATTTACTGGACCAACTTATAATTCAGATTTAATTTAAAAATTTATTGATTCGACTAATTAATTTAGTCATGACGATGAGAGGTTCTTCTTAAAATTTATTGATTACACTTTTTTCTGCTTACGTTCTTCTTTTTCATTTATTTTTTCCTGTTTATTTTTCGTGAAATTAATTTGAAGGAAACCTTCCTAAGTTAAGTGACACACTAACTTCAAAGAAAAGAATGCTTTTATCAAATTCTTTTTAAAGCTCCTTAATTTTATGTTTGTTAACCTTTTTTTTTTTTTTTTGTATTTCTCATTTGGTCTACCCCTATTGAGGTCGCAATTAATTTAAATTCGGGCTACGTAATAATGTCCATTTAAAGGGAAAACATTCAAAACTCGAACGTAAAATGTCTGATTAAGCTGTTAATCTTATATATAGGTGTCTCCTCATGTGATCAGAGCTCCTATTCTTTCAACAGTAAGAGTACTTAACATATAAATAATATTAATATAATCATGTCACTTATAAACTAATTATATACACTTGATATTGTATGAACGCACTTTTTTAGATATACATAATTTTATCTTTAACATAACTAAGTGTACAATATTTTATGATGGAACGTCTCAAAAATTTTGCGACGTAAGAATTCGATCATAAATTCTTCAAAGATCGTAAATATTCCGTCACAAATTTGTGCTTTTCAGGCCATGCTAGACTTATCCAATTTTCTTGTCTATTATTGTTCCTTAATTTTGCTTTCATCATAAACTAATTATATACACTAATCTTTTTGTTACATTATTAGAGGTGGCAAAGTTGAACTCCAGTGAATGGTACTTCTTCAGCTTTAGAGATCGCAAATATGCAACTGGTTTTCGAACAAATAGGGCAACTATTTCTGGTTATTGGAAAGCAACAGGCAAAGATAGAACAGTGAATGATACACAAACAGGTGCACTCATTGGCATGAGAAAAACTTTGGTTTTTTACAAGAATAGAGCTCCTATTGGCATTAAAACTGGCTGGATTATGCATGAATTTCGTCTCGAAAATCCTCATATTCCTCCTAAGGTAATTAATCTTTTACTATATTCTTTCATTATTAGCCTCGAATTTAAGTTATGTGCACTGACAGTATAAAAACTTTGCACAACATGCATCACAATTTTTTTTCTAGATTGATCATTTATATTACCATTTAAAAAGGAGAATTTTCCAAGGATATCCCGTCGGAGTTTTATGAATTTGTCGATAATTCTCAACTAATCTGTCGCTAAATAGCTCAGTTAATTAAATTTTATTGTATATAATTCATCGCTAATCCGTAGCTTAATGAAATTAGCATGATTTTTTTATTGTTTAACAACATAATTTTAACGTCGCTAATTCCTTATTTTCTAGTAGTGCATTTTCGTTAATTTGGTGCCATCAAGTAGAACATTTTCAAATAAGAAAAAACATGATAACCTTATTTGTTTCATTTTATGTTCTTGGTTTAATTGGTCATGAAATTTGAGAATATGAAAAGACTATTTAGTCTTATAGTCTTAAACTGAAATTGTGTATAACAAGTATCATTTGTTATTGTAATCTTAAGCACGGTATGCCATCCAAGAAGTAATCATTAAGGTTAAAATACATTTCTATGTATTACCAAATTCTTAATTAGGATAACGTAAGAGATATTTTAGTTTGATTAAGATTGTTTAACAAATAGTCTAAAAGTGGTCTTTAGGATTGATACCTACGAGGCTATGAGGAGACTTTTTAGTCACATATAGAAATAGAGTAAAAGCCAAGTGTCTTACGTGACATGTTGAAAAAAATTATTGTCGAATTGTAAGTGACAAATAATGTGTTTGTAAGAAATTTCGTAGAAACCTCCTAGTTTGAGATTTTGAGACAAGGTACAAGAAAATGAGTAATAGGTGAAAATAACGTATGCTGTCCAACTAGGTTCTATCTAAGTTATATGAACACATCGGATTGAGAATTTAAAACTTATGATTTTCGGAAACTCGTTATTTTCCATCAAAACTCATTCATACATTTAGTGAATTTCTCACCACATATACAGAATTTGGGTTAAAGCATTTGCCGAATGCATCCAATAAACTATGTGTCTGCCCTGTTATATATAATTATAATGATTTTACATAACAATATACGTTAACCTGTAATAACATGTTAGTTTTGCTTACCTAGTAATGCTTATCATAAAAATTGATTTATGGTTGTCTTATAAGTAGCCTAATTGTATACTTATATTTTTTAATAGTGCATTAAACTTCAAGACATTTGTATTTTAGGTACCTAGAAGTAAGTTCGAAAGGATTTAACCTGTATATATATACTGATAATGTGATTTTTATTTTTTACTTGTAGCAAGTAATTAACTTGTTGTATTTTTCAGGTTCTTAATTCTACTTTTTATGGATAGTTACTTACAGTATCTTCTAAGTGACGTGATAATATAAGACTTGCATCATCAATTTATAGAAGTTAAAACTCAGTTATACAATATTGTAACATCATTAAATTAGACCTAATCATATGTTGTATTTTTTCCTTAAATAGGAAGATTGGGTATTATGTCGAGTATTTCACAAATGTAATAAAGATGAGAACAACACTAGCACTAACGTACTCAGCCCAGAAAACAAGTACACTACTAGTGTTACATCTCTTAATATGGACAAGTATGAAGCAACCATGCCTAAGTTATTGCCCTACGGTGGAGGAGGTAGCTACCGCCCATCGACCACCAATTTTTTGAATAATTCTACCCATCAAAGTCAGAACTCGAGCAATCTTCAATTGTCACAAGAGATAAACAAAGTTTTAGCAAATGAAATTGCTCAATATCCAAAGGGTGGCAAGGAGGATGAGTTTGGGTTCTTGTTTGACATGAATTATTTTGAAGAATCAAGCTCACAAGATGGAGGGGTTCATTCTTGCCTTGGTGACATGAAATTTGAGGATGAAAATAGTTTGGTTTTTATTTAAAATTATGTCATGGTAATTATTACTTTAATTGGTGATTGCTGTTTGTAGAGAAATTAAACATAAATTTATTAAATTATATTTGTAGAACATGTGAATATAAATCTTAGTGTTTGTTTGTGAGTATAATAAGATAGAAGTTATATGATTGATTGGATGGTATTTGTTCTTTTTTATACTTTTATGCAAGTAAATATTTATCCATACCAGTATCTACACATTAAATCAAACACTTTAATCTATATGTAAAATTGATATTCCTCCTGGTCCATATTATATGATGTTTTTGCTTGCGCGCATCCTTTAAGAAATCACTGTTTCTACCCTTAGCTAAATATTATCAGTTTAGTATGATTTTTATATATATATCATACATTTATTGTCTCAATGTAAACATCGTGTATGAACACCTTTGAGTTTTTATTTGTAATATTTGAGTCTTGAGGGTAGTTTATTTGAGACGTTATAATTGGAAGTTTTGAGTGTTGAAGATGACAATGTTGCTACTGTAAAATGAAATCACTTGTTGGAAAACTTCTGTAGTTGTCAGTTAGTGAATAAAAGTATGTTTGGATCAATTTTGTAACGACAGGGGCATAATTTACCCCATTGGTATACTTGGGCCATTTTTAAAGTTTGATGACTTATTTGAGTCTTTTTCATAATCTATATATACATACACTTCTTATTTGGGTGCAACTCACTATGTCATGAGTATTTGAAATCTCAAATATAGAATAACTTCGTCTTTTTAAAAACTAGACACATAAATGGAAAGGAATCTCACTGTTTCTGTTTAAATTTATATTGAGATTTGAATATGAGTTATCGATGAATTTTTATCCAATCTTACTAGTAGTACATGCTTTGACTCTTTATGATGAAAAAAATAATCAAATAAAAAGGGTACCTCTTCCTAATAAAGGAAAAACATAATATATAAGAAACGGAAGGGAAGCCTTTTTCCTAAGGTATTATTAATACGGTGATATTTGCCACAAATATCTATATTTTGCGTCATTTTTTCTCAGGCTTTTCGCTCCTTTACTTAAGTAATAACGACTTGTCCGGGCTCTTGCTTCGCTCCTTTCAATGAGAATAGTGAAAGCTTCAGCAGCACTTTTGGAATCAGTGCCCCTTCGACTGATGTAGTTGCAGCTAAGGATTTCTGTTAAGGTGTTCTACAAGGTGACCTCCGTACGGCCGCGGTCAGTAAATATTCCTTTCTTGGAGCTCTATCGATCTTGTCCGTTGCTTGTTTCTTAGCATTTTCACAATACCTCTTGCATTGGATTTGCTATAATTAACCTTAGGTTGCGGTATTTGTGTTTTCAGGCTCCATGAGGCAGACTTGATGAATTCCTAGAATTTTGACGATGATTTGGAAGAATTTCGAGATGGAACTGAATCACTAAGAGATGTGTGGTACCCTCGCGTCGCAGAGGTGTCGCAGGTGCACATAAAAAGTACAGAGATTGACCACATTGGCGTCACCTCCGCATCGCAGGGGTGCCACACATCAACAAAATGCAGTCGAGTTTTCCTTCTTGTGCGGCACCTCCGCGTCGTGTGGGTGTCGCAGCGTCAGCTTTTCCTATTTTGATCGGGATTTGGTCTACTTATTTTAGTTTTAACCTAAATTATAAATAGACATTTTTATCAATGTATGCTGGGATATTGTTGAGACTAGTAAGCCGCCCTTATTGCTTTCCTTTTGACTGTCTTATTTTTTATCCATAAACCCTAAGTTATTTCATGAATTCTTTTGTCGTTCTTCGAATCATGAGTAGCTAATCTCCTTAATTTCTGGGGTTGTGGCAAAGACGTGAATGTTGGTTTAATGATAGTTTTGTGTATTAGAATTCCAGTATTGCGTTGCTTATTTATTTTTTAGCTTAATTATTTAATTAATTGACGAATTAGTTGAACATTATATGTGGCTAGTGAGTTAAGACTTGAAATTAATAGGAAATTCACTTACGTAATAAGAATAAATAGAGTTTATTCATATTTATACATTTCGCTACTGAGGATAGAAATATACCATTTAGCCCTACTTAGTTGGATATGGAGTTTTAAATGCATTTTTGTTACCTCTGACGATCATAGAAATATAGACGTTATAATAGCATCTACAGGCTTGTGAGTAGTCTGAAAGGATAGCTGTTAAAATCAACCAGTCAACTAGTAACCCAAAAAATCAAAATAAATAGAACTATCAGAAGACTAACTGGATTGTCGAAAATTCATGACCCTGGATTTCATCACCATTTGATAAATCTTACCGTCTTAGTTTCAATCATCTCAGTCACAAAAATACCCAATTGTTACTTTTTTCTTTTAATAGTAGTTAGTTTCACAAAATACCTTGATTATTACTCCCTTGGATAGTTACGAACGAGTTTAAATTAGATAAACAGTAGAAAAGTACAAGTCTATGTGGGTACGATATTTGGACTTCACAATCATATATTACTTGTCGACCGCGTATACTTGGATGTGCATTTGGAGCAATAAGTTTTTGGCGCCGTTGCCTGGGACTTAGAAAAATTTACTGTTTTTCTAATTTGAGTTTGTTTTTCTATTCAAGTATTTACTCTTTCCATCTCAGGTTATTTCTCTTGTTTATGCCAAGCACTAGAAAAGTCAAGGAAAATCGTTAGCTGATTTTGATCCCGAAATTTAAAGAACTTTACAAGGGCAGAAAAAGTTGGCGGACGAAGAAGCTCGACGTGCACTTGAGCTAGCAGCTTTGTGCTTGTGCTTGGAGCGAGAAGTATTTGCTTATACTATATGGCATAAATGAGTAGAACATCATGGTTGGCGTTTTGAATGAGAAGGTAAGTTTTTTAAAAAAAAAATTAATTAATTACTTAATGTAATTGATTATGATCCATAATTACACTTTATAGCGGTACTTGTAAATAATTACAAAATATAGCTATATTTTACATTTTATAGCAGATATACGTTAATATACGTGTCCCTAAATTGTAGTCACAATTCTTGTATGCGCACATACTGTGTATATACATTGATACTGTATGCGCATACAATGTATATGCACGTTTTGAAAGAAAAAATATTGTTACGTTTTGGAAAAAAAAGCTGGGGCGATTTCTTCCTTTCCTGCTTCATTTTCGCGTAAATAGGAAGGGTACGCCCACGTGACAGACTCTGCTCCTATTTCAAATGCTTTTTTTACCGCTTATCTGGTCTCAACCTCTTCCAGTCTTAAGTTCTTTTTGCAAAAAAGGACACTAATCTCGCTACTTATGATATTTTCCCGTTCTTTTTTTAAGGTAAGTGCAGTTCATAAGTGGGCAAAAGAAAAACTTGGATTGCCTGTGTCCGATGTCGCTAAAGATATACCTCCTTTTGAAATGGTGAAGGTATCTGTGATTTTTTATGTGGACCTCTCTAAGAGTATGTCTCACCGTTTAACCACCAGACGAACATCAGATATTCGACAGGATCAGAAAAATAATTTGGATCAAATATCTGGTTCGTGTGTTGGTGCAGATGCATTGAATCATCGATCACAATCAAAAGAATGTGATTATTCTGAGTGATGATGATGAAGGTGATAGATTATTCTGAGTGAAGATGATGAAGATGATGTATCACGAATGGTAATGAGCATTTATGGTACGTTAATACATTGTTGTAAGTCTGTTTGCTGTAAATTTGCAGATTTAAAGCTTGAATTCTGTTACATAAGTGGGCAATTTGCTTCATGTATATCTGTTCTAGTATTCTTTGTTTATTTCAAGTCTTGAAGACATTGTATGTGATGCAAGCCAAGCTTAATCAAAGCTTTCCACCCAAAGCCAAGCTAATTGGATCGAATATCTGGTTAACTCTACTGCTATTAACAATAAAAACTCAAATTAACAGCTACTGATATTGAATCAGGCGTTCTCAAACTGTCATTAAAAGCTGCAAATAAAGGAAAATATGATACCAATCGGTTATGGCGAGGGTGACGTGCTTTATCCTTGTCAAAAGGCAAAATTGCTTTAATATACACCCAAAGAGAATAGACTTCATAAGACTTTTTAGTTTGAGTAGTAATATTAGGGTATTTCTTGTTCCCTCTCTTCAAGAAGAAAGAGATGTGAAATAATATCATTGAACTCACTAGTAAAAAAGTCATTAGTTAGGTCTTGGGGATTTCTTAGGGTTCATGCATGCATAATAAATAACCTCACAGAACTTGCTCCAAGAAAATGACCGCCTAATTCCAATAGAATAAGGGTCTATCTGTGCAAGTCAGTTGAACACCGTGATTGATGAGAGAGCACATCTTGACTGTGTATGACAGGCAAGGTTACCTAAATTATATAGTAACAAATTATTATGCAAGTATCATGAGAATGATACATTCCCATAAATGTATGAAGAGGTTAATTACTGCGAGTTCTATCTTTCACAAAAAATGAATTTAGAGGATCACATTCTACGAGTGTAGTTTATTATGATATCTAGGCTCGATCCTTTAGGAGACAACAACAACATACTCAGTGTAATCCCACAAGTGAGGTATGGAGGAGGATAGTATGTAAGCAGATTTTACCCCTACCTTGAGAGGCGGAGAGACTGTTTCCGACCCTCGAGTCAAGAAAAACATTTCAAAGCAGATAATGAAAGAGTAGTCACGGCAAAAAATACTAAAGATAGCATGACAAAATATTCTGGAAAAAAAAAGGAACAGTATCTACAACAAAATACTAGAAGATCGATCTTCTAGGAGAATGACATGATAAATAAGGAGAAAGTGACACTCCACAATCCTGTTAAAACTTATGGCATGATACAGAACTCAAAAATGAAATCTTTCTAGCAAGCATGGTATTTGAACTAGTACTTAAAATTCACAAGGTTCTAACCATGCTAATAGGCATGAAACAATATTATTTACCTCTCAAACAGAGTAGATTTTTATAACCTGATCAATTTTTACTCGACAAACGGGGCACTCCCCTTTTTCGGATTTGATCTGGTTCAAACACTGCATGCAGCCAATCATGTGACCACAAGGTACACACGCTCCTTCAACAGAAGCTTCCCAACATATTATACACAATGCAGGTTCATGTTCATTTTCCATTTGAGTAGTAACACAAGTTGTTGGTCGCTCCACAGGAGGATTCGACAAGTGCAACGGGTTAAGATCTATGACCGGATAATGAACGCCTTCAACATCTTCTGGAGCTGAAGGGGCCACAAAATCAAAAGCAGGATTGCTGCGTTCTCGAGTTTCAACGTTTTCAACTGGATGGACAATAGGCCTATATGCAGGTGCATTGTCTAGTTTGTCCATCGCTTCACAGCTACCGACACCTGAGGATAGGGGTGGCAAAATTAGCCCATGAAAACATGACCGACCCAACCCGTTGACCAACCATTTATTAGCTCAGCCCATCTAAAAATTGGACCGATATGTAGCCCAAATTGGGCCATAGAAACCTTGTCAAAATATTTTCAAAAAAGACATTTTTTTTATTTGATATGTTATATATATTACCATAATAAAGAAAAATGACTGCTTTATTAGGTACTTAAATTAAAATTTAGCAAGAATTCGGCGGGTTGGGTTATGACCCGCTTTTTAGCCCGTTATACCCCAAGTAACTTTTGGGAGGGTCAATTAACTCAACCCATTTTGACCCACCAAATCTAGCCCAACTCGCTCATTTGACACCCCTACCTGAGGATGCTGTTTTGCTTATAGATGAAACTTTTACAGTGTTTCCCCATCCTTGATAATGAACTTCATCTGATGCATCTGTACATCCCTGCCGAGGCTGGGGCGGGCCCCAGCCATTGTACTCTTCTGTGGCAGGCTCATCGATCCATCCGCTGCAGCTTAGTTCAGAGGACGTGGATTTAGGAAGTGATTGCTGTCGTCGTTGACTGGATACGTCTGTGGTACTTCCCCATCCTCCGTCTTCTTGGACCTTAGTTCGGTCATCCGTCCAATCATGGTTAGTAATTTCAGATCTAGGCTGATCTCTGACAAGTGAACCCCATCTGTTGTGAGCGGAATCATCGGTACTATTACACCAATCATTTTCATTTTTTACTCCAGAGCTTTGTCCATGTTGATGGAGAATCTTATTTTCTTTAGCAATATGAACGGACGCATTGATTCCAATTGCTAATTCCATTGCTTGTGCAGCAGTTTCAGATTGTTGCACTGTAGTTCGGGTATTTTGTGGTAAGCCGGGAGGCTGGACCTGAAATGCTAACATGTGATCAAGTCCCAGAGGGACACAAGCAACATGTACAGAAGTTGTAAAGAGTTTGATTTGGTTTGGAGGTGGTAATTACCTCAGTTGCACTAATACATGCTTCATGTAACAATTGAAGCTGTTGCATCTCAGAATTGCTCATTGATGTAAACTTACATCGAGTTTCTGAAACGAGGTTTTGAAGATGAAATAACATCAAGTAAACTAAGTCAACTTTTTTTCACAATCAAGAAAAGTTTTTCTCTAGGAGAGTAACAATCACAATTCACATTTTAACATTTAGCAACACAATTTGAATACGCATTCCAGTCTCTTAAAAATATACAGCTACGTCCTCTAATTTGTTGGCTGAAAACTTAACAACTTCCGGAAGGTGCTCGCTTGTCCACTATTAGAAAGAGCCCTACAGTGTCTACACATATGATGACCATCTGATGCAGTGAGACATCAGTACCTCAAACCAAAAAATAAAAAATTAACAAAATTTATAATGTGCATTAAAGTTTAGCCTTATAGATGAATTTCTCTTGAGGAAAGTAAATTAACTGCTCATTTATAATTGTGAATAAGGAATTTTTTTTCTTAATTCTCCATTCAACAAGACCACCTAGAAAAGAGTTTTGAGGAAAAAAGTATTACTACTGGTCTTGTCAAATATTGTCAGCACAGGATCTGATTGTTGCCACCTTATCTCTTCAACGTTAGCTTTCCATAAGGCAATAACATTATGAGGCTGGGCGTCCTGTTAAACAAAATATCATTTCAGGAAATCTGCCAATTTAATAGAAGGAAAAATAATGTATCAAGAGATTGAATTGTCATCTAATTCTAACTAGTTTAGGATTGAGCGTAGTTGTTGTTGCTTCTTTGAAGTATCAACCAAGCACAGAGAACCATGTATAGCCTTTTAACTACGTATTCATCTAAACCCATAAATTTCGACACATAGTATATATGTAAAAATACACTCGAATCTCAATAAACATTAGATCTGAACCCATAATTTTAACAGTGCTATGAGTTCAACTCTGAAAATCTTAAAAGTTAGAATCTTGGATCCACCTCTGACCATGTATAGATAAGGAAGGATAACTTTTGCTCTTGAGGTTTAGGAGAAATTTGCAGGGTTGGCAAGTTTCAAAACATCGACGTACTATTATATAAGCAGAAGTCCTACTCAGTATGAATGTGCAGTTCACCGGAAATGCTTATTGCTCTATTTGTCTAACAGCAAGAGGCTCATCCTCACAACTGAGAATCTGAGGAAGAGGAAGATGACATACAACAGGCGTAATATGTGCAAGAGGCCCGAGAAATACATGAATTTGCTACCAACAAATGACTAAAACTATTACTTCATCAAAAAAAGCTATTAGATATATCAGCAAAATTGTTCCAAGTTTATTTGAAGCTTTCTAATTAGTTATGATTTGGTTTACCATGTAAGTCCCGAGGTGTTTATTTTTGCCCGGAAAAAAGATACAATGAGTTAAATACTACTCCCTCCATTCCACCTTATTAGTTCGTTCTAAAACGAATGACATAATTCTATATTCCTTAATTGAGGAGCTTTTATACCCACACAAACGTTATGGCATGTTTAAGATCACAAGTTTCAAAAGTATTATAGCCCCAAATATTATGGCATGTTTTAGACCACAAGTCTTAAAAGTCGGCCTCTTCTTAAACTTCAGCCAAACTATGACAAATAAAGTGGAACAAAGGGAGTGCTTGAGCATGAAACACAGGTTTGCACTCTTGGTTATGTAAAAGTGGCATGCCGGCTCATATATGGATTCTCCTCAACTTCACAAAGATACAATGCACCTACATTTAGGTCCATTTTTCATAGCAAGAACTACCCTAATCCTCGAGTATCGAACATCTCTTCAATCATCCACATAAATAACCTCATATCCTCGGTTGATATACGTCATCTTGTTGAGTGCCACATCGATGTTGAAGGTGTAATTTGGTCCTGGGCAATCCTCGCCACATGAGCTAAGCTTTTGGAATTGAGTTGGGATCAAAGTCCATTTTCTTATCATGATATCAGAGTCAAGCGCATCTCAATTCTTGGTTTGCCCGATGTTGGGCCCCATACTATATTATACACGCTACAGATGTCCAGTCTAGGCGTAGCTAGGCGTAGTGATGAGGGGTGTTGAGTCCCACATTGATGTGGGACACGTAATTTGGTCTATTTATATGACAGTCCTCATCACATGAGTTAGCATTTGGAGTTGAGTTAGGCCTAAAGTCTATTTTCTTATCGCATCTCGGAATTCTCTAAAGATGGTACAAACTAAAACAGAGGTACCTTACAATATTGCCAGAAGAATTTGTGACGGAATGAACTATTGTTGGTCAATAAAGAGTTTTATTTACCTGTAACGATAAGTAAATCGCCAACTCCAATTTAAGAGGCTCGGTAGGATCAGCTAAACCACATGGTATGACTACAGCCCAACTGCAATTGTAATCATCTGTCAGCAAGTACACAAGACGGATTAGACAATTAATGTGGAATATCATTTGTGGAACTTGTTTTCCCTACTTCCATTAGGGAAGTCATTTTCCTCATTTTTAAGGAACTTGTTTTCCTAGAGAAAAACATTTTAAAAAATTTTGACCAACCGAGATATGAAAACATTTTCATAGCAAACACACCCTTAGTCCCAAACAAGCTGAACAAGACTGCTTAGATATGCCTATTTCAATAGCCTTTGGCAGAATAAAATGTTGAAACTTGCAGCATTATACAGTGAAAAGGATTCCGAGCACAGAGAGGCAGTTATAGAAAAAGCCAAGACAGAACCATACTGACATCTTCCTAGATAATAATTGAGGAGCTAAAGCTTCAAGAAATCCTGGACCATAGAACTCCTTCACCCAGCCCGAGAAAATGCAGATTTGTCTCTGAAAAGTGAAAGCAAAACCAGAACAAATGAATTCAAGGAACATACAATCCGAGTCAAGACGAAGCGGAAAAATACAATAATCATGTGAATTCAATGTTAATTTAATTAAAGCTTGATACTTATATCAAATATACCTCAATAGTACGGACAACATTGCTAAAACCCTTTGCTCGAGCAACTTCAAGTGGAGTTTGCCAAACATCATTCTTGATCAACGGATTTGCTAGCAAATGAAAAAATAGTAAATTATATCAACACATTAAACCAGTTGACAACTATGCAGAAATGATATTGAGGGTGTGTTTGGTACGGAGAAAAACATTTTACAGAAATATTTTTTTCAGTTTTGTTTGGTTGATCAAAAAATTCTCAAGGAAAACAAGTTCCATAAAAATGAGGAAAATAACTTTCCTAGCGGTCATAGAGAAAAAAGTTTCATAAGTAGCCTTCCAAGCTTATTGTCTCCTCCCCACCTTCTAACATACCCCACCACCCCCACACTCCTACCCTCCACCCTCACTCCATAGTTTGCTTAGATCATATAAAATGCTTTTGGAATAATATTTTTTGCTTACTTACCAAGCACTAGAAAATAATTAAGAAACTCACTTATTTTTCAAGAAAATATTTCCCATCATACCAAACACACCCTAAATCATGCCAGTATTCATCTACAGAGCAAAAGGAGAAAGCATATTCACTTTGCAAAACTTTACATATGTACCTCCATAGGAAAGAAGTAATTGTACAGTATTATCCAGACCTTTCTTAGCTGCATGATGTAGCGCAGTCCCAGCATGATATCCTAAAGAAAATTAGGAGTTAGCATGATATTATTGTAATAAATTAGAGCAGATTACTAAGTTTGTACATATTACCACAAAGTAGTGAGGGACGTGGTACTTCAAACCTAAAGACTTAAAATCCTGTAACCGCCGCTAGTGATGAGTCTAAAATATTAGTATAAGATTACGGTTGGTGGAGAAATGCGTACCTTTCCGGTAAGCATTGACATTAGCACCAAGCTCAAGCAAAACTTTTGCAACATTCAAGCCATTCGGGTTCATGCACGCTATAATCAATGGTGTCTTTCCTTCTTTGTCATCCCACTGATTCAATGCCGGTCACAAATTTACAATTAGTATATACTTACAACCCATTTAACCTCCTAAAAGCCGAATCTCTTTTATGTTCACCAAAATGGAAGTTGATGTAGAACTAAATTTTTCAAGTAAATTGGTGCATAGAACTTGTATACCTCCAGACTAGCACCAGTAAAATGATTAGTTATACAACAACAACAACAAAATACTTAAAGCGATAGTGCATCCAAAAATTCCAGAAGAGTGCTCGGCCTTGGTTGAAACAATTATAGTTATAGTAACCCTAAAAGTTGAATTTTTTGTATAATTGCCAAAAGGCTATTGCTGTAGAGTTATATTCTTTGAGTAAGTCAAGTCAATATGCAGTGCCGGAGCCAGAATTTTTAATAAGGGGGTTCAAAAATATAAAGAAGTAAACACACGAAGAAGCCAAGGGGGTTCAACATCTACTATATAAACATAAAAAATAATTTTAACCTTGTATATAAAGAGTAATTTTTCGCCGAAGGGGGTTTGGATGAACCCCTCGGCCCTTACTGGCTCCGCCCCTGTCAATATGTATGCTTACAGACTTCTACCAGTAAAAGGAATACTTGTAGCATCTCCTAAAAGTTGAATGAACTTCTTACATATTAGCTAAAAGTGTATTGACACAGAGTTGCATGCTTCACGTGAATTAGGTACATAGATGAATTTTGTGTACCTCCAAATTTGCACCAGTAAAATTATTACTTATAGCATCTCCTAAAAGATGAATCTTTTTGTATATTCACAAAACGGTGTTTGATATAGAGTAAAATGCTTCAAGTAAACTTGGTGCATTGATGAACTTGTATACCTGCAGACTTAAACCAGTCAAAAGATTGCTACCTTTTTCAACAAGAAAAAAGACTACTTATAGCAAGCATCTCCTAATAGTTTAATCCTTTTTAATATTTGCCAAAAGGATGTTCCCCGTACCCCGTGTATAGTGGGAGTTTAGTGCACCGGGCTGCCCTTTTTTTTTTAATGTTGCTACTAGGACTGGCCAGTGGGCCGGGCCGACCCGACACCGTCCCGGTCCCGACCCCGTGTAAAAAAAAAAAAAAACGGGACCGGGGCTCGAACCGGGGCGGGACAGGGTATGGTCCCGCCCGACCCGGTCCCGCCCCGATCCCGCCCCAGTCCCGCCATTTGCCAAAAATAGCCGTTGTCTAACGGCCATTTTACATTTTGGCCGTTAGACAACGGCCATTTTTGGCTTCCCCCACTCCCCCTACCCCCTTTATATTTATTTTTAACCCCTAAGTTATTATATTTACACTTTAACCCAATTTTCCAACTATAAATGCCTCATTTTCTCTTCTTATTTCTCACAAATCTTCCTACATTTTCTCTAATTTCTATATACAACATTGTCTACTACATATTCACTTTACTTATTAATTTGATAATTGAGAGTGAAGTTGGCAACTAGCTTGAGGATTAATCTATCGAGCAAAGTTTCAATTTTCAACCTCTCTCGATTACACATCGACTCTACGTCAGCGTTTGGTACATTCGTTCCCTCATTAAATTATTATTTTATTTTTATTTCATTTAGCACATTTAATTTCATTATCTTTAAGTCTTTAACTATTTAATTATTTATTATCATAATTAAAATGAAAAGAACAAAAAGTCTTTTCGGCAAGGGTACTTCTTCTAGTAGGGCGGGTAACAAGGGCAAGGGTACTTCTTCTAGTATTCCTAGACAAGATGATTTTATAGATCCTGAACTGTTTCCTGAAATACCATATGATCTTGACACAAATGTTTATCCTCAAAATGAAGAAGATTTTAATTTAGATGACACTCTAGATGATGATACACCTACTAATGAAGATGATGATACACCCATTTAGTGAAATGCCTCCTATCCCCTAGTATGAGGCGAGGTCCCAAAAGCGACCATTAAAATCGGTTGTATGGAAATATTTTGTGAGGGACGTGCGAATCAAGTAGCTATATGTAAAACTTGTAAAAATGTTTATTCTTTTAAAAGCTGGACAAGGTCATGGTGGGACGGGGTTTAGGAAGACACTGTGCAAAAACACAAAGTCTTGCATACCAATACATTATTGAAAAGATGGTGGCAGACGTCCTCTCAATCGGGACAAGGTTCACATCTTGTCCGGAAAAAGTCTGGTCAAATTAACCTATGACGGGGAGTTGTAGGCCACTAAATACGATAAACATAAAGATAGGGAAGCCTTAGCAAAATTAGTTCTTTGTGGAGGGTTTGCCTTTTTCATTTCCTGAATCTCCTGATTTTATTCATTATATTAGAGATATGTATAATCCTGCTTATAAAGGTTTTCCTAGATCAACTGTTAAAAGAGATGTATTTAAATTTGCACATGAATATCAACAGTATTTACGTTATGCATTATATCATTTAAATTGCAAAGTCGCTTTAACTTCTGATATAGGTCGTAGTACTAACGGCATTACCAGCAATAAAGTGCTAGTAACCAACCGGCTTTCGTACCATCTTCTTCTTCAACACAACCTAAAAAAATGCATGTTGTTTCTGCGGCTAATATTGATTCTATTGAAAGCCTCAGAAATAGAATGTGTGGTGGTAGCAGTGTTAACCAAATTAGCGAGTTCGATGTTTTTGTTTTGCAGGGTAATTTACCTTACCAAGCAGTTATCAATGAAGACGGAAAGGAAGACTTGCTGAAATATTGGATGCAGAATGAGAAGACATTTCCGACAAATGATGACCCGAGATATTTTGAACATTCAAGCGTCATCAATCGCTTTTGAAAGCGCTTTTTCTGCAGGCAGATTTCAAATAGGAAAGTACAGACACTCATTAGCCAGAGACACCTTGGAGATGGCGGTACTATTCAGAAATTGGATACGAGCGGAGCGAAGGAGGTGCGGTCAACCAGAGATTAACGAAGAAGAAGACGAAAACTACAACGACATTTTATCTGAAGGCATGAGTAGCGACGTGGAACAATTTGACCAAGATATACCAATTTCAACCGAAGAACCACACGAAATTATAAAGAAACTAGAAAAAGTATTTTCAAATTGGTAATTTATTTCATTGCAATTTTTTAATTTTTCTATGTCTTTTGCAATTTTTTTCAACAACAGTACACTACAATGTTATAATTCTGAATCTTGTATATTTCAATGAAATAATTAATAATATAAGAGGCACAAAAACAGCCTTTGATATTTTTTTTTACACTCTTCTTGTCTTTGTTTAATTATTTAGTTTATACTTTATAAATATATTATATAAATGAGTATAACTATAATACTATAATATTATAATAGTATAATATGAGTCTATGACTATCACTGTATGACTATATGTTAATGTTACTTTGTTAGTAATTTAGTATTTTTAATTTAGTGAAAAATAATTTTTTTTAAAAAAAAACCCACTTTGACCCGTCCGTCCCGACCACTTGGCGGGGCGGGACACGCAGTATCGTCGCTAGTCCGGTCCCACGCCCGCCCACCCGACCCTCCTCTCCACCCGACCCGTCGGTGGGCGGCCGGCGGTGGCCACCCCCTAGTTGCTACAGAGTTTATCTTTTCATGTAAATGATGGTAACAACAAAAACAACATACCCAGTGAAGTCCCACGGTCTGGGAAGGTATACGCAGACCTTACCTCTACCTTGGTAGGTAGAGTGGTTGTTTCCGAGAGACCTTCGGCTCAAGACAAAGCATAAACACAAGCAAAGTAAGAGAAACGGTCAGACCAGGACAAGAAATTTAAAGAAAATGCTGGTACACTAAAGAACACATAGCAGTAGAAATCAAACGCTACTATAAAGCAATATTGCGCCTACTAGTATGATAGACTAAGCGGACCTATAATAATAACACTACAACTACCCGTTTGTACCATGTAAATGATGGTACATGGATGAATTTATATACCTCAAGACTTGCACCAGTGACAAAGATTACTCATGACATCTTCTAAAATTTGAATCTTTTTCATATTCACCAAAAAGGGTGTTGATAACAAGCTAAATTTTCAAGTAACTTGAGTACAGTTGTACGCATTCAGACTTGCACCGCTGACAAAACTTACTCAGGCATCTTCTAAAATTGAATCTTTTTTAAATTTACCAAAAAGGGTGTGGATGAAAAGCTAAAAGTTTTAAGTAAACCGGGTAAATGGGTGAATTTATATACCTCAAGACTTGCAACAGTGACCAAAATTACTCATGGCATCACCAAAAACTTGAATCTTTTTCATATTTACAAAAAGGGTGTTGATAAAAAGCTACTGCCTCCGTCCCAAAAAAATTGTCCTACTTTCCTTATTAGTATATCCCAAAAAGATTGATATATTTCTATATTTAAAAACAATTAAACTTTATGAGATGATTTACTGCCACACAAATATTTAAAGCTTATTTTGGACCACACATTTCAAAAGTTTTCTCTGTGTTAAGTCAAACTAAGACAATCTTTTTGGGGCGGAGGGAGTAATATTTTTCAAGTAAATTTTGGTACATAGGTGAATTAATATATCTTAAGGCTTGCACCAGTGAAAAGCATTACTCATGGGATCTTCTAAAAATTGAATCTTTTTCATGTTCACCAAAAGGGTGTTCATAAAAAGTTAAATTCTTTGTTAAATTGGCAGCATTTGTATACCTCAAGACTTGCACAAATGACAAAATTACTCGTGGCATCTTCTAAAAATTGGATCTTTTTCATATTTACCAAAAAGGGTGTTGATAAAAAGCTAAAATTATCAGGTAAATTGGATACACGGATGAATTTATATACCTCAAGTCTTGCACCACCGTTATGAATAGCTTTAGTAGCTTCAATGTTTCATTCCCACCCCCTTGACCACCCCACCCCTCGCCACCCTCTACCCCCACTCCCCATCCCACTCCCACCAAGTAGTGTTTTCTTAGACTACATATAAATGCTCTCATGACAAAATATTTTTGCCAACTTACCAAATACTAGAAAATAAGCAATAAAACCACCATGAGCGGAGCTACAAGGTTAAAATTGTGTTTTATGTGTATATAGTTGATGTTGAACCCCTTGGCTTCCTCATTTGTTTACTTCTTTATATTTATGAAACCCCTTAGTGAAAATCTTGGCTCCACCACTGAAAACCACTTATGTTCCAAGAAAACATTTTCCATGGAAAACATTTCCGTCATATCAAACGCACCCAAAGAGTCAAATTCTTCAAGTAAATTGTGTACATGGGTGAATTTATATACCTCAAGACTTGCATCAGTGACAAAAATTACTCATTGCATCTTCGAAAAATTGGATCTTTTTAAATATTCACCAAAAAGGGTGTTGATAGAAAGCTAAAATTTTCCACTAAATTGGCTACATGGGTTAATTTCTATACCTCAAGAATTGCACCAATGATTACTCATGGCATCTTCTAAAAGTTCAGTCTTTTTTCATATTCACCAAAAAGGGTGTCGATAAAAAGCTAAAATATTCAAGTAAAGTGGGTACATGGTTGAATTTGTATACTTCAAGAATCAAGACTTGCACCATTGACAAAAATTACTCATGACCTCTTCTAAAAATTGAATCTTTTCATATTTACCAAAAAGGGTGTCGATAAAAAAGCTATTCAATTAAATTGGGTAAACAACAACATACCCAGACCTTACCCCTGTTTTTGGAGGTAGAGAGGCTATTTCCGATATACCCTCAGCTCAATGAAAAGCAAACAGAAACAATTGAACAAAGAAATAACAGAAGTAAGGAAACAACATATAATAACAAAATCAGTCTGAAAAAAAAAAGGAATAATAGCACAACTTCCATAAAATCATACAATAATCGAAGGTCAAGAATTCAATTAAATTGGGTACATGGTTGAATTTTGTATACTTCAAGAATCAAGACTTGCACCACTGACAAAACTTACTCATGGCATCTTCTAAAATTTGAATCTTTTTCATATTTACCAAAAAGGGTACAGATAAAAAGCTAAACTTTTCAAGTAAATAGGTGAAAATTTATATACCTCAAGACTTGCACCATTGTTGTGAATAGATTTGATAGCTTCAATATTTCCTTCAATGACTTGTCGATACAGTACCTCATCTTTGGATTGCTTTTGCCCCATTAATTAATGAAATTGCTAAAAGAAATCACTTCAAGTATTAAAGATTTATACATATTTTGAGGCTCTTAGAGAAGGGGAAAGTGTCCACGTGTCTAAGAGAAAGGGAGTGGACAGTAACGTTTTCTTCTATTTGTTTTAAGAGGAAAATGTTTTCGCCAAAATGTTTTTCTGAAAAATGCCTCCCAATCCCACCCTTTCTAAATTTTTATGTCATATTTTATTTTATTTTTATAATTTTTTAATTAAAAATAATATGTAAAAAAATAAAAAATAAACTATTAAGAACTTATTTTTGATAAAATAATTTTTTTTGGAGGGCGGTGGGGTGATGGGGTGTAAAAAAACTTTTAATTTTAAAAAAAATAAAATTTTGGAGGGGGTGGGGGTAGGGGTGGGATGAGGTGAGTTCGAGCGTGGAAAAGAGAAAATTATATGAATTGCTATTTGTGAAACTTGTTTTCCCTACTTATGTTAACGAAGTCATTTTTCTCATTTTAAGAAAGTTATTGTCATAAAGAAAATAAGCATAATACATAAACAGACCTTCAAACTTGGCTAGTATGCGCTCCAACTTTAGGTGTGCACAAGGAGGCATCTAAACTTATATAAAGTTGAACGCGTAAATATAAATTTTGACGTGACACATAAATTTTGGAGGTTTCTAGACGATTATTTTGTAAGTTAGAGTGTTCAACAGACAAAGTGGTTGAACACATATATATAAATTTTGACGTGGCGCTAACATGACACATAAATTTTGGAGGTGTCTAGATTATCATTTTATAAGTTGGAATGTTCAACTCACAAAGTGGAGAGAGGTGTCTACTTGTGCACACTCAAAATTGAAGGCATATTTATCAATTGATCGAGACCAAGTTTAAAGGTCTGTTTATGTATTGTGTCAAGAAAATATATTTCAAAAATTTTGACCAATCAAACATGAGAAAATTAAAAACATATTCAAAGAATGCTTTCCTCCGCACCCGAACACACCCACAGTAAAAAAATTAACACTATCATTGTATTTTAATTTATTGTAGCTAGTAATTTGACCTATTTTCTAATATTACTAATCACATATATTATGAACTGTTAACTGTCACACAATCAATGTAATATAAGTTAAAACTCTAATAAGAATAATTATTACGTTCACTTTTACACTCACGTATAATAGTTATTTAGTAATTTGACGTTTATCGTGAATAAATAGAGTCGCCACCTAATTTATTGAATGAAAATTAGAAAACCAATTTAAATGTTAATTTAAAAAAAAAAAAAACAGAGTTCGAGTAAGGGTTCAGGTGATCCCGAGGAAGGTGATAGGCACCAATGTGGTTTTACTACATATCTAACATTTTATGGCTAAATATTGTATAACTTGTTTGTAAAAATGTGTTTAAAAGAGTTATAAGGCATAACAGTCTCTTTAAAAGACATGAAGGTTCAGATGAATAATGTTTTAATAGCTTTCTAGCCTTTCATAATTAAAATATAGCCTCTTTATCAACAAAATGACCAAATTGAACCCGTTTTTGAAATGAAATTGAGACGAACCTTTCCATTAATTAATTAATCAAGCTTCTTGACTCAAACAAGGTAAAAAAAATAACCTACTTTTGCAAATGCGGATTAATTTAAAGTAATTAAATTATAAACGACTTTAATTTTAATAAATATTATTTAAAACATTTATTTTGAACACGATTAATATTTAAAATTATACGTAAAATATATATAATATATATCAGGATATTTTTCCAAATAAATAACAAAAATAACACTAAAACTAGTTAAGAAATATTTTTGGCTTTTATGAATATGTGTTTCACTCTGTTTGAAATTCGAGAAGCTTGATAAGTTAATTTAAAATTGTGGAGGAGCAAAATTGGATGTCAACAATAATAATTAACAAACTATTGCATCTTAAATTACGCTAATAATATACAAAAGGTTTTACACTCAATATATATAGTTCAAATCCTACTTATAGACGTTAAGGCCTCTAGACTAGTGTTGTTATCAGTGCAGACGGTCAGGATATCCACTTCACGGAAGTCCGATAATCTTCTGGGTCGACGGGCCGGACGATAAGGTTTTCTGAGCGAACGAGATCCGGTCCAGATCCGAAACCTTATCGGTCCGGTTCTCGGTCCGGACCGGTAAGAATTTTCCGGGTCGGCCCGTTTTTTTTTAAAAAAAAAAAATTGAATTTCCAATACTGAAATTGACATTCTCGGATGCGGTGCCACCAAATTTTTACGTTGAAATCAATTGTACATCGCGAGATATTTAGATTTGAAAATGGGAAAAACGTAACGATTTGGGGAAAAAGTGAAATTGAGGGGCAAGATGGACGTTTTTGGGGAAATCGGCGGAATCAAACCGCTTCAAGATTAGCGCCCCGTATCGAAAAAATCTGCGAAATCAATTTTTTTAGGTAAAAGACGTCAGCGCAAAGTTATGGCCGTATAAAGTTTAATCAATTTACAACTAATTAGAACTAGCGGAGAGGGCTGGGGCACAGAGGGCTTGTTGGTGAGGGCTGGTGGAGGGGCGGGGTGTTCTGGGTATTTTCTGGGTTCTGACTGACTCCTTATCGGTCCGGATATTTTTTTGGTACTCGTATCCGGACCGTTAAGGTTTCGATCCGAGTATCGGTCCGGGTTTACCGGTCCGATTCTCGGGTAAGTATCGGGTGTATCCGAACCGCTAACAGCCCTACTCTAGACTGAGTTATACGGTAAGCATTAGTTAATAACCTCAGAATTTTGCTAATAAATTAGTGAAAAACGTTTTTTTTGTGTGTGGGGGTGGGGTGGGGGCGTTGCCAAGTTGGTAAAATATTTGGTTCTGCTAACTGACCTGCAACATAAAATGACGTGTGGCATTTTTAAAAGTGTACAGTCTTGAATATTTATTCCCGCTAAATAAATTTAAAAAAAAATAACCTTAACCTGGAAAATTTATTGGAAATTTACTAGACGTGAAATAAAGTTAATCCTATTAATTATACCTAGAATAATTGGGGCCCGCACATCGGAAACTTCGTTTCCACACACGTGCACACGTTGTATCAAAGATCATAAATTTTCTAAGTGGAAGAGATATTGATACCTATACAAAATGTTTGAGACGTAAGTTAATAGACGGTTATTGGCCAAATGACAATGGTTTCACGTTGGTAAATGAAGGAAGAAGTGTATAATATGTTGAAAGATGAAACACGTCATGAAATCGTCGCGGAGCCGCAAGGGCCGCGACGCTTGAAGAGCTGCAAGGGCCGCGACGCTTGAAGAGCCGCGGCGCCTCCTCCCCTGAGTCTCGACACTAATTCGGAGTTTGGTCACTAGAATTGAGGCGCCCCGGCGCCTTGGTCCAGGGCCGCGACGCTTAACTTCCTGCAGCTACTGGATGAATTAGCGTCGCGGCGCCTCCCGAAGGGCCGCTGCGCCTTCGACTGTACTTGGAAGCGCCGACGGCTCTCACTGCCAGAACTCGCGACGGGAGACGAAAAGACATGACGTTTGGGCTGGGTTTGAGGCATTAAACCTCCATAACTTCCCCAATGAATTCGGCCATTATTTGGCTGAATTACACCCCTCAATTATGTGCAATTACATGGCATTCAAGGTCATTTGAAGGGTCATCTTCTCAACACTATAAAATGAGACATTAATCTCATTTGCAAAACACACTTGAACATTCAGAAATTTCCAGAATTTCTCTTCCTCTTTAGCAATATCCAAACACTCAAAGATCCTTCTTACTTAGCGAACACTTGAGTCTCCTTTGCTCATTTGTTTGATTGTTGTTTTATCTTGGGTGATAAGTTGTCATACCACCGTCGAAAGAAATATACATGACAATATTATCTTAAGGAAAGATTTAATATCAATCGACTCAGCAAGCCTCAACCACTTTCTTGTTGTTGTTTTCATTTCCGTTTTCTAGTTACCACACAAAATACTCACAGTCTTAAGATATTATTGTGCTTGAAACAACAACATGTTTGTTGAAGATCAATTCAACGTTGAGAACGCCACTACTCAAGGCAATCCCACTGCCTTCAATTCTACTGCTCAAGGCACTACCGCTGCCTTCAACTCCACTGTTTTTGGCACGTCTAGTGCCTCCACTGTTTTTGGCACTTCTAGTGCCTCCACTGCTTTTGGAACAACTGGTGTTAACAATCTCTATGGCACAACTAATTACATCACTGCTGCTCCAGACGTTTACAACGCCTATGCTACTGGCCTAGGCGTCCAAAACACTTATGCTCTTGTTAGAGGCGTTCCCAACACCTTTGCAATTGCTCCTACACCCGTTGGTTTTCACCATGAGCGTCCTGAAAAGTTCATGGGTGCTCACTTTAAGCGATGGCAGATAAAGATGTTGTTTTTTTTGAAGGTTATGGGAATGTCATGTTTCCTAACCGAAGACCCTCCACTAGTTGGGGAAGACGTGGACCCTCAGCCAAATGATTTGGCGGGAGGGGGCCAAGGTAACCATGTCGCTGACGACATGAGGATGGTTCGCGAAGCATGGAAAAATAGTGATTTCATGTGTAGGAACTGATGCGCGAAAAGATGCACACACTTAAACGCAAGTGCACGTTATCGTGACAAGTAATATAGTCCTGGTAAGACCGAATATCGTCCACAAGGATTAGAGTTCAAGTACCAACTATCTATCTTTTGGTATCTATTTGGTAAATTGATATTTGATTTTGTGGTTTATAACTACGAATTATAAAGGCTAATTTAACTAATGAGTTTACT
Organism: Przewalskia tangutica; assembly: GCA_029844215.1. Lineage (NCBI taxonomy): Eukaryota > Viridiplantae > Streptophyta > Magnoliopsida > Solanales > Solanaceae > Przewalskia > Przewalskia tangutica. The sequence continues at coordinate 107,128,374 of CM056734.1, forward strand.
TCAGTTGTGATGAGAATAGGGCTTCCACGTCTCCTCACTATCCGCCTATGTTACTTATTAATGCAATAACTTATGGTCTTCTTCTTTTGGAGAAAGCAGGTTCACTAAATCGTTTTATACTCCCGTTAGGGTTATATAAACACTCAACCCCAGTATTGCACCTTACCTACCTTTCGGTGATAAGGATAACTCTATAGGAGGATTAAGACTAAGAACCTAGTTAACCGTCACGCCTCATGCGTAAAATTAGGGTTGTTAAGCCTCTCGTTAACGCTTACATAAATAATTGAGGTATTTTCATCCCCGATCCAAGAATGTCTACCCAACTTACAACGTATTCACAATCCCTCCTTTCTGAGTCCGATTAGAAATCATATAGTGATAATTAGTTGTCAATTAACTACCAAGCATTCAATTTAATTATTGGATAGATCTCAACAAGAAGAAGAATAACCATAAGCGTCGTTAAATCATAACATAAGTTTCTAGAGATTCAACATGGAAAGCCTTATAGAGGAATTAGTTCCTAGCCATTGACATGACAAGAACTAATTCCATGTTCTTCATAAAGCCGAAATAAAAACAAGAAAAGGAAAGGAAATTTACTAAACTATGGTCTCCAATCTCCAAGCAAGAAAGCCTTGTGTTGTGCGGAAGGGAACCCTTAAAAGCGCCTAGGGTTCTCTTTATAGGCTCCAAACCGCCTCAACTTTTCCTGCGTTCGCCCAAAATCCGTCAAAACCTTATTTTTCCGCGTCAGCGCGGCTGCTGAGATAGCGCGTGTGGCCGGAATTGCAATCCTTCGGGTGATTTGGCGCGCGGCCAGTCTCTGCTATCTGTGGCGCCAGCCTGCTGCAACTACAACCACCGGATGTTTAGGCGCGCGGCCTGCACTCTGGCCGACATGGCGCGCGGCTGGATCTTCTGCGACCTCTGGATAGTGGGCGCGCGACCTTACGATTGCGGAGGCGCATGCGCTGGTGCAGGTTTCAGCCTCGTTCGCCACTTTCTCTGTTTTTAGCTCTGGAATCTCCTTTTTTGCCCTCTTTTAGCTCCTTTTCCGCCATTTGGCCATTTTAACCACTTTGACTCAAAAGAAAGGAAAACTATCCTAATTCGACACTTATATGTGTAAAAAGGGACAAAAGATTAACTAAAACTGACTCAAAAAGTGTATATAAAATACACCGATCAAATACCCCCAAACTTAACCTTTGCTCGCCCTCGAGCAAAGATAGAAAGAAAGAAATAAAAGACTCAAGAAACGAAAATAAAGGACTCACTGACATTGATCACTTTTGCTGCATTAGTGTTATCTAGAAAAACATGAAGGTTAGCAGAATAATATGCAGGAACATATATCATGAAATTTCAGCACACTAAACACATTAAGCTAGATATTTCGCAAACTCATTTTTATCATGCTTAAAGGAAGTCAACATACTGAATCATGCATGAAAATTCAAAAATCCTATGGCATGCTTACTTGTCATTCTCCACTAATTCTGGATATGCATAAAAGAGATCTTCAGGACTTTAAGGGTTGTAATGTAGGCTTAGGTATAGGTAGGTAAAAATAGGCATTTAGGCTCATTCTGTGTACCATAAGCTCTTTAGCTTTTCAAGATTTCCCTTTTCTTTTGTTCTTTCCTTCACTTTGATTCTATCTTTTCCTCTTTTGTTTTGGGAGAGTGAAGTATATAATAATGACAAGCCTTTGAACTTAGGCTTTTGCCTATTTCTTATTACTTTTAATTGGGGTGCAACAAGCTCATTCACTCTTTTTGTCTCTTTTTTAACACAATTTATTCCACTATTTCATATTTTTATTTATGGCACAATTTGTGGGGATATAGGGTGTCAAAGAAGAAGTTTCAACGTTTAGGCTCAATGGGGCTGACTAGGGATATTTTTAAAGTCCGGGATAGAAAAAAATGGTAAGAATTGGCTATCAAAGAAATGTCTGAGTCATCTCCCTAACATGCACATCCTAACTATTTCGCCTCAAATAGCAAGCAATCATAACACATAAGTATTTATCATTTAGCATGCATAATTCAATCAAGAAACTCCAAATAGACAGATTTTATGAGTTTTTGGCATATCTAACCTAATTGTTTAGAGAGTTGTTTCAATTATGTTACATTATTCCACCTTACATCACTAGGTGTTTCTAGCAACTACAACATACATGATCTTTGACAGGCAATTATGACTCAAAAAGAAAAAAAAAATTGGTGACTCCAAAAATACATAAAAACAATAAAAAGACTTAAATAAAACATAACAAGACACAAATAAAACACCCCCAAACTTAAATCACACATTGTCCCCAATGTGTGTAGACTCACAGACAATAAAAGAAATAAGACACTTACAGACTTTGGCTAAAATGGTGGTGGTGGCGGTGGCATGGGATAGTGCATGGACCACTGACTGAACAAGGAACTCATATCATTGATTTGTTGCCTCGTTTCTTGTTGTTCGTGGATCACTGTGCCCAAACTCTGCATCATCCTCATCTGATTCTGAAGCAATTGCTCCATCATGGGCACTGGAGGTTCTGCTTCTGTGGTTGGCTGGTGGCTAGGTCCTGCCGCATATTGAGCCCCTATTTCAGGCTCATCTTCGTTCATTGCGGCCTCTGCTTCTTCTTCTTTGGTTGTACTCTCCTTCTGGCTGCTGGGGGGCTTGGGTTTGGGAAAGAGTGCACTATCCCACAGGACACCGGCAGTTGGTTTCTCTCATAAGTGTCAGTGGGTAGGGTTGGGACCCCTCGAAAGACGCATAGATTAGTGATAAGTGAGCCGTGTCCCAATCCACCTATTGTCACCAACCTGCTAATTTCTTCAATGCTCTGCACTATCTCTTTCCCGCATCAATCGTCATTCCTCATAATTCCATATATCGGTTTAATCCTATCCTCCGCACTCTGGTGAAGTGTGTGGATGGAATCGTCGCGCCGATTGTAAATATAGCCAACCTTTGGCTGCTTTGTTGAATTGACACCTGTTCAGTGCTCTTGACCCATTTCTTCCAATGTCAAAAGCAGCCCCAGGGTAGCTCACGGTGTTTGCAACGGCATTCCAGTCGATGTGGTCGGTGCTTCTAGACCATGTTCTAAAGTGATTCCAATCACTTCTTTCTTCAACATCAACCGTCTTCAATTGTGCATTTACATTCTCTGCTGTCACAGGCACATAAACTCCCCTTACAAAGCATCCCCTTTCCACCTTCTCCGGAAAGTTGGCATAGAATTCACGCACCATTGTTGTGTTCACTGGTGCTATCTTCTCCGGATTTACAAATCTCCTCCACCCCCTTAACTAAATCATTGCCCGAATGGGCTCATAAACATCTTCTTCCCCATATGACTCCCTCTGGTAGTACATTTCCCTTTCCGGTATTAAGGGTCTGGTATCAAGCTTTTTGTATCTTTGGAAGGCTTGGTAGCTCACAAACCTAGTATCATCGTATTGTGGGGTTGGGGTGGATGTGGAGGCTCTTCTCTTTCTGGTGGACATTTTTAAAACAGTTTCTGCAGCTTACAATTTAGTGGCACAAATGTTTCCTACACAATCAACAACTAGCAGCGAACACAACACCCCCAAACTTCAACTCTTCTACCCAATACCAACCTCCTTTTCTACTCTTTCTCCAAACTTCACAATCAACTTTTTAGCACCCAAACTACTTCACAACTACAATACTCCCTCAAACTACTACCTCATGTGACTGCAGTAAAGAACTCAAGAACAGAAAAAAATTACATTTTTATGAGAAGATTCAAGCCGTTCTTGTTTCTAATGGTGGTTTGAGGCTATGGAATGGAGCTTTGTTGTTTGAGGTAGCTAAGGGTTTTAAGGAATTTAAGAGTTTTGGTTGTGGTTGGGTTGGATTTGTGGAGGAATTGTGGGTAGATTTTTGAATTTTCGTGTGTTTTTGGAAAAGAAGGGTTAGGTTTTTTAAATTGGAATTGGGGAAAATATGATTTCTGGGCGTTTTAAGTTTCTGGATTTCCGCTTTAGCGCCGCAGCCCTGCATTTGGCGTCGCGGCGCCCAATCTTCTGCACTCCTTCGGGACTTTCTGCGCGGCTAAACAGCAAATTTTCGGAATTCTGCGCGCGACCTCGCAGGCCTGGCGCTGCTTCAACCTCTCTACTGCTTTTGGCGCCGCGCCGCTCTTGGCGCGCGCCCACTGCTTTGCGTGGCCTGCTTTTTTCTAAATCCTGGCGTTTCTTGATTTCTCGCGCCCTTGATTTATTTGTCTATCCTCAATCACAACACAAACGCTTCTGACCCAAGATCGTGAGCTATTACAGATAAAATAAAATAAACTAAAGACATGAATTAAAATCACATAATTGAAAACGTTGGGTTGCCTCACGTAGCTGTCTTTAACGTCTTTTAGCCGGACGCAGTTCCTTAGTTTAATAAATGTGAGGTGTATTAACCCCACAACAAATCCATTTTTCCACATTGTTCGTTTTCTTTTCTTTTTCTTCTTCTCTTCTCGGCATTATCATCAGCGAAGTTTCAGAACACATACCTCCTTTGGTGGAATTTCGGCAAACCACGCCGCTTTCTTGGGCTCATCTCCTGGTTGACTTGTATTGGCTCGCAGTGGGTTTGATGGTCTTGATTGCAAAGCACCCACTCATGGTTGGTGGCTCGATGGCGTGTTAAAAACTTTAAACACCATTTCTTCATTCTCCACCCTTAATGTTAACTCTCCTCTTTCAACATCAATCAAAGCTCTTCCCGTTGCTAGGAATGGTCTCCCCAATATGATAGGGATTTTCGCATATTCTTTCATATCAAGAATGAGGAAGTCTGCAGGAAAGAAGAATTTTCCTACTTTCACAATCACGTCCTCAATCTTGCCTCTTGGATGAACCATCCGCTGTCGACCGATTGCGAAGCTTCTCGTGGTTGGTTTGGCCTCACCCAACTCCGATCTTTTAAATACCGATAAGGGCATCAGATTTATACTTGCCCCTAAATCACACGTAGCTCATTGCGTCACCGCCCACTGTGCGAGGTAGTGTAAAGCTCACGGATCTTTTAGCTTTGGTGGCAACTTTTTCGCAAGATAGCACTACACTCTTACTCGGTGCTACTATTTCGTATTCTGCCAACTTCTTCTTCTTCCCCAAGATCTCCTTCATGAACTTGAAATAGGAAGGCATCTGCTCCAAAGCCTCTATAAAAGGTATGTTGATATGCAACTTCCTGAATGTCTCCAAAAATTTGGAGAATTGTTTATCAACCGCCTTATTTGTAATCTCCGGGGAAAAGGGATCTTCTATGTATACTCCTTCTGGAGTTTTCTACTACTGGGCTAGGCTCAATCACCTTCTCTTTTCTATCTCGCTTTCTTCTCACTTACGGTGAGGTGATCACGCTCAACTGTCTTCCACTTCTCAATCGCATTGCTGACCGCTCCGGATTTACCTGTATTGCTTGGCAATGTACCCTGCGCTCTTGTTTGCACTGCTTTGCTAGCCGACCCACTTGTGTTTTCAAGTTCTGACGAGGATCTAGCTTCGCATGAATCGTGCAGGCGTTGGCAAGTCTTTGCCTTTAGCTCGTCTCGCTTTTCTTGAGCAGGTGCATTGGTATTGAATTGTGGGGCTTGAATGAAGTGGCTTGATTCTGGTTACATTGGTTACGGCATCGCCCTGTATTGATTCTCATCCTCGGTATTGATTCTGCCGCCCGGTCTCTCTCCATGAGAAATTTGGGTGATTCCTCCACCGGATTATAAGTGTTGGAGTAGGGGTTGTTCATTGCCTCGATAATTACCTCTTTGCTCGACACTCTGCTGCTCCATTGGTATATTGTTGGGATCGGTGAAGGACACCTATCGAATGTATGTGGGCCACCATATCTCACATTTTTAGGCATCTGCACCGCATTCAACGACATCTTGTATGTTGCTGCAATGTTTCGCAAAAGGGCCACTGGGCATTCAAGCGACAATAGTATCTATTTCGTGGACTCCCACATTCTCCTCCCACTTGCGACCTCTCTTCGCGACATGGTTGTTAGTGGCCATATCTTCTAATAACTCATGAGCGTCGTGGGCTGTTTTCTCATGAATGCTCCACCTCTTTGCATCTATAATGGTTCGGTTGTCTTTGCTCGGCCGTTGTAGAAGATGTGGACCAAGTTCCACAACTCAATGCAATGGTGTTGGCACTTTCTCTGTAGATCTTTGAACCTTTCCCAAACTTCATATAAGGACTCTCCATAGCTAATTTCTTGGAGCTATGTGCAACTTTCAGATATAACGACGCGTTGATGATCTTGTCAGTTGAGGCTCTTTCCTTCTCACTCGGGGATAGAGCAAAGTATGGTTGAATTCTCTGCCGCCGATTCGATTTTTACATGGCAGAGGCGACACGAAATTCCTAGCCAAGTTCTTTCCGTGTAAAGCGTGGAGGGAGTTGAACAACTTCTACCAAGCAGATGGAGAGTCCTTATATGAAGTTTGGGAAAGGTTCAAAGATCTACAGAGAAAGTGCCCACACCATTGCATTGATTCAACTCCCCTCTCAGTTCTGGTTGTTAGTGGCCATATCTTCTAATAACTCATGAGCGTCGTGGGCTGTTTTTCTCATGAATGCTCCACCACTTTGCATCTATAATGGTTACGGTTGTCCGCCACCGTTCAGAAGATGTGGACCAAGTTCCACAACTCAATGCAAATGTGTGGGCACTTTCTCTGTAGATCTTTGAACGCTTTCCCAAACTTCATATAAGGACTCTCCGCTGCGTAGAAGTTGTTCAACTCCTCTCGGTTCTTTGCTTTACACGGGAAAGAACTTGGCTAGGAATTTCGTGCACTCTTGCCATGTAAAAATCGAATCGTGGCAGGAATTAACCATACTTTGCTCTATCCTGAGTGAGAAGGAAAGAGCCTCAACTGACGGCATCATCAGTAACGTCGTTATATCTGAAAGTTGCACATAGCTCCAAGAAATTAGCTATGTGCATATGTGGATCCTCCGATGGCGATTCTCAGATTGCATCGTCTGTACCGTACTCGAATCCGGTTTTATCTCGAAGTTGTTGGCTCTATGCGGGAGCCTAATGCATGCTTGTGCTCCATTCACTCTTGGAAGACATAGTCTCCCAAACTCCTTTCTGGCTGGATTTGGACTCTCTCCTCTACGTCTATTGGCACTTGCCGAGGTATTCCTGGGTTATGTTGATTTTCACCTAACCCTTCTCTCATCATGTTGAGCACCGTCCATCTCTATCAAAGTTGCAATCCGTTGATTCTTTCTGTTCTGCTTACAGGTTTTCTCAATTTCTGGATTGAAGGGAACAATAGTGTCTGCTCCTCTTCTCTTTCGCATAAACTGATTTCCTGAAATAGATCAAAAACAAACAACCAATCACGGTACCTCGAATTTTCTGAAAATAAAAAAAAACGTAAAAATTTAAAATAAAAAGCGTAAAAATTAAAAACCAAATTAGAAATTGAAAAAAATAGATAAATTTGATATTGAACTATGTCTAATCCCCGACAACGGCGCCAAAAACTTGATGCGCGAAAAGATGCACACACTTAAACGCAAGTGCACGTTATCGTGACAAGTAATATAGTCCTGGTAAGACCGAATATCGCCCATGCGATTAGGGTTCAAGTACCAACTATCTATCTTTTGGTATCTATTTGGTAAATTGATATTTGATTTTGTGGTTTATAACTACGAATTATAAAGGCTAATTTAACTAACGAGTTTACTTGATTGTGATGAGAATAGGGCTTCCACGTCTCACTATCCGCTTATGTTACTTATTAATGCAATAACTTATAGTCTTTTTTTTGGAGAAAGCGGGTTCACTAAATCGCTTTATACTCCGTTAGGTTATATAAACACTCAACCCAGTGATTGCACCTTACCTACCTTTCTGATAAGGATAACTCTATAGGAGGATTAAGACTAAGAACCTAGTTAACCGTCACGCCCAATGCGTAAAATTAGGGTTGTTAAGACTCTCGTTAACGCTACATAAATAATTGAGGTATTTTCATCCCCAATCCAAGACTGTCTACCCAACTTACGAGATATTCACAATCCCTCCTTTGAGTCCGATTAGAAATCATATAGTGATAATTAGTTGTCAATTAACTACCAAGCATTCAATTTAATTATTGGATAGATCTCAATGAAGAAGAATAACCATAAGCGTCGTTAAATCATAACATAAGTTTCTAGAGATTCAACATGGAAAGCCTATAGAGGATTAGTTCTAGCCATTGACATGACAAGAACTAATTCCATGTTCTTCATAAACCGAAATAAAAACAAGAAAAGGAAAGGAAATTTACTAAACTATGGTCTCCAATCTCCAAGCAAGAAAGCCTTGTGTTGTGCGAAGAGGAACCCTTAAAACCGCCTAGGGTTCTCCTTTTATAGACTCCAAACCGCCTCAACTTTTCCTGCAGTTCGCCCAAAATCCGTCCCAAAACCTTATTTTTCCGCGTCGGCGCGCTCTGCGAATAGCGCGCGCCGGAATTCTGCAATCGCCGGGTGATTTGGCGCGCCCGATCTCTGCTGGCGCAGCCATGCCGCAACTCTGTAGCTTCGGATGTTTAGCGCGCGCGGCTCGCACTGCGACATGAGCGCCGCGGCCTGGATCTTCGCAGCCTCTGCGGATAGTGGCGCCGCGCCGCTTCGATCGCTGCGAGGCGCGCTGGTCTGGGTTTCAGCCTCGTTCGCCACTTTCTCTGTTTTTAGCTCTGGAATCTCCTCTTTTGCCCTCTTTTAGCTCCTTTTCCGCCATTTGGCAATTTTAACCACTTTGACTCAAAATAAAGGAAAATTATCCTAATCCGACACTTATATGTGTAAAAAGGGACAAAAGATTAACTAAAACTGACTCAAAAAGTGTATATAAAATACATCGATCAGGAACTATATTCTAAACAGTTTGTTCGATCCTCTCTACACGGTTTACTGCATCGTTGAAACTGCCAAGTAGTTATGGGACAAACTTCAGAAAAAATACAACACACAAGATGCGGGTAGTAAGAAATTCATCATTGGGAAATTCCTGAAATTTCAATTGGTGGACAACAAAAGTGTGTCATCCCAAGTCCAGGATTTCAAATGATTCTACATCACCTGGATTTGGAAGGATTGAAGCCCAACGAGCAATTCTTGGTTGGGGCATTGATCGAGAAGCTGCCTCTCTCGTGGACTGAGTTTATGAACTATTTGAAACTCAAAACGAAGGAGATGACTTTAGATGAAATTATTGTCAAACTCCAGATTCAGGAAGACAATAAGAAGGTCATGTCAAAGGGGAAACAACCCGCTGAGGCTAAGGCGAACCTGACGGAAGTCAAAGGGAACTCAAGCAAAAAGAAGAAGTTCCAGAAGGTAGGCAAGACCCAAACAACTGAAAAGTTCAAAGGAAATTGTAACCACTGTGGTATAGTTGGTCACATGGCCAAAGACTGTCGCAAGCTCAAACGTGAGAATAAAGAGAAGGACAAGGCTAACATCGTTGAAGACACGCTCGTAGACGATATGATCGAGAAGTTCTCAGCGGTGGTTCTTGAAGCAAACCTCGTTGAGAATCCGATGCAGTGGTGGTTGGACACATATGACACCCGTCGCATATGTTCCAATAAAGAAGCCTTCTCCACTTATACACCAGTCACATACAAGAAGTTGTTCATGGAAAACAATTCTTCTTCAGATGTGCTGAGGGTAGGAAAGGTGATCCTAAAGATGATGTCCGGGAATGAGTTGACTCTGAAGGAAGTGATGCATGTCCCAGAAATTTAAAGAAATTTAATTTCTGGACCTGTGTTAGTGAACGTTGGATTTAGGCTAGTGTTAGAGGCTAACAAATTTGTAATCACTAAAAACGGAACATTTGTAGGAAGGGGCTTCGTTTGTGAAGGCTTCTTTAAAGTTAACACTACACCTGTAATGCCTTCGGCTTCCAATATCAATAAAACTGAGTTTTCTACTTACTTGGTTGAGTCTTCTAATTTATGTCATCATAGATTAAGACATGTTAACTATCAATCTATCCAAAGATTGGTAAAGTTGAAATTACTGTCGTCTATCGAAGTAAACCCTCAACGTAAGTGTGAGTTATGCGTAGAGGCAAAACTTTCCAAGAGTCAATTTAGATCCGTCGAAAGGGAAACCGCTCCTCTAGAACTCATATATACCGACATATGTGATTTGAAGTTCGCTCAAACTAGAAGGGGAAACAAGTACTTTGTGACTTTCATAGATGATATCACTAGGTTTTGCTACGTTTACTTACTTAAAAGTAAATATGAAACCTTTGAAGTGTTCAAACGCTACAAACAGAAGTTGAGAACCAACTAAGCGGACAAATTAAATCATTCTGTAGCGATAGAGGTGGAGAATATGTAGCGCCCTTTGAAGAATTTTGTACTCAATCGGGTATAGTTCATCAAACAATGGCGCCGTACTCACCTCAATCAAACGGCGTTGCTGAACGCAAGTAACATAACTTCTCGTAAACAAAGTTGGAATGAATGAATTCTAGATTCTTTGAAGACACGTTTCCTAAAAAGGAAAGTAACATAACCTCTCGGAAATGAAGTTATGAGCAAAGCACTAAGGATCTAGGGGTTGCTGACTTCCCGGATCCGAACGGTTCAGATCTAGTGAGTTCTGAAGTGCTGATTATCCGGAATCCAATGTTCCAGATTCTCAGGACTTGGAAGATTCAAAGATGGAACCAAGACGAAGCCAAAGAGCCCGGAAGGACAAGTCCTTCGGTCCAGACTTTGTAGCATATTTGGTTCAGGACGAACCACGGACAATCGCTGAAACATTATCAACTCCAGAAGCACCGCTTTGGAAGGAAGCTATAGAGTGTGAGATAGAGTCCATACTGCATAACCACACCTGGGAGTTGGTTGACCTTCCTCCGGAACACAAACCTTTGGGTTGTAAGTGGATCCTCAAACGGAAGTTAAAGGCAGATGGATCTATCGACAAGTACAAGGCCAGGTTGATAGTCAAGGGCTATCTCCAAAAGGAGGGCCTTGATTACTTTGACACCTACTCGCCTGTGTCCAGAATGCCATCCATACGTATGTTCATAGCTATCGCCGCCTTGCGGGATCTTGAAATACACCAAATGGATGTCAAGACAACCTTCCTTAATGGTGATTTGGAAGAAGAAATATATATATGGACCAACACAAGGGGTATGTGGTTCCAGGACAAGAGACAAAAGTTTGTCGGCTTGTCAAATCTCTGTATGAGCTAAAACAAGCCCCGAAACAATGGCATGAGAAATTTGATAATACCCTCCTATCAAAAGGGTTCGCTATTAATGAGTGTGACAAATGTATTTACATTAAAGGAGATGTCCATTCATTCGTCATGATATGTCTTTATATAGACGACATGTTGATCACTGGGAGCAGTCCTAGGATAATCCTAGAGACTAAGAACATGTTAAAACAATGTTTTGACATGAAAGATATGGGTATCGCAGATGTCATCTTAGGGATCAAGATCTCTAAGACATCTGACGGTCTGGTCTTGTCTCAATCTCATTACATCGAGGATGTTCTGAAGAATTTGGGATGTTCGACAGTTCGCCACTAATGTCACCACTGGATGCAAATCTAAAGATTGATAAACATCATGGTTCGCCCATTCGCCAGGAACGGTATGCACATGTAATTGACAGTTTAATGTACATTACAAATGTCGCGCCCATTTTCGGCCGCGACTTTTTAAAATAGCGAACCCTACTCAAAATGCAAATGTTAGAAAATAAATAATAAAATGCTAAAAGGTTTAAGAGGCTTAAAGGTTTTAAAAATGCTAAAAGGATGCTAAAATTGCAAAAGATGCTAAAATTTAAAAGGGTGCTAAAATGCTAAAGGGTTGCTAGAATGCTAAGGGTTCGCGGAGTCGCCACCTAATTAATTGGGTGAATTAGGACACCTAAATGTTTAACTAGTTTAAAGTAAACATTAACTCCATTTTAATGGTCTGCTAACTTAATGAGATTCGGACAGGGTTCTTTATTAATCTAGAGGAAGGGTTAGGCACCTCTAAGATCCGCTTAACTTGCGGTTGTCTGCCAAACCTAGGTAATTATTATGTTTTTAAAATGCAAAATAAAGCTCCACCTGCTTAATAAAATGCTAAGATGTTAAAATGTTAAAATGTTTAAAAGGTGCCTTAAAGTAAAAGGTTGCTAAAGGTATTAAATGCTAGAAGGGCTCCTGCTTAGAAAAAGTGTTAGAAAAATAAATAAGATGCTAATTGTTTAAAAGAAGGCTTAAAGTATTTAAAAGGGTGCTAAAATATTAAAAGTGCTAAAAGGTTAAAAATGCTAAAAAAAATGCTAAAGTTTTAAAACATACTTAGAAAGCTTAAAAAGAAAGGTGTCAAAGGTGCAAAAGGAGTGCTAGCATATTTAAGGTGCTAAAAGTGCTAAGAGGGGGCCAAAAGGCTAAATGTGCTTAAGAGTGCTATAGATTAATTTTAAAGGTAAATGGTGCTAAAAGTGCAAAAGAATGCTAAATGTTAAAGAGTGCTTAAAAGCGCTAGAAATGTTAAGATGCTACAGTGCTTTATGGACTAATTATATGCTCATGCAAAGATTATTTACGGACTAATTGTGTATCTTTGCTAGCTAAATTAATCTTGACTAACTGCGTCTGATATTATAGATGCTTAAAGACGATTCTTGAGGTTTAGGAAAAAATCATTATGAATTTTAATAAACAAAAATGTTGGTTTTATGATCACGAGTTAAATCATTTAAATTATTTTTGAGAATTTAGACATGTCTAATAGTCCTAAAGACAAATAAAGTAGAAGTGCGTTTCTAATTATGAATTACTTTCCACTTATATGTTTGAAGCTTAATTGTTCCAAATATCCTAAATATTACTGAAATAGAGTAATTAAATTACAATAAACAAATAAATAAATGAAATGCAAGTAAAGAGAGGATGAGATTTAAGAATGCTCTTTCTGACGGATGATGGCGTCTGTTGTTTTTCTAGGAATTCTTGAAGCGGGGCAGCGAATGCGGATGCGTAGGCAGCGGGTTGTCGTTTGAAATAGCTCGTGATGAGTCTCGTAGGAGACTCTTCATTTTGCTCGGTCGTGCCATGTAAAAAAAGAAAGATAAGGATTAGTGCGAGCCCAATTAAATAGCGAATAAGCAGCACATAGTTTATATTGAAAGCAAGCACACATAAAGCCAACAGAGGCCTTTGTCGAAGAGGGATTGGATTTGGCGAGTAACACTTTCAAAACAAAAAAGCATAGGATGGCGGTATCGACCCCGTAGTAGAAGGAGAAAAATGATAGACGAGGCAAGCGGTGTATAAATCGGAGATGTATGCTAAGAATAACTATTTAGAGCTTATCCTTTTAAGAACTTTAGGTTGTGATTTTAACAAGACATCTTTGCTCCTAATTCAACAATCTAAGCTGAAATTTTTCTTATAATGGGCTTAACATGATACCTAGGTGACTTAAGTGTGATTATGCCAAGCAGGATAAGCTAACGAGGATGACAAATGACTAATCAAAGATAGAATGTTAGATGTATATATAGGCTCGTTTGGGTCAAAACACATATATAGAATTCGGGCATACTATTGCTAAAAAAACATATGCAGTATTGAGTGGCATTTAGAAGATAAGATTGATCGGTGCTTAAAGGTCAAACCAATGTTATAGCAAATGATTGCAAATACATATATGTGAGGATGAGTGTGGATCTTCAAAGCGACAAACTAAATGTGGAACTCTAGATATTATAGTCTTAAAACATTAAAGGACTGTCATCTTATGATCCAAGCCTATTGGCGTTGTGATTGATTGGAGAGAGAGTTATGACTTATGTTCAAATCACACGAGCCTAGTAAACTCTAATCGGACCTCACTTATGAATGATCTAGATAAAGCGTGTCACCATTTTATAATCCAGGATCACATATTTCTTCAAACAATAAGGCATGTGCCATGTTTCAAATAGTAGGTTGCAGCCGGAGTCTAAGGCTAATCACATTGACAAAATAAGTTCATGCAAGACAGTTACTGAATGACAATCAAATTAAAGCTTAATCTCAAGTCATTTTACAAACCTATTGACACTCTCAACACTGATTTAAACCAGCAACAATTTATATAGAACATGTGTAAGCCAAGCTGGAGATCTAATGTCATATAATGTAACTTTTAGATACATTTACCAATCCTATTTCCCCTGCTTCCTAAAACCTTCCTATATTTTATCTAAACATAATTGGACATGCTCGAGACGTAGTAGCATGCTACTGATCGAAGATATGAACACATAAGCGCATAAGCGACACAAGAAGCGAGAGGAGTTCGGATTTACTTAAAGCGGGGCCTATTTCATGTAGAATTCTTTCAATTATGAAGGCAACCAAGCAGTTAACAAAGCGGAACAACTAAAGCTGAATCTCAACACAACTGCGGTCCGCAAATATCTGAAGTACAAAAAAAAAACATGAAAACGATCATCGATATCAATTTAACATACACTCAAGCGGATGGCAAGCGGCGAATATGAATAGACTAAAATCGGGCATGAGTTAAGTTTACCTTCTCGGACGCGGCGGGCGTATCAAGTCGTCGGATTCGCTCGGGGGTTTGGTTTTTGCGATGCGAATAGAAGGGCGAGATTTAGTTGTTGGTTTCTTTGCTGGACTAAGAAAGGGATTCAAACCCCCCTGTTCTTATGAAAACTAAAGGGCCTGGGTGCTGTGTTACCCTGTGTTATTCGAATAAACTCTACTGTGCTCCCCCCTCTATCGATGCCTTTGCATGCTCTTATATAGCCCCCATTGAGTTCCAATAATGGTAAGCTTTTAGGGCTGAGATTTCGAAAAGATTTTAGTGCGATTTTGTGCAGGTTATGGTAAGGAATCGTTGAGAGATTTGAAGGATACTTGCTGGTTTTCAAATGATTCGATCATGTAAATGATTTGAAGGATTTGATAGGAAGATCTGGCTGGATGTGCATGGGTAAGGAAGGTAAGGGAGAGGTCGCCGGATTCTCAGGCGAGAATCTCGGCGACGAAGGCGGCTGCATTTTAGGTTTAGTGGTCTGCGTTTCTTTTCGGTTATGTGAGAGGCGATGATAAGGTAAAAGAATGAAATTTGAAGAAAGTGAGGAGTAACAGGGAAATAGGGCTGCGGGTATTGGGCGTGCGGTCGCGGTGGTGAAACGAGGGAAAAGGTTTTGGGTTTGGGTAGTTAAATTAGGAGTATTAGTTAATTAATTAATTAGTGATAAATTAAATTAACAAATGTGATTAAATTATTTAGGTGCTCCATTAATCTAATTGTTATCAAAATATAAATCTTGCGTGCTATTTAATTAATGCTTAATATTTTAGAATCTTGCTATTATTAAAATCTTATTATTGCATTATTGCGAAGTTAAATTAAAATTGAATTGAGTTTAGATTAAATTATTTAAATGCTAAATGCGAGTATGATATTTAAGAATCGTTTAAAGCTTTATAAATGCGATGCTATTAAATGCATATATCAGATTAAAATTGATTTTAAATTACAAATGATTACTAATAAATGCGACTATGCTACGATACGGCGTTATCGCTAAATTATTTATTTTATGCATTTATTAATTATTTAAAATTACGACAAAGCTTAAAGTTAATAAATGCGGTAGCGGGACTCTAAGTGCTTAAAACTCTACGTAAGAGCGATGCCATTATTAAATTGTTTATTTATGCCTGTATTTATGTTTTATCGCTGCATTTTATTATAAAAATCATAAAAAATTATTTTACAAAATTAGTCTAATTTTATGGTTAATGGCTGGACGGGAGGGTCAAAATTGGGTGTCAACAATGTCCTCTTTGTATGGAGATGATGGAAGAATCTTGGACAAAGCGTTGACTCATGTAATTTTGTCTCGATCCTTAGAATTAGAAATGTTGGGCGGTAGACAAAGTGTATGAAAATCAAAATCTGTCGATGTCGAGTTATGGCGACCTTTGGGTTTCCATGGTCGAAACAGGCGGGCTAATGCGGACTGGCGTCGGTGTCGAGTTATGGCGACAACCAGGTTACCGTGGTCAAAACACCAAGGCGGGCTACGCGGACTCAAGTGTCGGTGTCGAGTTATGGCGACCTTTGGTTACCTGTCGAGTTATGATGACAGGCTATGGTGTAAAAAGTAAAAGAATATAAGCGACTTGAACACAGGGCGTCTTGCTATGGCTTGTGGTCTTTGGGTTACGGTGATGTGGAAGCGAGTGGGCCAAGTAACGGCGTACGCGATCGTTGGGAAGGTTGGCCCGACAAATTGCCGGTTATTTGTAGAGAAAATCCACGTTGTGCTCCTGCATGCTAAGACTTGAACAAACGGTTAGTGCATAACTGTTAAAGTGAAAAATGATGATGTATAATTTTAAAAGTAATGCAACTGTGAGTAAAAAAAGGTTATCCTGCAAAAGTGTGATGCCTGCTGTGTTGATGCGATGTTGCGAATCCTGTGATTTTCGTCCTTGCGGGCGTGTTGCGATTGTGAGCGGGTATGTTGTCGCTGCTGCAATTGCCCCACTGTAGACTAAAGCTCGAAAGAGTTAGTGCGTAAGCGCTAAGACAGAATAATAAAGCATGCGTAAGAAATGCAATTACGGGAGTATAGAAATCGTCCCTGCGTGGATGTGATATGCTGATGATGGCGTCGTTTTGGGCTTGTTGTCTTGATAAGCGTCGTTGCTGGGCGTGTTCTTTGGCGTCGTTGCTTAGACTTGCTGTGCTGATAACGTCGTTGCTGGGCGTGTTCTTTCTTTGGCGTCGTTGCGTGGACTTCTTTGTCTTGCGTCGTCTATGCGGGCGTATTCTTCTTGGCGGTGTCGTTGCGTGGACTTCGATCACGTCGTTATGCGGGCGTGTTCTTCTTTGGCGTCGTTGCGTGGACTTCGATTACGTCGTTATGCGGGCGTGTTCTTCTGGCGTCGTTGCATGGACTTCGATTACGTCGTTATGCGGGCGTGTTCTTCTTGGCGTCGTTGCGTGGACTTCTTGATTACGTCGTTATGCGGGCGTGTTCTTTCTTTGGCGTCGTTGTGTGGACTTGCGATCACGTCGTTATGTGGGCGTGTTCTTCTTTGGCGTCGTTGCGTGGACTTCTTGATTACGTCGTTATGCGGGCGTGTTCTTCTTTGGCGTCGTTGCGTGGACTTCTTGATCGCGTCGTTGTGTGGGCGATGTTCTTCTTTGGCGTCGTTGCGTGGACTTCTTGATTACGTCGTTATGCGGGCGTATTCTGCTTGGCGTCGTTGCATGGACTTCTTGATTATCGTTATGCGGGCGTGTTCTTCTTTGGCGTCGTTGCGTGGACTTCTTGATTACGTCGTTATGCGGGCGTGTTCTTTGCTGGCGTCGTTGCGTGGACTTCTTGATTACGTCGTTATGCGGGCGTGTTCTTCTTTGGCGTCGTTGCGTGGACTTCGATTACGTCGTTATGCGGGCGTGTTCTTTCTGGCGTCGTTGCGTGGACTTCTTGATCACGTCGTTGCTGGGCGATGTCATTCTTTGCTCTGTAGAATAAATGCTCGCGCAAGCTAAGCGAAAAGAGCGTTAGTGTATACTGTTTAAATGAAATGATAAATACATATGAGAAGTGCAATTTTATGGGTAGAGATGTCATCCACGAGATGTTGTCTTTGCGGACATCTTTGAACGTTGCGGTGACAATTGCCGTGATGCCTTTCTTTGTGTGCGATGCGTGGGTTGCCAATTTGACTTTATGCTCGAGTTGATCGCTAGGTTTTGTTGCGGAACTCGAACTTTGATTCTTGATTGTTGATGCCGCTTCTGCTCTGCTTTGCTCTTGCTGCGGACTTTGGATTATTGTCATCCTCTGCCTTTCTTTGCTTTTCACCTGCGAAGAGACTTTTAAATCGTATTTTACGCTTGTTGCACTTTACCTTACATTAATATTAAAGACTGCGCTCAAAGAAAAATTTGTGAGTTTTGGGGAAGTCGATTCATATTTGACTTGTTGCCTTGTTCCTTGATATCTGCGTGCACGGCTTGTTTGGACTTGCAACCACATGCAGTTTCCTACTGTCCCGATTTTGAAAAGTTGTCGGCCTAAAATGGGTCTCAATGTAGTTCTTGTAGGCTATGTGTATTCTTGTCATTTTCAAAGCAAAGGAAAGTTTCCTAATGGTGTGGCCAAGCGATTTAGGCGCCTACGTATCCAGCGTGAGGAATCGGTCGAGCGTAGTTCATTACAAGCGAATATTGGGAAAATTAAAATTCTAGATGTGGGACCGGCGAGACGGCGCTACGTATCCACTAAGGAATCGGGTCAAGCGTAGTTCATTACAAGCAAAGCGAAGAAAACATTATTAAAGCTTAAATATGAGTTTATAAATTATTACGCTAAAATAAATCGTTTTTCTATCCGGGCTCTGGCGGACGAGGCAGTGCAAATCCAATCAATACGCCATTACTGCTGCCGTGGATGGTGGGTCTTCGTACTCTGCTATCTCCCTCTTACGGCCTCTGCGTGGTGCGTCTCGGATAAATGGTGATTCGAGCGGAATAGGCATAAGCGAAGTGTATTCCTCATCTAAGGTTATCAGTGCACATTGGCGTGGCGTGGTTTTGGCAAGGGTTATCATGCACATTTGGGGCGAGATCCTTTAGTGAATTACCCGCCTGCGATCGATTGCCTCGATTACGTCACGAGGGAGTGACAACGCCGATGTCATGTCTGGGCTATCGGAGTGATCTGGCGCAGCTTGTTCTCATCATACCATCTTGGGATAGGTCGGGAATCCTTCACGGAATCGGTTGGATTAGGCTGCTGACTCATGACCTTTCATATATTTGAGGTATGGGTTCGGTAGTGGGGTGCGAACTTTGGGTGGTTTTCCTTCAAAATTCTTATTTGCTCTGGATCGTTGGGTGCTCTATTACATTGGCGGGCTTGATGGGTGGATCTATGCGGGGCGGGATAAACGGGTGCTTGTGAAGTGTTATATATAGGCTGTGTGTGGTAGTATGATGAGTTTTGGTATGTTATGAATGCTTCGGGTTTGCGTTCTTGTACAAACATGGAAGGGGAAACTGTCTCTTTCTTCCTCTGTGAAGTACCCCCGAGTGTCCCTGACTGAATCGCCTTATTAGTTGCCTGTAATCTTGCGGTTGTAATCTGCGGTTTTATACCTTAACCTGAAGTCGCCCATTCTAACAACTTATGAAATTCCGCCCCGATGGCTTATCATCGCTCATGTAGTAGGTTGCATCCTTGGATTATCACGAATAATGTGGTCATCTCACTCTCACATGGGTGGTTGCACTTTGCCTCTGAGCGCGCTCGTGGCGTATTCTCTGAATGTTTACGTAGTCTTCTTCTCCAACATTAAGTAGAACCTATCCAACGGTTTACGTGTTGAAATGGAATCGCTCACAAAATCTTGGGCGATGCATTCGGTTGTGCCATTTCCGCGGATCTTGGTGGTATACCAATCTAGTGTCTCGCCGGTCAAGCTCGAATGAACAACTTCATAATGGCCGCTGGGTTCTTCCTACCCGATTAGCTTGCGCATATGACCTCAGTGTGCGCGGGGTTCCTTTTCCATCAAATAGTTCAAACTTGGCACCTTGTACCCATGGCGGTTCCACGTGCGGATGCATGCGAAGATCCTCGTAGTCTAGTCGCCCGTGACCTTTGTCCGATCGCATACCCGAACGCTTCTTTCGGACTATGAATTTCTTTGGCCACGTCCTCGTCCATTTTGGCTCGGACTTCCTCTCCATTTCTTCGTAATGATCCTTCTTGGTGAAGCAGGGGCGGTAAAAGGCGGGCTTCATTGCGTAAGTTAGCTATGCAGGTTGTTTGTTGGGACCGGTAATGGGTGTGGTGCGTGGGTATTAGTTGGCACAGCGATTAGGGCTGATTATGGTGAAATGCAGCGGGTGAGGTATATGGGTAGTAGGAGGGTCATTTGAAGGTGGGGTTGAGGGTTGGTGGGCGGGCGGTTTGTTCGGTGTGGTGGCCTTTGTGGAGAGTTCGGGAGATATGTGGTGGTGAGGTCGATGCAGGATGGTTTGTGAAGTAGTGGCCCTTTGATCGGCATAGGGGTATTCAAGCTAATGGATAGGTTGGTCGATTAAGTAGCCTCTCCATCTCAACTGCATATCGGCAATTTGTTCGCGGTGTCTGCAATACATTCTTCTATGGTGATATTCCTCATTCGAAGGTTCTGTTTATTGTGACAGAATAATTCCCAAACCATTTGGCTCGAGCCCCGAGCGATCATATCATCATTTCTTGCCTTGGACACGGTGAAGTGTGGATGCTCAGCATTGTTGAGTCAAATCTGACGAACCGCTTTGGGAGGATGATAAATTTTCTAAAAATGCAACAAACGATGTTAGCATAAAACACATAATTTGCGGTATGTAGCGGATATATCGCATAGCACATTCAAACGCGTTCCTAACATGCGGGGACCTCTTTATGCGGAGGTAAGCCTAAACGTCAACTTATGCGAGATTATGGACGGATTTGTCCAAGTCGTCAACTATAATGCCTTTGTTGGAAATGGCGACCAAATGACGGTGCACTTTTCCCAATTTCAATGTCATGATTGGGTTTGGATTTATGCTGTCATTGCCACGCTACACATAATATCTTTGGTTGGTCGTTGGATTGAGAAACCGTCGACAAGTTTGGTGTCTTCCTAATTGTGGTGTCGATGCGAGGACCAACCCACAAGGTAAATGCATCGTGCCCTAAAATAAAGTGGTATAGCTCTATCTTAAGTTTCTAAGATTTGGCTTTTCTAGGCAAGAGTTCGAGCGGACAACTCGAGTGAGAAAGGCTACGCGGTGATCGAACGAACCGATCTAACTCGCCAGCGACGCCAACTCTCCTAAAATTTGGATATTTTTGAAAGAAATTTGCGGTGCGCGGAGCACACCAGTAGCGTGAGTGTGTGATTTGTGTGAATTTTCGAATGGAAGAAATATGAGCGGAATGCGGTTTAGAAAGCGATAAAGCGGTAGCAAAAATAAACAAAATACAATACACAAAAATTAAATGCAAAATAATTGCCAAATAATAACCCTAGATGCATTTGTGGTTAAGAACCTAAAATCCCAGAGTCGCCATTATTCATCGCCCATTTTTTAGCGACTTTTTAAAATAGCGAACCCTACTCAAAATGCAAATGTTAGAAAATAAATAATAAAATGCTAAAAGGTTTAAGAGGCTTAAAGGTTTTAAAAATGCTAAAAGGATGCTAAAATTGCAAAAGATGCTAAAATTTAAAAGGGTGCTAAAATGCTAAAGGGTTGCTAGAATGCTAAGGGTTCGCGGAGTCGCCACCTAATTAATTGGGTGAATTAGGACACCTAAATGTTTAACTAGTTTAAAGTAAACATTAACTCCATTTTAATGGTCTGCTAACTTAATGAGATTCCGGGCAAGGGTTCTTTATTAATCTAGAGGGAAGGGGTTAGGCACCCTCTAAGATCCGCTAACTTGCGGTTGTCCTGCCAAACCTAGGGTAATTATTATGTTTTTTAAAATGCAAAATAAAGCTCCACCTGCTTAATAAAATGCTAAGATGTTAAAATGTTAAAATGTTTAAAAGGTGCCTTAAAGTAAAAGGTTGCTAAAGGTATTAAATGCTAGAAGGGCTCATAACTAGAAAAAGTGTTAGAAAAATAAATAAGATGCTAATTGTTTAAAGGAAGGCTTAAAGTATTTAAAAGGGTGCTAAAATATTAAAAGTGCTAAAAGGTTAAAAATGCTAAAAAAATGCTAAAGTTTTAAAACATACTTAGAAAGCTTAAAAAGAAAGGTGTCAAAGGTGCAAAAGGAGTGCTAGCATATTTAAGGTGCTAAAAGTGCTAAGAGGGGGCCAAAAGGCTAAAGGTGCTTAAGAGTGCTATAGATTAATTTTAAAGGTAAATGGTGCTAAAAGTGCAAAAAGAATGCTAAATGTTAAAGAGTGCTTAAAAGGCGCTAGAAATGTTAAGATGCTACAGGTGTTTATGGACTAATTATATGCTCATGCAAAGATTATTTACGGACTAATTGTGTATACTGCTAGCTAAATTAATCTTGCCTAACCTGCGTACAGTATTATAGATGCTTAAAGACGATTCTTGAGGGTTTAGGAAAAAATCATATGAATTTTAATAAACAAAATGTTGGTTTTATGATGCGAGTTAAATCATTTAAATTATTTTTGCAGAATTTAGACATGTCTAATAGTCCTAAAAGACAAATAAAGTAGAAGTGCGTTTCTAATTATGAATTACTTTCCACCTTATATGTTTGAAGCTTAATTGTTCCAAATATCCTAAATATTACAGAAATAGAGTAATTAAATTACAATAAACAAATAAATAAATGAAATGCAAGTAAAGAGAGAGGATGAGATTTAAGAATGCTCTTTACGACGGATGCGGCCGTCTATTGTTTTTCTAGGAATTCTTGAAGCGGGAGCGAATGCGGATGCATAGACGCGGGTTGTCGTTTGAAATAGCTCGTGATGAGTCTCGCCGGGAGACTCTTCATTTTGCTCCGGTGCGTGCCATGTAAAAAAAAAGAAAGATAAGGATTAGTACGAGCCCGATTAAATAACGAATAAGCACTTGGCACATAGTTTATATTGAAGCACACATAAAGCCAACAGAGCCTTTGTCGAAGAGGATTGGTGCCAGTAACACTTTCAAAACAAAAAGCATAGGATGACGGTATGCGACCAGTAGTAGAAGGGAAAAAAAAATGATAGACAGGGCAAAGCAGGTGTATAAATCAGGACAGGTATGCTAAGAATAACTATTTAGAGCTTATCCTTTTAAGAACTTTAGGTTGTGATTTTAACAAGACATGCTGGCTCCTAATTCAACAATCTAACTGGGCTGTTTTCTTATAATGGGCTTAACATGATACCTAGGTGACTTAAGCTGGCAGTTCATGCCAAACAGGCTAAGCTAACAGGGATGACCAAATGACTAATCAAAGATAGAATGTTAGATGTATATATAGGCTCGTTTGGGTCAAAACACATATATAGAATTCCAGGCATACTATTGCTAAAAAAAACATATGCAGGTATTCAGAATTGGCATTTAGAAGATAAGATTGATCAGTACTTAAGGGTCAAACCAATGTTATAGCAAATGATTGCAAATACATATATGTGAGGATGAGTGTGGATACTTCAAAGCAGCAAACTAAATGTGGAACTCTAGATATTATAGTCTTAAAACATTAAAGGACCTGTCATCTTATGATCCAAGCCTATTGGCAGCATTGTGATTGATTGGAGAGAGAGAGTTATGACTTATGTTCAAATCACACCAGAGCCTAGTAAACTCTAATCAGACCTCACTTATGAATGATCTAGATAAACTGTGTCACCATTTTATAATCCAGGATCACATATTTCTTCAAACAATAAGGCATGTGCCATGTTTCAAATAGTAGGTTGCAGCCGGAGTCTAAGGCTAATCACATTGACAAAATAAGTTCATGCAAGACAATTACTGAATGACAATCAAATTAAAGCTTAATCTCAAGTCATTTTACAAACCTATTGACACTCTCAACACTGATTTAAACCAGCAACAATTTATATAGAACATGTGTAAGCCAAGCTGGAGATCTAATGTCATATAATGTAACTTTTAGATACATTTACCAATCCTATTTCCCCTGCTTCCTAAAACCTTCCTATATTTTATCTAAACATAATTGGACATGCTCGAGACGTAGTAGCATGCTACAATCGAAGATATGAACACATAAGCACATAAACGACACAAAAGAACTGAGAGGAGTTCGGATTTACTTAAAGCAGGGCCTATTTCATGTAGAATTCTTTCAATTATGAAGGCAACCAAACAGATTAACAAACTGGAACAACTAAACTGAATCTCAACACAACCTGCAGTCCCACCAAATATACAGAAGTACAAAAAAAAAAAAAAATGAAAACCAGTCATCGATATCAATTTAACATACACTCAAACAGATGGCAAACGACAGAATATGAATAGACTAAAATCAGGCATGAGTTAAGTTTACCTTCTCCGGACAGCGACCGGGGCAGCGTATCAAGTCGTCGGATTCGCTCGGGGGTTTGGTTTTTGCGATGCGAATAGAAGGGCGAGATTTAGTTGTTGGTTTCTTTGCTGGACTAAGAAAGGGATTCAAACCCCCCTGTTCTTATGAAAACTAAAGGGTCTGGGTGCTGTGTTACCCTGTGTTATTCGAATAAACTCTACTGTGCTCCCCCCCTCTATCGATGCCTTTGCATGCTCTTATATAGCCCCCATTGAGTTCCAATAATGGTAAGCTTTTAGGGCTGAGATTTCGAAAAGATTTTAGTGCGATTTTGTGCAGGTTATGGTAAGGAATCGTTGAGAGATTTGAAGGATACTTGCTGGTTTTCAAATGATTCGATCATGTAAATGATTTGAAGGATTTGATAGGAAGATCTGGCTGGATGTGCATGGGTAAGGAAGGTAAGGGAGAGGTCGCCGGATTCTCAGGCGAGAATCTCGGCGACGAAGGCGGCTGCATTTTAGGTTTAGTGGTCTGCGTTTCTTTTCGGTTCTGTGAGGAGACGATGATAAGGTAAAAGAAGAATTTGAAGAAAGTGAGGAGTAACAAGGAAATAGGGCTGCGGTATTGGGCTGCGGGTCGTGGTCAAACAAGGGAAAAGGTTTTGGGCTGGGTAGTTAAATTAGGGTATTAGTTAATTAATTAATTAGTGATAACTTAAATTAACAAATGTGATTAAATTATTTAGGTGCTCCATTAATCTAATTGTTATCAAAATATAAATGCGGGCGTGCTATTTAATTAATGCTTAATATTTTAGAATGCGGCGCTATTAAAATCTTATTATTGCATTATTGCGAAGTTAAATTAAAATTGAATTGAGTTTAGATTAAATTATTTAAATGCTAAATGCGAGTATGATATTTAAGAATCGTTTAAAGCTTTATAAATGCGATGCTATTAAATGCATATATCAGATTAAAATTGATTTTAAATTACAAATGATTACTAATAAATGCGGCTATGCTACCTGACACGACGTTATCGCTAAATTATTTATTTTATGCATTTATTAATTATTTAAGAATTACGACAAAGCTTAAAGTTAATAAATGCGGGCGCGGGACTCTAAGTGCTTAAAACTCTACGTAAGACGCGATGCCATTATTAAATTGTTTATTTATGCCTGTATTTATGTTTTATCGCTGCATTTTATTATAAAAATCATAAAAAATTATTTTACAAAATTAGTCTAATTTTATGGTTAATGGCTGGACGGGAGGGTCAAAATTGGGTGTCAACAACAAACTGCACTCGATCTAATATCGCTTATACAATAAACTTGTTGGCTAGGTTCACCCGCAATCTGAGTGATAACCACTGGACAACATTGACTCGGGTACTACAATACCTAAAATACACACAAAACTATTAGTTGCATTATTCGAGGTATCCAGCTGTACTAGAGGGGTACAGTGATGCAAACTGGATGTCTAATATAGATGATATCAAATCCACCAGTGGGTATGTGTTTACAATTAGTGGTGGGGTCGTGTCTTGGAAATCTTCCAGACAAACCCTGATTGCCCGATCCAGGATGGAGTCGAAGTTATTGCTTTAGACAAAGCTGGAGAAGAAGGTGAGTGTCTTCATGATTTCTTAGAGGATGTCTCATGTTGGGATAAACCTGTGCCTTCTATAATGATCCACTGCGACAGTCAGTCGGCTCTAGGAAGGGCACAAAGTTCAATGTACAACGACAAATCTCGTCACATTCGATGGAGACATGCGTCCATTAGGCAGCTGATCACCACGGGTATAATTTCCATTTATTACGTCAAATCTAAGAAAAACATCGCAGATCCCTTGACGAAGGGAGTACATAGAGATCAGATGTTCTGCCTGTTGTTGCGATATTTCTAAATGCTTATGCAAGTGTACGTATCGTTCAGGTAATAAAGATATGTAAGACTGAGTTTGTCGTCCACAGAGACTGGTTTATTAAGTACCGATTATCTATTCTATTGTATCTATTTGGTTGACGTTATTTAGTTTGAGAATTATAACTAAGAATTATGACTAAGTGCAGAAATTAAACTAAAGATTATAATACTTTGGGTTTATAACAATTATGAAGGAAATAAGACTTTCAATCTCCTCAACTATCCATTTTTCACGTTTTAATGCAATGCTAATGATTCTTTTTCTTATTAAGATAGCAGGTTAACTAATCTGTCAATATATTCCGGTTAGGACATACAAGAGCTCAACCTTGTGCATAAACCTTCTATATTTCTATGATAGATTTTACCACACATGAGGATTAAGAGCAATAACCTTAAATACTACACAAGTATTGAGGTACTTTCGTCCACGATTTTAACTTATGTCTAAACAATTACAGCATATTCAAATCTCCCCTTTCGGATCTCGATTCGAAATCATATAAGTGATGACAATTAGTAGCTAGTTAATTAGCAAGTAATCATAACAATATTGAATAGATCTTAATACGCTGAAGAAGAAATCAATAACTAATTCATTAACTATATGAAAGAGCTTCAAGACGATTCGATAGAAACCCTACTAAAGTAATTAACTCCTAAACATTGTCATGTCAAGAACTAAATTACAATCCAACATAAACTGAAATAAAATGGGGAAAAGAAAAAGAACTTGAACAAAAGTCTCCAATTGTAGCCTCCTTCTTGCCTCCCAAAAGTATGATTTGTAATATGGTATAAGGTATCCTATAATGAGCAGGGTTTCAGGGTTTTATACTTGAGAAAAATTGTCTTTCGGATCATAAAATCCCTTGTCCAATTCGGCCCAGGAAATCTGGAAAAACTCGCGTCGGCACTACAGTTCTGCTGCCAGGCACCGTAGTGCTAAAATCACTGGGATGCTCACTAGAATATTTACGCCTCGGTTCCACTTTTTGGGCCGCGGTTCCATGGCACCGCGATCTTTGGCCGAACACGCGGTGCCTGTGATTTATGCGATTACTGATTTGTTCTATTCTTCGTGGCACTTATTAGGCTTCATTCCTTGGGATGTGCTTGTACAATTTTCATCTCAATTAAGCTCATTTTATCCTCGATTATGTACTTCCTCCTTTATGATCGCTGTGACACAAAATGAAAGAAAAGCACACCTAACACTATACTAAACATAAAATAAAAGAGTAAAATGCTAACTAAAAAAGACTCAAAAGAGTGTATAAAATACACTCAACAAACACCCCCAAACTTACACTTTACTCGCCCTCGAGTAAAGCACTAAATAAAAACAAAATAAAATAAAATAAAAGACTCAATAAAATTGATCAAGTAGCTATAGCAATGCTTCTTCAAAATCATGGATGAAAGTTGGGATAATATGTTAGAACATACATAACATAAATATTTAGCAATCTAGAATTTCAAGTTAGATATTTCGCAAATTCACTTAGATCATGATCAATTGAAATACAAACACCTAACTTATGCATGTCAATTTCATTCCATCTTTCCTAAATGATATAGACCTATTTACTTGCTATTCTCCACTAATCATAGACATACACATTAGAGATCATCAGGACTTTCAAGGGTTGTAATGTAAGCTTAGGCAAAAGTAGGTAAAAGTAGTCATTTAGGCTCAATTACGTACCATAAACATTTTTCATTCAACTCTTTTTTTTCTTTTTTTTGACTTTCTTTTTATACCTATTTTCTTTTGAGAGAATGAGATATATTATAAATAACAAGAACCCAAACTTAGACTTTTGCATATTTTAGTTGGGGTGCATCAACTTTTCACTATCTTTTTATTTCTTTTTTCAACACTTTTCAATCCAAGAGTTTTCAATTATCACTTATGGCACAATAAATGAATCATAAGATGTCAAAGAAAGATTTTATTTTAGGCTCAACGGGGCTGATTATTGATACAATTTATGTCAGAATAGGTAATGAATGGTCAGAAAGGCTATTAAAGAAATATCTGAATCATCTCCCTAAACATGTATTAGTTGGGGTGCATCAACTTTTCACTCTATTTTTATTTCCTTTTTCAATACTTTTCATTCCAAGAGTTTTCAATTATCACTTATGACACAACAAAGGAATCATAGGGTGTCAAAGAAAGATCTTATTTTAGGCTCAATGTGGCTGACTAGTGATACAATTTATGTCAGGATTAGTAATGAATGGTCAGAAGGGCTATCAAAGAAATGTCTGAATCATTTCCCTAAACATGTATATCTTAACTATTTCGCCTTAAATAACAAGCAAACATATTTTCTAGATATTTTTCAACATTTTTTTCCATAACTGACACACATAGGCTAAGCACAACTATCCCAAATAATTAGATGTTTATGAATTTTTGGCATATCTAACTTAAGCACACATATTGTCGCTTTTAATCTCATTACGTTATCCCACTTTATCTACTCAATATTGTTAGCAACTACAACATGCATGATCCATAAAAAAATTATAAAAATATGACAAATTAAAAAGACTCACAAACAGAACAATAAAACAAAATAAGACACCCCCAAACTTAATCGACACATTGTCCCCAATGTGAGAAGACTAAAAATAAAGGGACAACTTACTGACACAACACATCGGTCATAACGGAGGTCTGAGAGGAAGGACAAATTATTGTGCACACTGCCGAAGGAGGAACCGCGGTCCCTTGACCCTACACCGCGGTGCTAATTCCGAAAAAATTTCAGTGTCCTCCAGTTTTCTGCAATGTGAAGCCTTCGCCCTTCGGAGTGAGTCCCTGCCTTTATCTGTCATCCAAAAACACTAACATACCAGATCGTGAGACTGTTCGAGACAAAATAAACAAACTAAAACAAAAATTGAAATAACATAATTAAAAATATTGGGTTGCCTCCCAAGTAGCGCTGTCTTTAACGTCTTTTAGCCGGACGCATGTTACTTTCTAAATCAAGGGGGGTAGAGTGTCCCCTCCGCATATCCATTTTAGCACCATTCTCTTTTTTCTCCTCCTCTTCTTTTTCACAGTGTTGATTTCAGAGGAGTTCAATTCTTTTTCATCAATAGCTAGTTCAGAAATCTTACCATCAGGTTCTCCATGCTGCTTTGGTGGTACCCCACGAGCATCAGTACTTGTGAGGCTTTTCTCAGGAACAACCTTGTCAACTACCCCAATATCAAAATATCTAGCATCGACTTGAGGTTCGGTGGTCTGCTTGAAAACTTTGAATACCATTTCCTTCCATTGGACTCGGAGTTTTAACTCCCCCTTTTCAACATCAATGAGGGCTCGCCCTGTGGCTAGGAATGGTCTCCCAAGGATCATGAACATATTTTCATCTTCATCCATGTCTAAAATGAGGAAATCAGCAGGAAGAATGAATTTACCCACTTGTATCAACACATCTTCAATTATTCCTTGGGGATACACAATCGAGCGATCAGCTAGCTGCAGGGTGACTGTGGTTGGTCTCGCTTCCCCCAAACCAAGTCTTCTAAACACAGATATGAGCATCAGGTTAATACTTTCCCCCAAATCACATAAAACTATTTTACATGTAACATTCCCTATGGTGCAAGGTAGGGTGAAACTCCCTAGATCTTTCAACTTTGGGGGAAACTTCTTCTGCAAGATATCACTGCACTCCTCTGTCAGCACCGCTGTCTCATACTCTGTCAGCTTCCTCTTCTTAAATAAGATGTCTTTCATGAACTTCACATAAGCTAACATTTACTCAAAGACCTCAATGAATGAAAGATTGATATGCAGTTTTTTGAATACCTCCAAAAATTTCGAAAACTGCTTATCCAAGGCCTTCTTCTGCAGTCTTTGAGGGTAAGAAATTTTGTCTGTGTACTCCCTCATTACTGCGGGTGGGGCCTTCTCTAAAATAGGGCGGTCTTCCGTAACCCCCTCTTTCTCTGCCTCAACTGCTCTCTCCACTTCATTCTCATTTTCTTCCACTGGCTGAGGTGCAATCTACTCTAACTGCTTCCCACTTCTCAAACTGATTGCCTGGAATTGCTCTCTTGGATTCATCACTGTATTACTAGGGAGAGTCCGCTAAGGTATGTCATTCAACTTCCCTGCCAACTGCCCCATCTGAGTTTCCAAGTTCCTAATAGAGGATCTTGTTTCTGTCATGAACTGCTTGGTATCTGTCATAAATTGAGTCTGAGAATTAGCCAAGGTCAAAAGTGCTGCTTTTATGTCATCTGGCTTCTCTTGTGGGTCTGGTGGGCTGAACTGCTGTGAGGATGATGTCTGAAATTGTGGTGGCTGCCCTTGTTCATTCTTCCATAAAAAAAATTGGGTGATTTCTCCACCCCGGATTATATGTGTTGGAGAATGCATTGTTGTAGGGCCTCTGAAAATTCCCCACTGCCTGAATCTGCTCCATATGCATATTATTCGGGTCCACTGCTGCACGCCTGCACACCTATCAAAAGTATGGGGACCCCCACAAATTTCATAACTCACAGGTGTCTGGACAACTTTAACTGACATGGTACTCTGCTGCATCTGCTTTGTCAAAGTGGCAACCTGCGCAGTCAATGCAGTGATAACATCCAACTCATGAATCCCAACCACTTTCCTGCTGTTCATTACTCTCTCATCGGCCCCCTGATGGTTGTTTGTGGCAATGTCTTCTAGCAAATCATGTGCCTCATTGACACTCTTTCTCATGAACGTCCCTCCTGCTGCATCATCAATAATGGTACGAGTTGTACCACATAGCCCATTGTAAAATATGTGGACTAGCATCCACTTCTCAATCCCATGATGTGAGCACTTTCTCTGCAAGTCTTTAAACCGCTCTCATGCATCATATAGTGATTCTCCCTTCAGCTGATAAAAGTTATTCAACTCACCTCTGAGCTTCGCTGCCTTAGCTGGAGGAAAGAACTTGGCAAGAAACTTCTGGGCTAAGTCTTGCCATGTAGTGATGAAGTTCGTCTGTAATGAGTTCAGCTAGCACTTTGCTATATCCCTGAGTGAGAATGGAAAGAGTCTCAACCGAATGACATCATCAGTAACACCATTGTATTTGAAGGTTGCACACAGCTCCAAGAAATTTGCTAGATGCAAATGAGAATCTTCAGACGGTAATCCCCCAAACTGAAGTGAGCTTTGAACCATGTGCAATATGGCTGGTTTGATTTCAAAGTTATTGGCTTCAACAGCTGGAAGCCTGATGCAAGTTTGCACCCCTGTAATAGTTGACATCACATAGTCCCCCAAGCTCTTTTCTGCAGAGACTTGTCTTAAGACAGACGGTAACTCATCATCCACCAAATTGTTGTTTCGCTGATCTCCCATTGCTAAGGAATCAGCTGCTCTTTTTTCTTTTCTGTTCTGTCTGCACAATCTTTCAATCTCAGAGTTCATATGGGTAGGAGTGTCTGCTCCTCTCCTACTTCGCATAAACTAAGTTCCTGAGACTAATCAAAAACATCAAACAGATCACGACAAACAACACTAAAGCAAAATAAAAAAATAAAAAAAACTGAAAATAAAAACCAATAGAAATAAGAATAGATAAATCGATATTAACTGTACGCCAGTCCCCGGCAACGGCGCCAAAACTTGTTGCAATATTTCTAGATGCTTACGCAAGTGTACGTATCGTTCAAGTAATAAAGATCTGTAAGACCGAGTTTATCGTCCACAGAGACTGGTTTGCTAAGTACCGATTATCTACTCTATGATATATATTTGGTTGACGTTCTTTAGTTTGAGAATTATAACTAAGAATTATGACTAAGGGCAGAAATTAAATTAAAGATTATAATACTTTGAGTTTATAACAGTTATGAAGGAAATAGGTCTTTCAATCTCCTCAACTATCCACTATTTCACGTGTTAATGCAATGCTAATGATTCTTCTTCTTATTAAGATAGCAGGTTAACTAATCTGTCATTGTATTCCGGTTAGGACATACAAGAGCTCAACCTTGTGCAGAAACCTTCTATATTTCTATGATAGATTTTACCACACATGAGGATTAAGAGCAATAACCTTAAATACTACACAAGTATCGGGGGTACTTTCGTCAACGATTTAACCTATGTCTAGACAATTACAATATATTCAAATCTCCCCTTTCGGATCTCGATTCGAAATCATATAAGTGATGACAATTAGTAGCTAGTTAATTATCAAACAATCATAACAATATTGAATAGATCTTAATACATTGAAGAAGAAATCAATAACTAATGCATTAACTATGTGAAAGGGCTTCAAGACGATTCAATGGAAACCCTACTAAAGTAATTAACTCCTAAACATTATCATGTCAAGAACTAAATTACAATCCAACATAAACTGAAATAAAATAAGGGAAAGAAAAAGAACTTGAACAAGAGTCTCCAATTATAGCCTCCTTCTTGCCTCCCAAAAGTATGATTTGTAATATGTTATAAGGTATCCTATAATAAGCAGGGTTTCAGGATTTTATACTTGAGAAAAATTGCCTTTCGGACCATAAAATCCCTGTCCAATTCGGCCTAGGAAATCTGGAAAAACTCGCATCGGCACCGCGGTTTTACTGCAGGCACCGCGGTGCTAATTGGCTGAAATCACTGGGCTGCTCACTGGAATTTTTACTCCCTGGTTCCATTTTTTGGGCGCGATTCCATGGCCGCTTTGCTTGGCCAGCGCTGCGGTGCTCTGTGATTTTCGTCAGGTCACTTTGATTTGTTCTATTCTTCGTGGCACTTCTTAGGCTTCATTTCTTGGGCTGTGCTTGTGCAATTTTTATCTCAATTAAGCTCATTTCATCCTCGATTATGTACTTCCTCCTTTATGATCGTTATGACACAAAATGAAAAAAAAACCTAACACTATACTAAACACAAAATAAAAGAGTAAAATGCTAACTAAAAATGACTCAAAAGGGTGTATAAAATACACTCAACACCTGTCTAGGGGGATGGGCTTAAAACTCAATCAATAAGAACCGATACTGTGTACACCCAACCTTAATGACCGGAGATCTCGAGAATAAGGTTCAATGTGAAAACTAAATCGTAAATGTTCAGTTGAGCGCTTCGGTGGAAGAAAGAGCACTTGGGATAATGATTTCTTCTTAAGAAACATAATCCAAGGTCGTTCCCATGATAGACATAAAGTGCTGCCTGCAGAGCGGGTAAAGGTTGAGTATCCAAACCTTTCATGATCCTCAATGATTGAGGTTAGGTTGGGGAAACTTTTAACGGTGCCTAACACTTGTATAGTGCGGTATTGCAGGATACCTTGTAGGAGACCACCTATTTAAGTGCGAGGACAGGCCGCCTCAAATGAACGCATTTAAGAATCCAAGTGTGTGCACGACCCACGACGGACAAAAACATAAAGAAGGATTTAGTAGGAAAGGTGTTGTGTGAGTATCATTTTCTTGACTTATACTAAAAACTGACGGTTCAAGACATCGCGTTCATCGCGCAGTAAATAAGTCCGATGGTATTCTATTATGGAAGGTTCAAAGCTCCATCTACCTTTCCAGATGCAACATCGATCCGCCAGACGATTGCTAGAAAGACACCTTATGCATTCGCCAAAATCTCTTCCTAGAAGGGATTGTTGGAAATTTACTAGACGTGAAATAAAGTTAATCCTATTAATTATGACTCGAACAATTGGGGTCCGCACGTCGGAAACTTCGTTTTCATACACATGCACACGTTGTATCAAGGATCATAAATTTTCTAAGTGGAAGAGATATTGGTACATATACAACATGTTTGAGACGTAAATTAATAGACGGTTATTAGCCAAATGACAATGGTTTCACGTTGGTAAATGAAGAAAAAAATGTATAATATGTTGAAAGATGAAACACGTCATGAAATTGTCGCGGCGCCGCAAGGGTCGCGACGCTGTCTCGGAAGAGCCGCGACACTTGAAGAGTCGCGGCGCCTCCTCCCCTGAGTCTCGGCGCTAATTCGGAGTTTGGTCACTTGAATTGAGGCGCCCCGGCGCCTTGGTCCAGGGCCGCGATGCTTAATTTCCAGTAGCTACTAGATGAATCAGCGTCGCGGCGCCTCCCGAAGGTCGCGGTGCCTTCGACGGTACTTGGCAGCGCAGCGGCGCCTCCCAGTGAGGGCCACGACGCTTGGGTTCCATAACTCGCGACGAGAGACGAAAAAACATGACGTTTGGGTTGGGTTTGAGACATTAAACCTCCATAACTTCCCCAATGAATTCAACCATTATTTGACTGAATTACACCCCTCAATTATGTGCAATTACATGGCATTCAAGACCATTGAAGGGTCATCTTCTCAACACTATAAAATGAGACATTGGTCTTATTTGCAAAACACACTTGAACATTCAGAAATTTCCAGAATTTCTCTTCCTCTCTAGCAATATCCAAACACTCAAAGATTCTTCTTACTTTGCGAACACTTGAGTCTTCTTTGCTCATTTGTTTGATTGCTGTTCTATCTTAGGAGATAAGTTGTCATACAACCATCGAAAGGAATATACGGGGCAATATTGTCTTAAGGAAAGATTGAATATCAATCGACTCAGCAAGCCTCTTTATTTGTTCATTTCCTGATTTCCAACCACTTTCTTGGTGTTGTTTTCATTCCCGTTTTCTAGTTACCACACAAAATACTCACAAAATTCGGTGAGAAAATTTATGTCGCCCATCAGGTGTAAGCGAGAAATTGTGGGCAATTGAGCATATTCATTATCTCGTGATGAGGATATCTGAAAAAACACATGTATATACAGTACATAATAATTCAAATGTTTCTGGAATTGTTTAAACTCTCTGAACAGTTTGACAAATTAAAATTTATATATTTAGGTGATTCAAGATGTTATTTTTATGAAGGCAATGATTGAGAAATCTGTTCAAGATGTCGATCTTCTGTTCTTGTGTATGATGGATTAAAGTGCCACTAAAATGTTGTTCAAAAAATCTATTTCAGTTCGTTATTTCTCTAATAACATGACATAACTTTTAGATCAGATAATCACAAAGTTTTAATACTACTTACTCAAGACTTTCATTTAGTAGGATGTACTTTGGCAAACCAAGAAGGCACATTGTTGGGCCAAGCGTAGCTACTAACAGGGAGGCCATAATCCCCGAGCTTGCCCCAGCCCCAACTACTAATAGGTAGTCATGCATTTTTCTTTTCCACTTCCGGTGTATTAGTATTGTTAATGTATTTTCACATTCTTAGATATCTATTACTTGGTGTTTCTTTATTCTCGATTATTATATTCTTAGATTTTTAGACTATTATCTTGTTGTTGTTTATGCTTGTGCAATTATTGGATCATAGTTGACTAGATGAGAGGTCATCTTACACACACTATAAATTGAGGCCCTTGACTCAATTGTAGAACACACTTCACTCTTGTTTAGATCAGATTTTTCTGAACTTCTTCCTCTCTAGCATACTTTCACACACTCAAAGGTTCTTTTTGAGAAACAATTGAGTTTCATTGATGTTGTTTTATCTTGGGAGAAAGTTGCCCATAAACGTAAAAAGATATATACAGGACAATAATGTCTTAAGGACAGAGTGCTAACACTCGATATAACACAGTTGTAACAAGTAGAAAATTTGTGTCTCTTGATTTCAGGTTATCAAGATCAAGAAACTTGTTGCAATTGGAACGAAGATTCAAGACGGAGGACTCAAGAACGAGGATTAAGAACACACAAATTTACTGTAGCCACAACTCTTGTTGGCTGCAAGATTGTTAATCATTGTAATTCATTGTTATTTATCATTTCAAAGCACTAGTAATGGTTGTATACTATTCCCGTTGTAACTCATATAAAAGTAAGTCCTGGTTAATAATCATATGCAGCTTTTGGTTGTTAAGGTGCTTGACAAGCCGCGGATGGAACCATGTGTTTTGTGTGTGACAACTGACAAATCAATAAAAATTCATGAAACATTATTAAACATTCGAACCCATAATTTCAAAAGTATAATAATTTGTGCCAAGAACCTTAAACGCTGAACCAATCAAGTTTAAATCTTGAATTTAAACTTGTGATTGACGACTTTCAGTATTATGTGCTACTGTCTATGTCTTTTAAGGTGCTTGATGTGTTTATTTTTGTTTCTGTTGCAGTGTTAGCAAATGCTGAAACAATACGATCAAGAATAGCCTAAGCAAAGTGAGAGATTGCAAGGGCATTTGAATTCGGCCCAAGTTTTAGTAGGTGTATGAAATGGCGCCAAATCTGACGTGGCAAGATAGACACGTCCGCATCTACCTCAGCTTTCCCGGTATTTAGCGCCAAATCTGACCTGGCATAATAGCCACGTCAGCTTCCCGCCAGAAAATCTTGCTACATATGTACACGCCGGACATTCATCTTCCCCTCAATAGCTCTGCAAATTCTCATCAATGGATTCTACTGAAGCTTCTTCACTCTTGCGTACGTTCAAATCGAAGAAGAAACTCCAGCTCGGATCCGACCCGGATGCTTCATCCGGAGCTCCATGGAGCTCCAAAACACCCGAGAAGCCAATCGTCGCTCCTCGCCGGACTCGAAATCGAAGCACCGCGCTTTCATTGAAAGATATCCGACAGGTCGCTCAGAAGCTCCAGAAACCCGACCCGACCCGCTCCACTTCCCGGAGCTCTGTGAAACCCGAGTTACCGTCTTCTTCTAAATGTTCTTCAGCTAAAGCGAAGAAACCTATAAAAACAATTGAGCTACCAGAGAAGTAAGTGTTTTTTTTCAATTTTTTTATTGTACATAATGTGGATCTATGTGTTAGTGGAAAGGAGACGGATCTAGAACTTCTATAAGCAAAATAAACAATTGATTGAAAAATTAAGTTTATTAAATGTAGGGGAAAATCTCAAATATGTCATAAACAATTGAAAATGAGTCATTTATGTCACTCATCGATAGTTTGATTCATTTATGACATTGTCATTACAAAATGGCTCGTTTATGCTATTGCCGTTACCAAAATGACTCATTTGTGTCATTATCATTACCATTTTTTTTATAAAATAATGACATAAATGAACCAAACTATTGACGAGTGTCATAATTGAGTCATTTTCGATTGTTTGATGGCATATTTGATCTTTTCACCTTAAATGTATAAAACACATTTCAGCAAATATTAAATTTTTCGAAAGTACTATGTATTGAGAGCGCGGATCTAGAATTCCATAAGCAAAATAAGCAATGGAATTAAAAAATTCAGTTTATTAAATGTATAAAAAACACTAAATTCTGAATCCCTAATTTCAGATGTATTGTGTGTTTGAAAGTATAATGTGTTTCATGTCATAGTTTCAAAAGTGCAATGTGTTAAGATTTTCAGAGCTATATCTATAAATGTTTTCAGATCTGATGGAGACGGATCTAGAATTTTATAAACAAAATAAACAATAGATTCAAAAATTTCGATTGTTAAATGTATAAATTATATAACCGCCGAAATTTCAGCAAATATTATGTGTCGATAGTATAATGTGTTTCAATTCATAATTTTTAAAGTGTACTGTGTTGAGATTTTCAGAGCTGGATTTCCCGAATTGTTTTTGTTTATTTTGATTTTAACATTAGTGTGTTTGTGTAGATACGAATTGTTGGATGAATTCTTCCGTGGAATGGTCAGTTCGATTCGATTGCTGCAGTTGAAGGGTTCTTCGACAACATTTACAAACATTAGTACCAAAGTGGAGTGTCTATCAGATAGGTATGCAAATGACATTTTTGATACATTTATATTGATGATTTGTTGATGAATATTTGCTGATTGCCTAATTCCACAATTCTCTGTTAATTGTGTAGGAGGTTTACTTACAATCACTTAGCACAGCTGAAGTTTCTTTTACCTGAGGCTATTGAGATAAAAAAGATGCTTGTGCTCGATGAACGAACTAACTGTATGAAGCCCGATCTTCATATTACGTTAAATGCTAATGGAGTTGAAGTTGATGAGAAGCTGAAAGTCTTCCGCTGTCGAATTTTGAATTTCGTTAAATCCCACCCTGAGGTAAGATAGGCATTTTAACTCGTGCAAGTTTTCACTATTTGAAAATTTGCTTTGCAATGAAATGTGGCTGAGTATATTAGTTGTTATTCCTAAGGCCCAATAGAGATGTGTTTTCTCCGGAACCATTCTCCTAAAAGGGTGCTTGTCAAAATCGAATTTGCCTGTCCCGTTTGGTGTATTTAGTATTTAGGAAAAAAACTCAAATATGTCATCGAACTATCGGAAATGATTCATTTATGCTACTTGTTAATAGTTTGACACATTTATGTCATTACTGTTACCAATGACTCATTTATGTCATTGTCGTTATCAAAATGGCTTGATATTGTAAATCTGGCGGTAATAAAAAATGACATGAATGAGCCATTTTGATAACGGATATGACATAAATGAGCCTAACTATTGAGGAGTGACATAAATGAGTCATTTCCGATAGTTCAAACTATTATTTTGGCTTTTTTCCTAGTATTTATAGACTTAAATCTATCTTAATTGAAGTCATTAGCATAGTTTGAGATGTTAGACTAGCTCTGGGAGACATAATTTAGTATTCCCTTCCGTCCAAAATAATTGATGTTTTAGGCTTGGGCAGATAGATTAAGGAATTCACTTGCTCTTAAAACTTAAGAGAGGTTTGACTAAAATACCCTTGATTATGATATCCTTTGCTCCCTGAATTCCTCCCAAAGTAGTTGAAAAGAGCAGGTTATATTTAAATATTTTGTTTTTTCATCAAAACTAGTGTTGTTAACAAATGCTATTTCTGAAATTCAGGGAGATGACATTCCTGAGGAAGAACTACCAGGAGCATTTGTTGCATCAAAGCAAGTGCTCTTGACGAACCCATCAAGTTCTGCGTGCCCACCGTTATTGGAACCGACACCAGTTGGCTCAAAGCAGAAGCCGCCAATAGCTGTATCTCACTTGTCTCAATCTTTCAGAAAATCCTTTTCCAATCGAGCATCTATTGGCTCAAAACCCGAGATTTCTAATTGTTCTACCAACAACACCTCTAACGCTGTCGAAAAAACTCCTAAATTGCTTTCAACACAAACTAGGACCACGAGATTCTCAACACGAGGGGCTCATTCTCCTCTACCCGCAACTCCATTAAAAAACACGAAAGGTGAAGACGATTCGTCTTTGTTATGTACCGAAGTTACTCCAGTAAAGCTAACATCTACTCCGGTAAAATTGATGACCTTTACACCTATGCTACAACCTCCCAAGAGATGTTATATGAGTCCAGATGGAGAGTTAACTGAATCACCAAGAAAGCTCGTTAGGCGCGCTCCTCTATCATTGACCTTTGATTCTCCTGTAAAGAGTTCAAAAGAATCAACAGCAGATGATGAAATCCTTGACATTCTTTCTGAGAATCTAAAACAGTCGGTAAGACACTTTATTAGATGACACCATGTCCTTGCTAATATTATAATTTTTTTGACTCCTTAAAAAAGCCGGATGCAACCATGTGTTTGTGTGACAAATCACTAAAATTTCAAGAAATGTTAATCTGAAACTGTAATTTCTTGAATTGTACTTTAGAAGAGGTGATTCTTTGAACTGAGAAATTAGGATATCTATATTTCTTGGTCTACTATTTGAGTTTAGTGGCTAATTTTTCACGGATTTGCAGATTAGAGAAAAAGAGCAGAAGGCATTAGAGGAGAATGATCCAGCCATATCCCAAGCGAAATGGCGCAAGAAAATGTTTACGAGCTTGCCTAAGTTCTTTGACATGATTTACTTCCTATTTCACTCGATTAAACGTTCTGTGATTACTAAAGAGGAGCTTATGCACAAAGTGATTTCAAGCCATCTAGATATTGCTGATAAAAGTAACTCCCGGTTGATAATCATTTGCATACTTAAAAGTACTTTCACAATATGAAGCTCCTTCTAACTTGAAACCTTTTTCTTCTTTCTTTGCAGGAGAAGTTGAAGAGCAGCTCCGGTTATTGCAAGAAATAGCTCCCGAATGGATTTCCGAAAAGCTTTCATCTAGTGGTGATCTTCTGTTGTGGTAAGCTTTACATCTTCCTTGGCCTCCCACCCCACCCACAAAAAAACCCGTAATTTCGCAAGTACAATATAATTAGTGCGAAGAACTTTAAACGTTGAATTGTTCAAGCTTAAATCTTGAATCCGCCTCTATGCTTGACGACCCTTTTAAGTATTGTATGTTGTCTTCTAATTCCTAGGGGCTTGATTTGATTATTTTTGTTTTCGTTTGCAGTGTTAGCAAGGTGTCGAATGCTGAATCAATACGCACAAGAATAGCTGAAGCAAAGTGAGAAAAAGCAAGGGCAAATAAGATTTGAATTCGGTCCTAGTTTCCAAGTTAATTTGTAAATGATATAGTTACCTAACTAGATTATTGCGATGCATTGACGACTCTGCAGCTTTTGGCAGCAAAGTTGCTATTTAGTACAGTTTAATGTTATTTTAACTGAGATAGCCAGCAACTTAGAGCTAATCTGACTTTTAGTTGGTGAAAACTTTTGTCCAAGTTTCTTACATTGTATATGGCACTGATGCTTCTCTTGGAATGAAAATTTGGTAATTATACTTGGTTTTGAATACTGAATGTTGATTGACTTGTTCTGAGGTGATTTTCTTGCTGAGCAATGAATTGTATAGCACTTGTATAAACCAAATGAAACTTTGTGAAACTCATGCATGTCATTACGCTCGTTCCTCTTATTAACAAGGTATGGTGAGGGAACCCAACCCCTTGATTCCCCAGTTGCTCTTGACCCCTCGATTCTCAAGAAACTCGGCGATCTAGAAGTTTTTATGAAAGTCGTCTCAAACATTTTAGGGGTCCGTTCTAATTCGTAAAAGTGGACTCTTAATATAAGTAAATATATGATTTCAATAATTAGAAATTATTTTAAATTGTAAATAATACCAATACAACTTCAAGTTAATCAACCCCTACTTTGATTGAGCTAAGACTTACGAATTATGATTAAATTCTGGCTAATACAATTTAATAAAAATGAAAAAAAGGGTTTCCTAATTTTTTTTGTTTTTCGCCGTCTACAGAATACAATTGCATTTGACCCAAAGACGGCCATGATGAAAGGTAGAAATCTGTTTTGAAAGGCTGAAAAGGTTGGAATCTATTATGAAAAATAAGTTATATAATTTCATCTTGAACTAAATGCTAATGTTCTCTATATAGAACTTCATTTCAGTTCAAATCAGACACTTTAAGCCAAACGCAATCACTCTTTAAGAAAGTAACAATCAATAATTTCCTTTTAATATGCATTAGCTAATGGTTTATTAAAATAATTTGAAGCAGGATTGATAATTATATTAATAAGGAATTAACTCTAACCAAGATAATCTCTTAATTTGGGAAAAATTATTAACTCGTATGAATTATAGTAAATTCGACACAAATATGAATTAATCGATAAATGAATTTGTGTGAAATAAAAATACTTTTGTGGCAATAATATTCATGTCAGCTCGGGCTCACCTAAACTATTTCACCCCATATTTGTTATTTTCCATCCGAACAAGAATGGAATAGTTTCGAAAATAAAATATTGTTTCAACTAAATATGTTATCGAACTATCGAAAATGACTTATTTATAACACTCGTCAATAATTTGACTCATTTATGCAATCACCGTTACCAAAATGACTCAT
Organism: Przewalskia tangutica; assembly: GCA_029844215.1. NCBI lineage: Eukaryota > Viridiplantae > Streptophyta > Magnoliopsida > Solanales > Solanaceae > Przewalskia > Przewalskia tangutica. The sequence continues at coordinate 107,170,144 of CM056734.1, forward strand.
TCATGTCATTTTTTTTATTAATGTCGACTATACAATCACAGTTGCATCACATAGTTCAGCTTTTCCCCTAATTTATATAGTAACCAACAAGGTGTTTACAGTGTCAGTTAATTTTCCATTTCGGCCCATTCACTGCCCTTACTTCTCCGGCAATCATCCCAGCCGATTCTTCTCCTCTCCGCCGCCGCCGCCGGCGGAATTTGTTGTTTGGCTCCAGGTACGCTCCACTAGAATCTTCCGGCGCATCTAAATATCTTCCATTTCCTTAATTCACAGTCGGATCTACGCGAACTTTCGATCTACCCTAACAATCGTAACTTTAGGTTTTTAGATCTACGAATTATTCAATTGATCGTACATTGTTCAATGTTTTATTGCCAAATTATTAATCTTATTATTTGTTTTTTATGGGACAGATTTTTTGATCTATTGTTGCGATTAACTTAGGGATTCGTGGCTCCTGATCCACCGGAAAAAATTATTCACATCAACCGGAGTTTCGACTTGAATTGATTGATCTTCAGTAAATATGAATTCACGAAGGTTAGTACGTCTAATTTTAACCTCATTTATGTGCTTATTCGTGCATTATAGATCAGCTGGACGAATAATTGAATATTTCCCTTGTATATTGACATTTGTATCTTCATATTAATATCCTTATGGGTCATTTGGTACGAAGGATAAGCAAAAATAATTCTGGGATAAGAATTTAGCAATTCCTTTATCCCTTGTTTTGGTTACTAATTTCTCCCAGGAATAAAAATAGTATTGAGATAACTTATACGTTCCCTAGGGTGGAATAAGTTATCGCAGGATTTAAAGAAACTTCTTCTTTTTAGAAATTATGCAAGGTATGTTACTTTTAATACAACATACCAAACAATCAATTAGAAATAATTCTTGGATAACCAATCCCAACATAACTAATACCAACATAATTTGTTTTTGAACCAAACGACCCCTTAGTAGTAGTATTGCCATAAGCTTTTGTCCCGTACTGCGAAGGTAGTACACTGGATGTGTGATAAGAACATGCCTTAAGTTCTGATGAATCAAGTTTGGTATTTAAGTGGAGAATGCTAGAGGAGCGGAGCGGTTATCTAATGATTTTTGAATTGGAAAGAATGAATTCCTCAGTTATCAATAAAAGAAAAATAAATTTGGTACAATGTTGTCAAAGGAGCGCTTAAGCCCTGAAGCTAGGCTCAAAACTTGTTGAGCGCTTTGCCTCGCTTTATGTGCTCTTCAGTGTCATCATCAAGGCTCTAAGACATACTTTTCCTTGCCAATGAGCCTCTCTTGAAGAGGTAACTCTAGATAATTGATATTTCACTTTATCAAAATGTTTGTCCATAAATTTGGTATTCATGCTTATCATTATTAGTCTTGGACATGTTGTTGCACCATTGCACCTTTCTTATTAAAGTCCTCGCTTTATTTGCGCTTTGCACTTAAAGGCCCAACTGACCTTAGAGCTTTTTTGCTCTTTTCACTTTTGATAACACTGATTTGGTAGAGACATAGCATCGCCATAAGCTAACTTTAACGAAGGTTTGTAAAGTCTAATTTTAACCTTATTTATGTAATTATTAGTGAATTTTTCATGCATCAAAGATCAATACTTTAATAATTCCCTTGGATGTGTACATTTAGAGATGTAATTTATTTGAATTAATATCATTAGTAGAGACGTAGCATCGCCAGAAGCTAAGCTCCCGGATGGTAAAGGTAGTATACTGGATGTGTGATAACCACATGCCTCGAGTTCTGGTGAATCAAGTCTGGTATTTAAGTGGAGAATGTTAGAGGGACGGACCGGTTGTCGATTGATTTTGAATTGGAAACAACGAATTTCTCAGTTATCGATAAAAGAAAAAGAAGCAATGCCATAAGCCTTTCATATGTAGGTAGAGACTTAGCAATGTCATAAGCCTTTTCTTACATATGATATGGTTCTTAGGGTTTTCGAGATGGATTTGGTGACTTTAGTTTTAATCTTACAGCGGTACTTTCATGGTGTTATTCTGAGTTCTCTTAATCTAGTTAGAGACTCGAATAAGTGTGAGATTCAGAAAATTGTTAGCTTTAGAGAACCCTCAATTCGCCTTATAAGACAAACTGTGCAGCATTGAGGACCCGAACAGCGGCAAAATGGATACAGATGATTCATATAATCTTCTAACTGTTTTAGGATTGAGGTGTAGTTGATTTATTACCATGATGAGATTGAGAAGTTACATTACTAGTTTGAGCCGTAAACAATTTTCTATCCTTGCGTATCTATAATTGACATGAGTATTTACGTAATCTACTCCGGAAATTATGTTACACTTTACAACCTTTTCTTTTTAATTTTTAGCTGAAGTAGGTTTAGTAATCCCCTTTAATTTTAACTCTCTCAGATTATTGTCCGACCATATTAAACTTGCTAGTTTACCAAGGTGGAAAAGAGCCATAGAATGTGTCATTAATATAAGATTGGGTTGGTTTAGCTTATCCTACTTATGCTTCTATTGGTGCTAATTATCATTAATTCAACCACAATTTCCAAAAAATCTATGTTCTAAAGCCCTTATATGTGTGTACGTTTTTTAGTTCCTCTAGTATTATGAGTGAATTCCTGTTTGTGTGTCTGAGCTTGTTGTTCCCCTACCCTTTCCTCTTTTTAAATGGTGTGAGACGTAAATATGCAGCTTCAGGCTTGATCCAGTTTTAGTACCGTGCCTAAACATTTTTCCACAGCATAAACTAGCCCCTCTCTTTTATCATGTTGCCGTTGTCCGTCGGGCCAGTTTTTACCTTTACCTTGCTCCTGTCCTCTGGACCTGTTCCTCATATGAATGTGAGGGTGGGGAACCTTCTCAGTACCAAAGACACTTTTTATGATGTGTAAACTATATAAAAAAAATCTTTTTTGCGTCCAGCTTTCTTGGAATTCATTGATACTAATTGAACTCAGGGAACGTGGAAATAGAGCTGCTTTATTTGATGGAATTGAGGAAGGTGGCATAAGGGCTTCTTCATCATACTCTTCGCACGAAATTGATGAACACGAGAATGAGAGGGCAATTGATGGGTTGCAAGATAGAGTTAGTTTTCTCAAAAAAGTAAGTCTCTCATACCTGAGTCTTTATATGGTCATTGTTTATGGTTTAAATTGCAGTACAGAATTTCCTTGGCTGTCTTCACTGAAGTATATACCTTGGTCATGGATATCAAGGGCTGATTTCAATGGTACAAAACATATGAAGCCAACTAGTTGAGATGAGATAACCTATAACTACTCTTTCATTACTGGAGGCTGTTGCTTTAGTTAATTGACGACTATCTGTAAATGCATATACACACTGACACTGCCCTCTAAAATTTTTGTTCATTCATAAAGATTGATGCCTTTGGGTGTCGAAGGTGTTGCTCTGTCAAGATCACTGTTGGGAAAATATAATGTAGCATGTGTAGAACTTCTTTTATGGATCCCAGAATTTATTACTTCGAGCACATTCTCTTAGAAGTCGTTCTCTTTCATGTTATTACTCAGAAAGAAAGGATAGATAATCACGCGAATCTCTAAAAGCTGGTGCTAAGAGGTTCCTGTTTCTCGATCGAGTTATCTTGAGCATGTGTAATTTTCTGTGATTGTTCAAAGGTTGGAAAAGCTGTCCTCTTGTTCTAGTTCAACTTAATTGTTTGAGATCGTCTCCCACTGCTATTATAATTGTAAATGAGTTCTTATGTACATCAAGTGAAACAGCTTGCTACTGAAGTTGATGATGAGCACGTTGGACTTGTCAACTTTATCGTTTTAGTCCTTATAATGCTTTATATCCAACAGTTGTCTGGTGATATACACGAGGAAGTGGATACTCATAATCGCATGCTCGACAGAATGGTCAGTTACCTTAGCAGAGCAACTTATCTTTTGCTTCATTCCTTTTGCAATATGAATAATTATAAAATATTTCCTGGTATGCCTATTCAGGGCAATGATATGGATTCTTCAAGGGGTATTTTATCTGGAACTATGGATAAATTTAAGATGGTAACATATTTTACACTACATGACCTTTATTCCATTTTTCCTTTGATATATGTGTTGCTGGTTTAAGCCTCTTCCATTCCCTTCAGGTATTTGAGACAAAATCAAGCCGAAGGATGTTTACACTCGTGGCCTCGTTTGTGGTTCTTTTTCTGGTAGTATACTATTTAACTAGATAATTTGTTATGTGAACATGTATATGCACTAGTTTTTTGCTCAGACACTCGTGGCCTCGTTTGTGGTTTTTTTCTGGTGGTATACTGTCTCACTGTAAGAATGTCGGACTTGTGTATCTGTGTCAAGATGTTTCAATGCAACAGATAGTTTTGAAGATGTGGATCTGTATAAAGATGTTTTGATACAACAGTTGTCTATTAATATATCGAGGGGAATATCAGTGTGCACACTAGCCACTGATGGAACTTAGCAAATTATTGTTTTGAGCAAATAAACATTCATGAGAAGTAAATTTTATGAAGACCACTTTATAAAACAGTCTCTGTTAGTCTATTGTAGAGTACACTAATCACATAGATTAATTTTCAATGATGTTTTATGAACTGTTGCAGACTTGCAGTATTAGGAACATGTGGTTTTTGTGATATTGTTTCCTTCTTTGGTGGTTAGGTTATTTAAAAGCCAAATACAGTTAACTGTCTATAGTAATTACGAACAGATAATCCGGAAAAAATGAATATAACCTATTAAAATTAGTTAAATACAGTTGGACTTTACTATAACGGCATCCTCATATAACACTTCTTTATAACAATCAATTTTTTCTCGGAACGGACTTTTTATGTTATATTTTACCTCTATAATAGATTTTTACCTATAATAGTAACAAGCATCTTTGTATCTAATGCCATGCTTGAATCTCTAAGATTACCAATAACATGTCAAGAAATTTTGATCAAATATTGTAATACTTTAATACATTATTTATGAGAAAGAATATTATATGAATATATATTTTCATCTTAAAAGATTTTCCAAGCTTGGATTTGACAATTAGAAATAAAAAAAATTAGACATTATGCATTCTTTTGCTTATATAATAACCAAAAGGTCCCAACAATGGTGCAGAGAGAGTTGACTGTAACATAAAAGTTGTTTAGATTTAAGTCAACGTTCGAGAGTTCAACCTGCAACTCAAGATAATGAGTGTTAAAACAGTTAACAGCCTTAACTTGTCTTAAAATACACAAATATCCCCCAACTTGTCTCAAAGTTCTATCTATGCATTTAAACTTTGGCGGAGAGCTATTAACCCTTTTTCTGTGAATAATGCATCTTTAACCGCTTACACATAAGATTAGCGACATAAATTTATCTCTCACAAAAATTAAAATATGTAATTGGAACTTGAAAACAAGTTTAGGGGGTATTAATGTATTACCCCTACAATAAAAATGAACAACTCTTGCATTTACATACTATATGTAAGGTTTTGTCACCAAAAAATCAATAATTTGTAAATAATAATATAGGAAGAAAAACGTATGTTTTAGTTTAGAAAGATGAAGCTGTTATAGATAATGCATGGTTAGGCCGAGATTCAACACATGAATATTGTTGATTATTTTAAATTTTTACCAGACTTTGATTTACTATCTTATTTTTAACGTAAGTGAATATAAATATATATACAACGTTTAAGCCAAAGTTATTGAGTTGAGACGACCCCATAGCTAAAGAGCTACATCCACACCCTGTTCTCCCATGTATCTAGTCAAACATGATAAGAATGCAAAATACATTTCATTTTAGGTCTAGTGACATACTTCAAATGTATCATGATGTTAAATATTTTTTGGTTGACAACGTGAAAACACAAGGCATTAATATCATACAATGGAAACATCAACTATCTGGTGCACTGGTTGCTATCTGTGGTGGGAGTTGAATAACTTGCTTTCATGTTCCTCTTCTCTTTGGATCTTCTCAACAATTGAATCCACTCTCCAGAAAAATTCCGGGTTGACATCATAAAATGCCAAAATGAACACAAACGAGGTTTTGAATATCATATCGAAGCAAAAACGAATCACTTGCATTATTGGTGTTCGACTTAGAAACTCCAACGATTGCACTCAGAGACGATTCAGGATATTAAATGAGTATAAAGTGCCTTTCTCATTGGGCGAGCTAATCCGTATTATTATATGTAAATGTGAGCAATTATTCACGTCAAGATATACGACAAGACTTTCAATCTCTCCCCCCATAATTGATATGGAAGTTGGAAAAAATCAACCACTCAAAGCTAAACTCAAAATGTTCCAAACACGCTTAAGTGTGAAGAATGAGGACCTTCTATTCTATATTTCATATAGTTGATTAGTACAAACGAAACGGGCACTAGTTTATGGGTTATGGTTAGATTCCTCTTACCACTTTAGAGCATGACAAATTTAGTACAAATATTGTAGGAAATTTGTCTTTGGTGAAGGTTGGTCCACCCATCTTCAATTGCTTAAACATCATGGTTCCACGTGTTGGAGACCCTGGTTTTTCACATGTGCATAATCTACTAAGTGAGTAGATGAACGTAGGGCCAAGAATCGTCAAATTCCATTGAGAAATAGAAGAGATATTGGTCCGTGAAGTAAGGTGTTTGAGACATGGAAGAGTGCTGTGTGACAAATCTACCACATCGGTAGGAAAAAGAAGAATTGTTCATAATATAAGCCTCAAAACTGAATAAGGGATTGGGACCCCAAGGGGTAACCCATGTGTTTGAAGGATGGAGGACCTAGGTGTGCTTGGGTTTGAGACTAGGCTCACACGTGCACCACCAACATTATCTTTTTGGACCCCAAACTTTATTATAATTACAGTTTGGTTCCAGAAGTTTCTGCCGGCGCCGTGGCACCTCATGACCAGCGCCGCAGCGCTAACTGTTCAGAGAGCATTCCAGTAACACAGGAAAGTCAGACATTAATGTCATTAAGGTGTTGGAACGTTGGGCAATTATTCCTGAACGTTTTGGCTCTTCTTTGAGCCTCTTAAACAGCCTCTTAATAGTTATTAACATCCATTTAACATCTCATATCTTCCTTACACTATATAATCAAGCCTTACTTTCAGATTTGATGATGTATAAGAACTTTGAACATAAGAGAAATACACTCTACATTTGGATGATTTCAGACTTGATGAAATCTCTTCCTTTCTTGCAATCTTACACACTCAAAGATCCTTCTATTCTAGCGAACACTTGAGTTCCCTTTGCTCATTTGTTTGATTGTTGTTTTATCTTGGGAGATAAGTTGTCATTACACCGTTGAAAGAATATATGAGGCAATATTATCTTAAGGATAGATTGATAATTCAATCGACTCAGCAAACCCATTATCTTGTAATATTTCCAGATTACTAAACATATTGTTGTTCTTTGTTCTCGAGGGCTTCTTTGCAGTTTCAAGAAGGATATCAAGATTTCAAGGAGGATCAAATACAGAAGATCAAGATCATCAACACTTGTTGATGTTGTGACAACTGATGTTAGTCTTCAAGCCTATTATATTGAAATTGTAATTGATTATCCTTTCTAAGCACTAGTGATAGTTGTATACTATTCTCATACATCCACTGTAATACTCACAATCTTAAGATAATATTGTACTAAGTGCTAGAAAGATGTTTGCCACCAGATATACTCCAAAATCTGGTTGTGGCTTTCTTGTTGAAACCAGTTCCGTTGACAGTTCTATAAACAGTTCAAACACTGTCTCTGTCAACAGATCTGGTCCTAGTTTTTGGATCTCTCTTTGACGATAGTTACAAATCTGTTTCCGTCAAAAGTGAGATCTCTGTTGGTGATCCTGAACTTGAAGATACTGCTGATAGTCATGTTGGCAAGGCTAAGGATCAAGGAAGAGTTGTTGTCACCGCTCCTGAGAGTGGTGGAAACAAGCGCCCACGAAAGGTGAAAGATATCAATTGGGACAAAAGGAGGAGGTTGAAAATGATGGTCTATCTTATAGCCGAAGGGCTACACCTGTCCCAGACAAAGAATCTGAAGATAAGTTAGGTAAGCTTTTCTTCTTGGTCAATAAAGAGATTAAACCACGTCTGAATAAAATGAGTAAAGTAAGGATATGAATATGAAAATGTTTCAAGAAAATTATATTCCTTACGCCTTAAAATTCAGGAGTTTAATCTCATTTTCCTTCCCGTTTAAATATTGGACTGTTATAAACAACGGCCTAAAAGATATGGACTTAGATTGTAATAAAATGATTTTATGGACAATCCTAAGCATGTGAAGAGGACTAGTGACAATCCTGCCACCATTTACGACAGAAGATTCGTCTTTTGACAGGATAGAAAGTGAACACTCAGTCATACAAAGCCTACGGGCAACTGGAGTGGGCCAGATCCGTCACATGACATGACGATGTTGGACACTCAGTCATACAAAGCCTCCGGGCAACTGGAGTAGTTCAGAGTTACCAGATCTCAATAGATCTGAAGGCCAAGAGAAAGGCAAAAAATAAATTGGACACTCAGTATGCCAAGGCAACTGGAGTGGGTCAGAGATCACATATGATCCGATTACGCCCTAATCACGGGCAAGAGGTTGTTCATGTGAAGCAACGCTACCTTCAAAATAGAAGAAGTTGAAGAGGTTGTCCTCAAAAGGACTTAAGGAATGGGATCACTCTTAAAAGAGGTGAAACATGTCCTAAACTTGGTTTTAAGGACGCTGTTGGACAATATGTCTTGAGTTTTTCGCCTCATGTCCCGCATGTTGATAATAACCAAAAGTGGTACAGTAAAACTGTAGCCAAGTGGATGAGATATTTGTAATCCGTGCATCTATGTCATTGTTGACACCCAATTTTGACCCTCTCGTCCAATCATTAGCTATAAAATTACACTAATTTCGCAAAATAATTTTTTATGATTTTTAATAATAAAATGCAACAATAATACATGCATAAACAAGCAATTTAATAATGGCACCGCGTCTTACGTAGAAATTAAGCATCTTGAGTCTCACGTCCGCACTCGACATTTTAATTAAACTCAAACAATTCTTAATGATAAATAATTTAATAAAATACATAAAATAAATAATTCGACAATGACGTCGTGTTAAATAGCATAGTCGCATTTATTAATACACAAAGCAATTTCATAATTATTGTAACGCCTAAAGTCATATTAAGATAATTTAATCTTAGCTTAAATAATAATAAAATACACATAATAAATAAGATTTTAAATAACAGCACTGCATTTTACGCAAAAGCATTAAGCAATCCTTAAATTATCATATCTGCATTTAACATTTAAATAATTTAATAGTTCAATCTAAACCCCATTCAATTTAATAATATAACATCGCAATACTCATAATAAAAGTTTTAATAATAGCGTCGCATTATAAAATATTAAGCACTAATTAAATAGCACGCACGTCTTTATTTTTGTAATAATTTTAAACTCAGGCTTAGACTAATAAAACACCTAAATAATTTAATCACAATATGTTAATTTAAATTATCACTAATTAATTAAAACTATTAATACATCTACTAACACCTAAAACTAGTACCCAATTAAATACCTAATACCTAAATAATACCACATCCCACCCTTTAAACTCGCCCAGCCCACACCCGCAGGCCCAACAACCCGCAGCCCACTCTCTATCTTATACGCAGCCCATCCCCTTTATCTTCTCCTCAACCCAGAACCCAACATCCCTTATTTTCCCTTATCACCGCAAGCCCAACACATCTCCCCTTCTCAGCCCTTTACCATAGCCCTTTCCCTGTCGCACGAACCCACAAAAACGAAAACCTAGAAAAACCTAGCAGCTCAGTGATAATCCGCCGCACCAACACCAGCACATCCCGAGATTCTCGCCGGAGAATCCGGGGACCTTCCTTACCCATGCACACGCAGCCAGCTCACCATTACCATAACAAGAACAGTACGAAAATCAACCCAAAATAGCCCACAAAATCTTAACCAAATCAGTACCAAATATCGTCCAAAATCAGCCTTAAAAAACTTACCCTAAAATGGAACCCAATTTGAGGCTATAAATCGAGCGTTTTTACACATGCAAGCAGAGCAGCAGAGATCGGGGGAAGAGCAAGGGTGGACAACAATCCAGACCCCCTTTCTTTTTTCGACTAACGAAAGCCGACCGACAGACATGCAAGACGGGAGAAGAGGCAGCGTCGACTAATTCTCGGAATCGATCGAGAGTCCAACAGTGAGGTTTCTTACCAGCAAAATCAGGAATCCAAAAATACAAAGCTGAAACCTTTCTTCAATAATAGCCTAGAATTGACCCTAAACCGCATCGCTTTCAATCGCATCGCAATAACCCGTCGAGTGGACCGACGACTTGATACGCTGCCTCGGTTCGCTGCCCGCAGAAGGTAAAATCGAATCCTTCTCAGTTCATTTCGTATCGCTGTGTTTTTGTGATTAAACTTGTATTGGTTCATTCGTATTTGTGTTCATTGAGGCATAAAGACGATGCTGGCCATCGTTAAATTATTTGTTAATCTGTTCGCCGGATTATTGATGTCTAATTACGCTAAATCACATATTCTATGTCCCTTATGCATTTGTTGTGTTCTATGTTGGTTAATCCCGTTAAACTCAGTCTTGGCATATTAACTGGTATGTTTATTCAAACTGCGTATTAATAATATTTGAGTAAACTAAGATCATGGGTAGTTGTTCACTATGCATATCTAGGGGTTTAAGTGCTTATCATACTGATTTAAGGTTGTTGTTTGATGGCTGTTTGTGTATAATCAGGCCCACATATACCTAATATGCTAGGTCGAAATTTACTATGTCCCTGTGATTTTTCCTGAGTAATTTTAAATGATCAGCATGCTAATTTCAGCGCGTCTTAACTATTTTTTGCTATTTAGTTCATATGATGCTGGTTTGGGGTCTGTCTAATTAGATAAGCAGGTTTAAGGCCTTTTGTGGTAGTCTAAGAAACATGCTGACTCCTTTGAGACTATGATTGATCACCCCTGCCTTTCTGTATCTACAGTTGACATTAGTTTGAATTAGGAAATCATTGGTTAAAGTTAATGTGTATGTACAATTGCTATGTTGGTTTTACAAAGGCAGTCCCATCCATCATAACTGGTAGTTTCGAACTAAATACCCCCCATGCATGCCTCACGAGACCCACTGTCAAAGGGAGAATTTGTTCAACCACTTTTGGCCTGCTTGCTCATTGCCTCGAAATAAAAATGCAAGGATATATGGATAGTATACTCAGCACATCAGACCCGTATATTTAGCATGTCATTGGGTACATCATTTAGTATATGTTTGAGGCTCATTCTATCCTTATTTCTTTAAAAATCATCTCTGTATAGTAATTGTCCCCTGAAGCCTAGCCATGACCAAATTATCTTGGCTGTACGCTGGGCCCATCTATGCAATCTGATAGATTCTGAGAACTGTGTACATGCAGTGGTATGTCTTTACATTGGAAGATATCTTGTGCATCCTCTGCCTAATTGTAGTACCTAGGCTTATGGTTTGGGTTGGACTACATTTCTGCTTCCTGTTTACTTAAATATGTCTAACTGCTTAGATTGATATAATGGAAGACGTGCTACGTGTTTATCTATATATTCACATTGTTAATATGACTGCGGTCGATACTAATCCTTATCTTTCTTTATTTTTACATGAAATGCATCGGAGCAAAACGAAGAGTCTCACGGCGAAACTCATCACGAGCTACTTCAAATGACAATCCGCGTCCACGTGCATCCGCATTCGCATTCCCGCTTCAGTATTCCTAAGACAAAATAGGATAAGATGATGTCGCCACACATCTTAAAAACCGCCGCGATCATATCCACCTTTTATCTTATTTGTTTAAATTATTGCATAATTATTTAACTTTGTAATTAATAGGTTGTCTAGAACAATTAATCCTTGAATACATGAAATGGGGTGGTTAGCTTTAAAACTTGAAACACACTTCTAATTTATCTATCTTAGGCCTGTCATTCATATTTAATCTTTTGCCTAATCGTTAGAATGACATATCTAAAACTAACGCACCACTTCTCTGATTTCGCAGATAAATGCATATCTATAGTCCATAAATCAACTTTGCACCGCTTACATCATAAACAATATAAATGCACACTTTTAAACTTTATATATATATTTTTATAGCATTAGTCTTACAAACTTTTATCAAGCCTCCTTTCATAAAATATTTTGAAGCATCTTTTATATTTTCAAAACACGCATTTTTAACATAATGATTACCCTAGGTTTGAACGGACAACCGCAAGTTAGCGGATCCTTTAGGGTGCCTGACCCCTTCCCTTTAGGATAATAAAGAACCCTTGCCCGGAATCTCACATAAGTTTTGCAGACCATAAAAAATGGAGTTAGTGTTGACTTTAACCTAGTTGACATTTAGGTGTCCTAATTCACCCAAACTAATTAGGTGGCGACTCCGCGAACCCTTTAGCACTTTGGCACCCTTTACTTTTAAACTTTTAACCTTTTAGCACCCTTTTAACATTTAGCACTTTTATTTATTTTCTAACATTTTTTTTCTAAGCAGGGATTCGCTAAAAAAAAAAAATGTCGCGGTCGAAAAAGAGTGTGACAGTCATCATAGATTAAGACACATTAAATAGAATGTAATTCAAAGACCAACGAAAGTGACAAAAAGATGATATGTTTGTAATCCGTGCATCTATGACATCATGGATTAAGACACGTTTAATAGAAAGTCATTCAAAAGTCAACAAAAATTGAGATTGTTGCCGTCTGTCGACATAAACCCTCAAATGAATGTGAGGTAGGCGAAGAGGCAAAATCACCTTTCCGTTCCCATCAAAGGAATAGAGAAAGAAGCACCGCTCCTCTATAACTTAGTAACACCTACTTGGGTGATTTAAAATTTGTACAAATAGAGGGGGGAGACAAGTACGTTGTGATCTTAATTGATGATGATACAACGTATTGCATCCTTTGTTGAAGAACAAAGATGAAATGAGTCAGAAACGCCGCAGAGTTTTGAGTCATTTTTAGTTAGTATTTTACTCATTTTGCATCTTGATTGTATACGCTTTTTGAGTCATTTTTAGTTAGTATTTTACTCATTTTGCATCTTAATTGTATACTCTTTTTGAGTCATTTTTAGTTAGTATTTTACTAATTTACTCATTTTATTGATGTTTAGTATAATATTAGAGTCGTTTTTCTTTCTTTTGTGTCACAGCGGTCAGAAATGGAGAATGGCGAAAAGGAGAGGAAATGAGCTTATTTGAGATGGAATTGCACACAAAAGGGCCAATAACTGAAGTCTAAGAAGTCCCGAGAAGTATAGAAGAGATCAGACGAAGTCCGGCGAAACAAGACAAGAAACGAAAAATCGAAAAAAAAGCCGTCATCGGCGCTGTGGATGTCACGACCCGACCCCGGGGCCGCGACTAGTACTCATCAGTACCGCCGTATATGTCGAGAATAGCAATGAACATAACACAACACATAACATCATAAAAGTGGTAATACATATCCGCCACCGATAAGTGTCGCTTCCATAAACATACTTAACCAACGTATTTATAATACAACCGGTTCTTATAGCCCAAAACACATAGGGCCATGCACTTAAAGATAATAACCGTATGACAGGGCCCCGCCATACCCCTGAATGTACAAAATACCTATTGCATCAGGGAAATATCCGTACCAATAAATAATCTTCCGGAGGAATGGAGCTTCTGACACCGGAATAGTGATCCTAAGAACGAGGATCCTCAATCGCTACCCTTACCGCGCATTTAACGCAGCCCTGCAGGAAGGGGGTCGATACGCATGTACCAAGTATGTAAAGCTGGAAAAATACTGTAATACTGATATCAAGTCTAAAAGCAAGCTGGAGTCATGAAAGACAATAAAATACCTTTTACTGTGCCTTACTAACAATGAGAGTGACAAGTATATATATATAATCGCATAAAATAGAGGCTCATGATCAAAACAGGTACCTCGCCCGTAGTATCACTAAAACCATCCTACTCCCGGGACTATTTCACCCGCACGGGTCCCGCGACCCGCATGAGGTACTTCCTCGTGATCGGCATCTACCGCAAGACGGGACTATTTCACCCGCATAAGCCCATAGGACTCGCATGAGGTATTCTCGCATCACGGGTAGCAAATCCACTAACAGTGGTATAACGATCTTGGGGACTTTCCTCGATATACTCTACCCCGGCAGATGGTATAACGATCTGGGTCAGACTCGATATACTCTTACACCGAGCAGATGGTATAACGATCTTGGGGCTTGCCCTCGATATACTCTTATATCAGTGCGGATGGTATAACGATCTTCGATCCGCCTCGATATACTCTACATCAAGGCATGGTATGACGATCTTGGGCCGCCCTCGACATACTCTTACATCAAGGAGGGTATGACGATCTGGGCTTGCCTCGTATATACTCTTACCCTATCTCAAATCACATCATCTCATAAATAAGTTAAGAAAACTTATAACTTCTTTTAGTCTTGTTCATATACTCTCTCATTTTAGTTTACTTAAGGCACTTAATCATATCTTTAATAAAAGAACACCGGGAGTTTAACCCAAGTACTATATGCTTCAACTTTTTCAAAAATGATTCTTCTTTATACATAAAAACCTTTGGACAATTGATACCTTAAAATCAATTTGCCTCTTCACATACTTATCTTATTTAGAGAAAATCTCTTCTCATTAACCTTTTATGAAGCTAATAAACCAACTTCCCATAAAGTTGTTATATTAACTCTATACTTTAGTAAAATCATACTTTTCCCTAACTAAGGGAATTATACATTCTTAAAATGAAACAAGTCATTATATACTTAAAACAAGTAAGAATACCAAATCTCAGACGCTCACCGTACTACATAGTTTCATCTATTCATGCTCAAGAGATAGGAAAGCTTCACATACCTCTTTGGTCAATCCACTTGCTAGGTCCAAACTACCGCAAGTAATATTTCAACCTATAATAGTCATGATACGTTTATTAACCTCTAATTTCAATGTAGAATAATCTAACTCAAAGCCACTAAATTCTACGGAAAATTGGGCAGCATTTCCTTTGTTTCTACATACTTTGCCACCTTTCTCAAGGCCGAATTTATCATCCAAATGCCTCATTCAAGGCTCAACAATCCAACAATGCAAAGGGGATTACACACCCAAACTAATTCTGCCCCACAAGGTACAATAATTCATTTTAACAAGTTTAAGGCAGTTTTTAGGCTACAACATGCTCACTTGTTATTTTAACCAATCCTTTCATATCCCAACCACATTTCTCACATGCAATCAATCTAAGGGCCTTATTTCCAACTAAAAGTTCTTCCTACTCAACATGCAATACCAAATACCAACTATAAAAGAAGAATAGTTACCTTAGAGCTTTTAGCCAATTTATTCCAACAATTGCTAGCCTCTACTCCAAGAATATCACCACAATAGCCTTCACAAGCTTGTAATAACCTTTCCTTCCTATCACACTTTTCAGATTTTCTTTAGGCTTAGAATTCCTCTTGGAAACTTAGAGAGAAGGGAGAGCTAAAGCTTTAGAGAGAGGGAAATTAGAAGATGACCAAGTCTTCAAGACTTGGTCAATATATTTCATGCAAGAAATCAGATGGGGGGACACTTGTCACCCTCCCAAGGTCTTTTAAAAGAAAAATCTGACTTTTCTAAGTTTTTCCGCCCAAAAATCCCGCCTCGGCGCTGAAACCTCCGCCGGCCTGACTTTCGCGCCATGCCTCGCTATCCCGGCGCGCGCCTCCAACTTCAGTGACCCTCCAGAACTTTAGGCGCCGCGTCAGATCCGGCGCCGCGCCGCGCTTTGCCCAAACACATTTCTGTCCGATCACGCACCGAACTTGTAACTCTCATAACTTTCTACTCCGACGCCCTATCGATTTAACGGTTGGTTGCGCTGGAATCCAGACTCAACGAACTACGCCCTAGGCCTTTAAAATACTTAGGAACTCTCAATGAATCGGGTCATAACCCGCCTCAAAGTTGACTAAACCCGTCTAATAATCCACAACCTATCCTTTGAAACTTTTAAGTCTTACATGCTTTAAGACGCCTCATATGTAGGTCAGAACTACGGGTATAACATTCTCCCTTAGAAACATTCGTCCCGAATGTTCCTTCTAGGCTTACTCAAATCATATTATCGACATAGACCTCTCAACTACTCTTTGCAAAAATAAGGAAGCTCCACGAGCCACAATGCACTTAAGCGAACTTATCAATCAAAACTAACAAGGTGAAAGTAGGTTACCCGGAGGTATAGGGAATAAGTGAGGATACTTCTTCATCATATCGCCCTCGCTTCCCATGTCATTTCCTCCTGCGTTGCTCCGCCATAAAGACTCGACGAAGCCACATCTTTCGCTCAAGTCGCTTAACTCGACGATCGAGTATCGCTATGGACTCTCTCATACGATAACTCATCCATCACTGACATCCCGAACCGGTGCACTCTAGATGGATCTCCAATACATTTCCGCAACATAGACACATGAAAATCGATGCACCGCCCAAATCGGACGGAAGATCTAACTCATAGCAACCTTGCCTACCCTACTGACACTGATACGCCCAATGTACTGGGCTAAGCTTCCCTTCTTTCCAAATCTCATCACGCCTTCACGGGCGATACTTTAGTAAAACCCAATCATCTATCTCGAATTCCAAGTGTCGACGCCGATGATCTGATACGACTTTTGCCGACTCGAGCCGCCAACAATCGCTTCCCGGATAAGCTTCACCTTATCCATCGCTCACGAACTAAGTCCGCCCGACTAATCGACTTCTCCCACTCGAACCAACTATCGGTGACTGCACTTTCTCCCGTATAAGGCCTCATAAGCGCCATCCGAATCGGAATGGTAGCTGTTGTAAGCAAACTCCACAAGAGGCAAATGATCCTCCCCTACCTCGAAATCAATAACACAAGCCCGCATCATATCCTCGCGTTCGATAGTGCGCTCGCCCGTCCGCTACCGAGGTGAAACGCCGCATCGAGACTCACCAGGTCCCTAATCCTTCAAAAGACCTCCGAGTTAGCCGAGAACTGGGCTCTCTATCCGATATAATCGACACCGACTCGTGCGATCTCACAATCTCTAATATATAATCCGCATAGTCTCACCGAGAACGCTGTTCGATCGGAAGAAAATGGGCTGATTTCACACCGTCGACAATCACCCAAATGGAATCATGCTTCCTCCGAGTGGTAGGTAGCCCCGTAATAAAATCCATATTTATCACCTCCCACTTCCAAGTCGAATATCAATAGCTCGCAATGTACCCCACCGCTTCGTGCTCAATCTTAACTCACGACAATTCCGCATCGTGCACGAACTCCGCAACGCCCCTCTTTAGGCCATCCCACCAATATACGATTCGAGGTCATGGTACATCTTAGTCGACCGGATGAATAGAATAACGAGCACCGCGCCTCCCCAAAATCTGCCGACGAAGTCCTCGCCACATCGGAACACACAACCGCCTCGAATCTTAGCACCCCATCGACGCTACCTCAAATAGACTCTCTCTTCTCGAGCAATGCATCTCTGCATCGCATCAAAATCGGATCCTCATATCGCCGCCTTTACCTCCTCGACGATAGAAGACTCGCAACCTCTCGAATCCAACTCCATCACTACCGAATCAACCAAACGAACCCCAAGGCTCGCTACCGATGTAACTCTCGGACCATATCCTCTTCTGCGGTCAACATCGCATGCACTACCCATCGACCGCGACTGCGGCATCCGCAACCACATCGCCTTCCCCGAGTGGTATAGAATATCAACATCGTAATCCTTAAGTAGCTCCAACCACCGCCTTCGCCGCAAGTTCAGCCTCCTGGCCGAAGATGCGGAGACTCTTGTGGTCCGTGTAAATGCCCACATGAACTCCATATAAATAATGCCTCCGCATCTTTAAGGCATGAATCACCGCCGCCAACTCCAAGTCATGCGCGGATAGTTCTTCTCATGCTTCCTAAGCCGCCGAGACGATAAGCTATAACTCGCTGCCGCATCAAAGACGCACTCCAAGCCCGACACTGATGCGCACAATAAACCACATATCCATCTAAGCCCTCCGAAGAGTAAGAATCAAGCGGCCGCCAACTTCTCCTTCAAAGAATCGGAAACTTTCTCACAAGTATCCGCCCATCGAACATAGCCGCTTTCCGAGTCGCCTTAGTCAAAGGTCTTTGAAATAGAAGCAAACTTCTACAAACCTCCGATAATAACTCGCAAGGCCCAAAAGTCGCGCACTCCGCTTGTAGCTGGTCCGCCAAGTTCGATCGCCTCAATCTTAGTCAGACAACCCAATACCGCTTACCCGGCGATGACATGCCCTAAGAAAGCCACCGGTTAACTAACTCGTGACTTCGAGAACTTGGCATACAATCGCCGGCCTGAGGACTCTCAAAACCGCCTCAAATGACCAGATGCTCGCCTGCGCGCGAATACACCAAGATATCATCAATAAACACTATAACGAACATATCCAAGAATGGCTCAACACCCTATTCATCAAATCCATGAATACCTTGGGCGCTGTCAACCCGAAAGACATCACTCAACTCATAGGCCCATACCGGTCCCGAATGCGCTTTGGGATATCTATCTCCTAACTCGCACTGGTGATAACCGCATCAGCAGTCTATCTTAGAAAACACTTTGCACTCGCAATCGTCAAACAAATCGTTAATCCTAGGGAGGGATATCTGCTTCGATAGTTACCTTGTTTAGTCGTCAGAATCAATACACATACGCAATGACCCATCCTTCTTCTTTACAAATAACATCGTGCTCCCGAGGAGAAACACTTGGCCTAATAAAGCCTTTCTCCAAAGAAATCTTTCACCGTCCTTCAACTCCTTCACCGGGCAGTGCCATCCCAGATGGTGGAATAGATATCGGTCGAGTATCCGCGCCAAGTCAATGCAAAACTCAATCTCCCTTTCGGGAGGATACCCTAAGCTCATCCGAATACATCCGAAACTCTCTAACGATCGAATCGATCAAGGTCCTGCACTTCGCCTCGGTCGAATACCCGAACCATATGATAGATGTACCGCTTTCCGCACCATCTTCCTAGCCTTGAGGTAAGAAATAAACTTACCCTGGCGACGCAGATTCCCTTCCACTCGATAACAGCCACGAAACCGAACCGAACTAATCTCTCTCATACCCACGTTAGCATAGCAAGATGCTAGCCAATCCATACCCATAATCACATCAAAGTCCGCTGTCATATCCAACTCTATCAAGTCGCCAGAGTCCGACGGCTATCTATAGTCACAGACAAGCCTTATACACTCGCCGCCTACCATCGAATCACCCATCGGGCGTAGCCACCTCAAAAGGTCTTATGGACTCGGATCTACCCCTATTCTACCGCAATATGAGGAGATATGTAGGACAAGGTAGAACTGGATCTATCAAAGCATATACATCACAAAGAAGAAACCAATAATGTACTGCGACATCCGCGACGCCCCGGTCCCGCTGACCGACATAGCATATACGCGCTCGAGGACCGCTAGAATCGAACCCTACCACGACCTGCCGCGCTGGCCCATAAGTACTCGCCCGGGCGTCTAACCATCGAAGATGAAGATCAAAGAATGCACCCCGCTGAACTGTAATGCTCCCGCCGCCAAGGACGGACAATCTTCTTCGATGGCCTGCCGCTACAAGAGTAACATGATCTCGAACCCATACGGCACTCGCCGGATGAGACCTACGATCGAACGCACCGAGAGGTAGGTGGTCTCGATTGCGCCGGCCTCGCCTCGAAAACTCAAGTCCTGAGCCCCGACTCGCTTCCCGAATAACCTCGCCGACGACTCTCCCGCCAAAATCGGAAGGATCACTCGGCCGGGCCGTAAGGTGGACTTAGTTCGCCGAGGCCGCCGCCAAAATCGCCTCGAGAACTCGATGTCTCGCCTCTGGCCGCCCAAATCTAATCGATCCCGCCTCTGCCTCAATCCTCGCAGATGCTCGCATCTCCGAAATATCCATCCTCGTCAAGAGCTACTCTAAGCAAGCAGAATCATGTGACGGCCAGCCTCATCACGTATCTATGAACCCCGCTCGCCATGCTCTACGATGGTGTGTGCATATCCGCCAAGGAGTCAAACTCGTGTCAGACTCCCGATAGTCCTCCCGCCCTGCCTCAAGGTCAAGAGCCTATCTACGCGGGCTCTCTCACCTCCGAGGCAAGAAGTGGTCTAGAACGCCTCGTGAACTCCTCCCAATCACCGGGAGAGCATCCTCACCCTCGACAATACCCATGACTCAAACCAGTTCAACGCAATATCGCAGAACCCAGACGGCTAGTATAATGCACTCACCCCGATGCCCTAAGGACTGCATGGTCCGTCAGAATCGCTTGACAAACTCCTGCGGATCCTCATCAAATCTCGAACCATAGAACTCGGGTGGGTGACAACCCAAGAAATCCAAACCAGAATCACTGGGTTGGCCGCCGCTCGCTTGCCGCCGCTCGCCACTATCGCTGGCCAAGAATCAACTCTCGTAATCTTCGTACAGTTCGCTCGCGAGCCGAGGCTCCGTGCATCGCGTCTCGAGCGCCGCGTCACGCCGAACTGCTGAGGTCGGGCGACGACGTGGAACTTCGCCGCCTAAACATCATCTCTCGTAAGGATTGGGCTGTGCCTCGTGACTCTCCGGCCCCGCTAGCAAGACTCTCAATCGCCTTGCCTTCTCCGCGCGTTGCTTGCGTGAGGCATAATCGATACATAAAGGAAAACATCGGAGAGGTTCAACCTATAACTCACTTTATTGCACGATCTTAGAGTGAAAGAATGGAAACCAATCCTAGATATCCTCGCAGCCTCCGATTATAGATGTGGTGCACGCACACCGATAATCAAGACTCTACTAGACACTGGCTCATGGACACTTTCCGAGGACTAATCGCTCGATACCACTTTTGTCACGACCCGATCCGGCCGCGACTAGTACTCATGGGGTACCGTCAGTATATGTCGAGAATAGCAATGAACATAACACAACACATAACATCATAAAAAGGGTAATATATATCCGCCACCGATAAGGTCGCTTTTCCATAAACATACTTAACCAACGATTTATAATACAAATGGTTCTTATAGCCCAAAACACATAGGTGGCCTGCACTTAAAGATAACAACATGATGGACAGGGGCCCCGCCATACCCTCGAATGTACAAAATACCTATTGCATCGTGGAAATATCCGCACTAATAAATAAGCTTCCGAGGAATGGAGCTTCGACACCTAATAGTGATCCTAAGAACGAGGATCCTCAATCGCTTACCCTTACCGCGGATTTAACGCATTTCCGAGAAGGGTCGACACGATGTACCAAGTATGTAAAGTCGAAAATACCGTAATACCGATATCAAGTCTAAAAGCAAGTCGAGTCATGAAAGACAATAAAATACCTTTATCGTGCCTTACTAACAATGAGAGTGACAAGTATATATATAATAATCGCATAAAATAGAGGCTCATGATCAAAACAGGGTACCTCGCCCGTAGTATCACTAAAACCATCCTACTCCTAGGACTATTTCACCCGCATGGGTCCCGCGGACCCGCACGGTACTCCTCGCATCTACTGCCGCCACGGCACGGGACTATTTCACCCGCATAAGCCCATAAGGACTCGCATGAGGTATTCTCGATCACGGGTAGCAAATCCACTAATGTGGTATAACGATCTGGGACTTTCCCTCGATATACTCTTACCACAGGCGGATGGTATAACGATCTTGGGTCAGACTCGATATACTCTTACACTGAAGCAGATGGTATGACGATCTTGGGGCTTGCCCCTCAGATATACTCTTAAACTGTTGCAGATGGTATAACGATCTTGGATCCGCCTCGATATACTCTTACATCAAGCGGATGGTATGGCGATCTTGGTGGCCGCCTCGCATATACTCTTACATCAAGGAGGTGGTATGACGATCTTGGGGCTTGCCCCTCAGACATACTCTTACCCTATCTCAAACTGTCATCATATCATAAATAAGTTAAGAAAACTTATAACTTCTTTTAGTCTTGTTCATATACTCTCTCATTTTAGTTTACTTAAGGCACTTAATCATATCTTTAATAAAAGAACACCGGGAGTTTAACCCAAGTACTATATGCTTCAACTCTTTCAAAAATGATTCTTCTTTATACATAAAAACCTTTGGACAATTGATACCTTAAAATCAATTTGCCTCTTCACATACTTATCTTATTTAGAGAAAATCTCTTCTCATTAACCTTTTATGAAGCTAATAAACCAACTTCCCATAAAGTTGTTATATTAACTCTATACTTTAGTAAAATCATACTTTTTCCCTAACTAAGGGAATTATACATTCTTAAAATGAAACAAGTCATTATATACTTAAAACAAGTAAGAATACCAAATCTCAGACGCTCACCGTACTACATAGTTTCATCTATTCATGCTCAAGAGATAGGAAAGCTTCACATACCTCTTTGGTCAATCCACTTGCTAGGTTCAAACTACCGCAAGTAATATTTCAACCTATAATAGTCATGATACGTTTATTAACCTCTAATTTCAATGTAGAATAATCTAACTCAAAGCCACTAAATTCTACGGAAAATTGGGCAGCATTTCCTTTGTTTCTACATACTTTGCCACCTTTCTCAAGGCCGAATTTATCATCCAAATGCCTCATTCAAGGCTCAACAATCCAACAATGCAAAGGGGATTACACACCCAAACTAATTCTGCCCCACAAGGTACAATAATTCATTTTAACAAGTTTAAGGTAGTTTTTAGGCTACAACATGCTCACTTGTTATTTTAACCAATCCTTTCATATCCCAACCACATTTCTCACATGCAATCAATCTAAGGGCCTTATTTCCAACTAAAAGTTCTTCCTACTCAACATGCAATACCAAATACCAACTATAAAAGAAGAATAGTTACCTTAGAGCTTTTAGCCAATTTATTCCAACAATTGTTAGCCTCTACTCCAAGAATATCACCACAATAGCCTTCACAAGCTTGTAATAACCTTTCCTTCCTATCACACTTTTCAGATTTTCTTTAGGCTTAGAATTCCTCTTGGAAACTTAGAGAGAAGGGAGAGCTAAAGCTTTAGAGAGAGAGGGAAATTAGAAGATGACCAAGGCTTCAAGACTTGGTCAATATATTGCATGCAAGAAATCAGATGGGGGGGGGGGGGGACACTTGTCTCCCTCCCAAGGTCTTTTAAAAGAAAAATCTGACTTTTCTAAGTTTTTCCGCCCAAAAATCCCGCCTCGGCGCCGCGGCGCTGAAACCTCCGCCGGCTCTCTGGACTTTCGCGCGCGCCTGCTATCCGGCCGGCGGCCTCAACTTCAGTGACCCTCCAGAACTTTAGGCGCCATGCGTCAGATCCGCGCCGGCCAGCCGCTTTGCCCGAAACACATTTCTGTCCGACTGCGCACTGAACTTGTAACTCTCATAACTTTCTACTCCGACGTCCTATCGACGAACGGTTGGTTGCGTTGGAATCCAGACTCAACGAACTACGCCCTAGGCCTTTAAAATACTTAGGAACTCTCAATGAATCGGGTCATAACCCGCCTCAAAGTTGACTAAAACCCGTCCGGAATAATCCGTCAACCTATCCTTTGAAACTTTTAAGTCTTACATGCTTTCGTACGCTCTCATACGTAGGGTCAGAACTACGGGGTATAAAAGTGGAGCCCAATATCAGGGTCACGACGCCGACGTAGGATTTTTGACGTTTTGGGCTGAATTTGACACGTTTTCAGAGTCCAAAAGGGATAACTTTTCCTACCTACAAAACCTATATAATCCCTAAAACCCTGCTCATTAATCTATCATCCTTGAGACCTCCTCATACCACCATTCTACACTCATTCACCTTGTAAATATTCCACAACACAACTCTTGAACGCTAGAAGGCTTGGAGATTTGTTCTTAAGTATTTTCTTTCTCTTTTGCTTTGTTTATTTCAGTTCATGTATGGAAATTGTATTAGTTCTTAGCGTGACTATGGATAGGAGCTAATTATTTAATAGGGATTTCCTTGTGATTCGCTTGAAACTCTTATTCATGAATTAATGCATTAGTTTTGGTTTCTTCTTTACATAGTTGAGATTTATTCAATAATTACTTTGATTGTTTGGTAATTAATTGATCACTAATTATCATCACATATATGATTTCTAATCGAGATCCGAAAGGGGAGATTGTGAATATACTATAGTTGAATAAACATAGGTTAAAATCGTGGACGAAAGTACCCCGATACTTGTGTAGTTTAATAGGTTATTGTTCGTAATCCTCCTTAGTGGTAAATCCTATCATCGAAAGATAGAAGAGTTCTGCATCGGGGTTGAGTGTTTATATATCCTAACCGTAATATAAAACGGCTTAGTTAACCTGCTATCTTAACATAGAAGAAGAACTTTTATTGCTGCATTAAAGATTGAATAGAGTGGATAGTTGATGATCTTGGAAGTCCTAATTCTCTATCATAACTGATTTAAATCAAAGTCTTTTTATAATTAGTTATTTCCTGCATTATTAGTCTAAAATTCTAAACCAATTAACGTTAACCAAATAGATACTATAGAATAGATAACCGATACTTGAAAACCAGTCTATGAGGACGATATTCGGTCTTACCCAGACTATATTACTTGTCATGATACGTGCACTTGCGTTAAGCGTGTGGATAAATCGCTAACAACAAATAGAGGGGGGAGACAAGTACGTTGTGATCTTAATTGATGATGATACAACGTATTGCATCATTTGTTGAAGAACAAAGATGAAATGAGTCAGAAACGTCGCGGAGCCGTAAAGGGCCGCGGCGTCGACAACGTCAGAAAACTCTCTGAAGTTTCTGAGCCACGGCGCCGGCGACGCCAGAAACTCTCTGAAGTTTCAGCGCCGCGACGCCTTCCTACAGGGCCACGACGCTGACCATGCCAAATTCAGGAACTGCGGCGCCTCTCAAGCAGGGCCACAACGCTTCGTAAGTAAAAGTTGGAAATTCTACGGATTGAGAAATTCATAGTGATAAAGGGGGAGAATGTGAAGCATCGTTGATTAAACGACTGCTCCTTACTTACCTCAGACTAAAACGGTGTTAGCCAAGCGCAGATCCGTAAGCCCTAGACATGTGGGGCAAGACGGTCCTTACCGCTAATGCGATTCTTAATAGAACTCCGCGTAAGAATAAGAATAATCCTCCATGTGAAACATGGAAAAAAACTCATATACAAATGTTGTGATATGGGATAGTGTGGCAAATGGTTGAAACACTTAAGCCAAAATAGGTCAAGTTGGACCTAAGACTGAAGATTGCATATCCACTAGCTCTGCAAATAACAGTAGTGTGTGTCGCATCTTGGTGTCAGAGAATGTTGAATTCTTTGAAGTTATCTTTCCTTGAAGAGGAAAAAAAAGTAATTGCTCGAGGTTAACAAGAATCCGCGAGGGCCTGATTATACGGAACGAGATGTTCCAGATCTACAAAACTAAGGGATTCTAGATGTTGAACCAAATCGGAGTAAAAGAGGGGACAAAGACTTGTTCCAGGCCTTCTAGCTTGTATGGTTGAAATGTACCATGGACATAACTAAGAATTGTCAACTCCAAAAGCATCGCTTTGGAAAGAAGCTAAAAACAGAGAAATAGATTCCGTCAGATAGAACCATACTTATGTTATGGTTGATCTTTCTCCGGGAAAAGAACCTTTGGGTTGTAAAAGTGGATACTCGAGTTGAGTATACATTAGATGAATCTATTGACAAGTATAAGGCCTCGGCTACCAGGACATATGTTCCTATGTGAATAGCTTAATATTCAGGACCACCGCAGTCCTACATGACATGGATGTTAAGATAGCCTTCCTAACCGAAGAGTTGGGATTGAGGAATGTTGGGCTTATTCATGAAATTCCTTATGGTCCCAAAAATGTCTACATTTTGGTCCTGGAAGCTCCAGATAAAACAGAAACAATGAATCTGACTACAGAAACATTGACTCTGAAAGCCAACAGTTGAAAAACCAAAAATTCCGAAAGTGGAAGAAGTAAGTAATACGGAACAACCCGAGGGGTTTGTGGTTCCAGGAAAGAGAAGAAAGTTTGTCTGCATGTCAAATCTCTGTGCGGGCTGAAACAAGCCCAAAGTATTGACTCAAAATCTACTCAAATATATGTTTTCAATATGAAAGGATATGAGTATTGCATATGACATCTTAGGAGTTGGAATCCCTAAGACATCTAACAAACTGGTCTACTTCCAACTCCTCTCTGAGGAGCTTGACAGTCTCGTTGAAGTCACGAATGGATTTAAATCATAGAGTTTATTGGAATCATGGTGCACCCATATGCCATGAGGGATATGCTCAGGTCACACTGCAAATGACCTGGTATCGGTTCATAAAAGAAGACCAGTTGAACTAAGGTTCACTAGTGCTTCTGGAAATAATCAATAGAAGGTGTTAAATTGGATGTGACGACATCTGAACTATTAGCTTATCTATGATATTCTGGATGTCCAGTGGTTCTGGGAGGACAACATGATGCAGATTGGACATAAGACCTGAAGAACACCAATGTGCATAGTGTGTCTTAGGAAAATCCTCTAAGCAATTCTTGCATCGGACGATTCATGATGGAATCAGAGGTCATGTCTTTGCACAAAGTATGACAAGAAGTTGAGTAACTTCACGGCCTCTTAGAGGATGTCACTTCTTGGGAGTAACTCGTGGCTGCTCTAGTTTGACACTGTGAGAACTCGAATGACGGTGTCTGGACATACTTATCGCAGACATAAAACCGTATGGCAGTTGATCGGGTGACACATCCTTAATTATAAATCGAAGGATATAACGGACCCTTTAAAGATAAAGGGTTACCGACAGATCAAGATGTCTGCCTGTCTAGGGGAATTGACTTAAAACCCAATCAACAAGAACCAATATAATGGACACCCAACCTTACAGACTGGAGATCCCAGGAATAAGGTTCAATGGAAAAATTAAACTGTAAAGGTTCAGTTAAGCGCTTCGGTGGAAGCAAGAGCACTTCGGATAATGATTTCTTCTTAAGAAACATAATCCAAGACCGTTCATGTGATAGACAAAAGGTGCTACATGTAGAGGGGTAAATGATAAGTTTCCAAATCTTTAATGATCCTCAATAATTGAGGTTAGATTGAGGAAACTTTTAATGGTTCCTAAACGCTTGTGAAGCTTGGTAATGCAGGATACCTTGTAGGAGACCACCTATTTAAGTGCGAGGACAGACCGCCTCAAATGAACACACTTAAGAATCCAAGAGTGTCCACGACCCACGACGGGACAAAACACAAAGAAGGATTGAGTAGGAAATGTGTTGTGTTGATACCATTGTCTTGGCATATACTAAACACTGACGGTTCAAGACATCACCTTCACCGCGCAGTAAATATGTCCGATGGTATTCTACTATGGAAGGCTCAAAGCTACGTCTACCTCTCCAGATGCAACATTGATCCGCCAAAAAGATTGTTGAAAGAAGGCACCATGTGTGTGCACCAAAATCTCTTCCAAGAGGGGATTGTTGGAAATTTGCCTTTGGTAGAGGTTGAGTCCACCCATCTTCAATTGCTTAAACATCATGGTTCCACATGTTGGAGATCCTGGTTCTTCACATGTGCATAATCTACTAAGTGAGTAGATGACAGTAGGGCCAAAAATCGTCAAATTTGGTCCGCGAAGAAAGGTGTTTGAGACATGAAAGAGTGGTGTGTGACAAATCTACCACATCGGTAAGAAAATGAAGAATTGTTCATAATATAAGCCTCAAAACTGAATAAGGGATTGGGACCCCAAGGGGCAACCCATGTGTTTGAAGGAGGGAGGACCTATGTGTGCTTGGTTTGAGACTAGGCCCACACGCGCGCCACCACCACCAGCCCGGGTCGTGGGCTGTTTCTGACATTATTTTTTTGGACCCCAGACTTTATTATAATTACAGTTTGGTCCCTGAAGTTTCTACCGGCGCCTCATGACCAGCACCGCGGCGCAAAATGTTCAGAGAGCATTCCAGTAACAGGAAAGTCAGACATTAATGACATTAAGGTGTTGAAACGTTGGACAATTATTCCTGAACGTTTTGGCTCTTCTTTAAGCCTCTTAATAGTCATTAACACTCATTTAACACCTCCTATCTTCCTTACACTATATAATCAAGACTTACTTTCAGATTTGAGGATGTATAAGAACTTTGAACATAAGAGAAATACACTCTACATTTGGATGATTTCAGACTTGATGAAATCTCTTCCTTTCTTGCAATCTTACACACTCAAAGATCCTTCTATTCTAGCGAACACTTAAGTTCCCTTTGCTCATTTGTTTGATTGTTGTTTTATCTTGGGAGATAAGTTGTCATTACACCGTTGAAAGAATATATGGGGCAATATTATCTTAAGGATAGATTGATAATTCAATCGACTCAGCAAGCCCATTATCTTGTAATATTTCCAGATTACTAAACATATTGTTGTTGTTGTTCTCAAGGAGCTTGCTGCAGTTTCAAGAAGGATATCAAGATTTCAAAAAGGATCAAATACAGAAGATCAAGATCATCAACACTTGTTGATGTTGTGACAACTGATGTTAGGCTTCAAGCCTATTATATTGAAATTGTAATTGATTATCCTTTCTAAGCACTAGTGATAGTTGTATACTATTTCCATACATCCACTGTAATACTCACAAATATATATATTTTTCAAAAGTTTCTCAACTATATGTATCATTCTCCACTGCCCCCTCATAGTACGCCCCAATGGTCCTCCTCCTACCTCCGTTTGTTTATCGACACTGCCATCGGGCGCTGTCTGCTTATGCTCGACTGTTCGATAACCTGAAAAAGAATTGAAGTCCAGAAACAAAGACAAGTCATGCACCAAATAAAAAGCCTTCCATTGGAAAAAGGAAAAAGAACAGAAAAACTAAATGTAGTAGTTACAAAGAGAAGCAGCACTAGTAGAAAAGTTCAATCGGTAAGAGCCAAAAGATGAAGCTAGAGGTCTAAACTGAGGCGCTCGTATAAATGTCCTCAAAGAGTCAATTATCTAATATGTATTCACATGAGATGTGCAAGATGAGTCTACGTTGCTTGAACATTGAGTGACCTGATGAATGCAATCTTACACACCTGAATGCTCACACGAATCAAAGATGTGGCTGCACGTTAATATGACTGAATTCTGGTAGAAGGCAATTAATCTGCACGTGGCAATAAGAAACTGAAGCCTGAATTTTCTCGAATAAGTGGGGGTGGTTCAATGTCTGCAATATCAATCTGATCCATTGATTTAGAGAGGTCATCAATTGAGAACGGTATGCTGCACCATGACCAACAAGGGCGATCAGTACTGAAAAGTACATTCTAAGGAAGTGGTGCACAGAAAGGGAGTGGCAAGTTTAGGATAATAGAATTTCATAATCTAACCTCGAATCATCGTCAAGCAAAAAAGAATTGCTGACTGCATTGTTAGAGTCTTCAGTCATTAACACACGCATATTGGATATAACCTGTCAAACAATTGATAAACTCTACTCAAATTTCCAGCAGCAGGACAAAAGTAAGAAGATTTTGGGCAACCAAAGATGCATGAGGACAAACTATTGAGAAATTGTTGTAACTAACTTGAGAATGGCCATAAAATCAATATGCACTAAATGACGCAAAGGAACATCAAAATTATAGATTATCTAGTATTATAATAATATCTACATTTTTTGCTGGACACAAGTTATGGCTTACATCTGGTGAAAGGCTATGCGTCCCATATTTGTCATCCCAATACATTGTGCTGATTCTGTAAAGTTGTTGAATGCTAAGCACCTGTTCATGATTTGCAACTTAATGAAAATTGACAATGTATGGGCTCAAGAGATAGCTCTTCGGAATATGTAGTAGTCCAGAACTTACAGGACATAGATCATGACTTATTTCATCCAATGTCTTCTTTGGCTTCTGGTGTATGACCTAGTATAGTCCAAAAGGAGCACAATTAAGGATGACGGGCAAGTTACACATTTGGCCGGTCTGCCAAAGATAATTACATTCTCTAACCAAATATACAAACTATATACACTATTATGTATCAAAAATCTAAATTTTCTACATATTATACATTAATATACAAAAAAATATACATTTGCTAGCTGTTATTTTGGTGGGCGGCTATTTATGTCAATATCTCGATGAAATATGGACAAAGCTCATTCTAAATTCTTTGGAACTACATTTTTTAAGTTTGTGCACTCAAATTTTGTGACACATATCTTCAATCATGATCACATTGCATAGGAATAAGTACGAAAAGAGATGCTTGTTAACACAGGGCAAGGACAGAAAATTGCAACTCCAGTTTCCTTCTATGTTATATTACTAAGCAAAATCTTGCTGTTGTTTTCTTTTCTCGAAAAATATGCACTAGAGGACGTTTCCTTTGCCTTTGCTTTTCAGTTTATATATTAAGTTTTATCTTTAATCCAAATTATAAGATGCATTACCAAAAATCCGATTGCCTGTCTTATATGCTTG
Organism: Przewalskia tangutica; assembly: GCA_029844215.1. Classification (NCBI taxonomy): domain Eukaryota; kingdom Viridiplantae; phylum Streptophyta; class Magnoliopsida; order Solanales; family Solanaceae; genus Przewalskia; species Przewalskia tangutica. The sequence goes on from CM056734.1 coordinate 107,200,892, forward strand.
AGCTCCTCCCAAGCTAATCCTGCATACTGAACAAGTTCCCTTCATGAGTGAGAACAAAAGTCTAGGTGAATAATGTTTAACAAGTGGCAGGATACCAAGGTACCTCATCAGTTGCTTTGTAGCACCAATGTTCCAGTTCTGCCAAGCCAGTTTTGACATATTCACCGTTGCTAAATGAACAGCATTCTCTTCTCAGCAAAAGGCTACAGCAAGGAGGCACAGATAAAGAAAAATAAGGTTTAGTGTATAGTTGAATCTTGAAGTTATAGAATAAGATGCCCTATGACAACAAACCTGTTAAATAGTTGGACATTGATGAAGGAAAAGACTTGTGTAAATACTTTGCGCACAAGAAATGGGGGCACCTGAAATACAAGAGGGAAAATAATCGTACTCAGGAAAAAGGCAATGGGCGTAATTTTTACAAGGCAAAATTTATCCAAGTCTAAATGTCCTATTGTGAGGTAATATATCACTTCTTTTCATAAATTTATGACTTAATTATATTAAGACTGTTCTGCCTCAATGCATCAATTACTTAACAGACAATCACACTCTTCAGGAAAGTTGGGTCGTTCTTCCTTCAGCTAGAATATATTACTTAAATTACATGAAAATAACTTTCTATTAACTACTATCCTGAATATTAAACTAACAGCTTATCAATGTGATTAGAGTTCCATAATATCTTTCACACTAAAGCAAAAAAACAAAACACTAACCTGCCAAATTAGCTATATAATCAAAAGAGAACTAGTAACCACAGGTGAGTTGTGAATCAAGTTACAAAATGCATCTCATATCCTATATCATAATAGCCACTTTTGTAAAGGAAATGATGAGAGCTACCCAACACCATTGCTTTACGAAATCACTTAGGTTGGATCGTATAGTATTAGTTCAATCAACAAGAACTGGGAGAGCAAGAATCTTTTCACTACTCATACTAGTAATCTGAGTAAGATCAGAGCAGATTGAGTATTCATCCTTATATCAAAGTAAGAATCATAAATCTAAAAAAAATTCTGCCAAATCACTTCAGTCTTATTGTTGTAGCTACTTTTGGTTCTGATCTCTTTCTCTTATTTCCTTGTACTGTTCACTTAAGTCCGATATTCAGATGGGTAAAAATAAGATACCATTCATATTACTATTATAAAATTCTTAAAGGAGAACCACATGCACCTAATAACTCCACCATGATAGTTTTCCTTGACTTTTTTGCTAGTAGCCGCCTCATCTAGCACGTGTCAAAATGTCTCAAATACTAAATATATAGGTGGATATTTGGAGAGAGAGAGCACCAAGAACAATAACAATTTCCATAGTATGGAAAATGAGCTTTTTCATTGGATTAGGAGCAAAAGGTGATATATAATAGTTCAGGTGTTAGCAAGACCTTGTGGAAAGTTCCTAAAAAAAGTTGTGTAAATCTGTCACTACCGTGTGAGTTATTCCTTCCACCTATATGAAGGATGCTCTTCTTGTTGGTCAAAAGAAATGAAGAAAAGTTGAAAAGTTCACTAAAAGACAGAACGTGCTCCAGAAAGGAGCATGCGAACATGTGTATCTATGAGAGAAGAAATATACATTTCTTTTGATAAGCTAGAGCGGAAGTGTTACTGGAAAAAGATGAGATATAGTCATAAGATCATTCCATGGGATGATCATATCCTAACAAATTATATTCATAAATAGGTTAAACAGCAAGTGATCTTGCATATCATGCAAGAGACTATTAATTCACATTCAAAGTTCAAAGCAAGTGAATGGGAGGAAAGCAAAGAAAAGGACAGCATGGGAAAAATGCACTATGTTCTGTGACTCTTACATGATTGGCTTTCAATAAGTTCAAATTTTTAGCAAGGCACTTGATAATTCCTTGCCAGTGAGCGTCCAAATTTTCCTGAGCAGCAGCATTTCTTAAAGGAGAACCACATGCACCTAATAACTCCACCATGATAGTTTTCCTCGACTTTTTTGCTAGTAGGCGCCTCATTTAGCACGTGTCAAAATGTCTCAAATACTAAAGATATAGGTGGATATTTGGAGAGCGAGCGAGCGAGAGAGACCATCAAGAACAATAACAAGAAATGAAGAGAAGTGGAAAAGTTCATTAAAAGACAGAGTGCTCCAGAAAGGAGCATGTGAGCTAGAGCGGAAGTGTTATTGGAAAAAGATGAGATATAACCATAAAGATGATTCCGTGGTACGATTATATGCTAACACATTTCATTCATAAATAGGTTAAACAGCAAGTGATCTTGCATATCATGCAAGTGACTGTCAATTCACATTCTAAGTTCAAAGCAAGTGAATGGGAGGATAGCAAAGAAAAGGAAAGCATGGGAAAAAAGCAATATGTTTCTGTGAATCTTACATGATTGGCTTTCAATAAGTTCAAGAAGTTAGCAAGGCTCTTGACGATTCCTTGCCAGTGAGCGATCAAAATTTCCTGAGCAGCAGCATTTGCAAGTGTACGTGCTGTTGCCCCTTTAAGTAAACTTGCTCTGGATATTCTTGGTGCCTATACACATTGAGAAACATGTAAAAGGCTTTAGTACACCTAGAATCTAATTTTCTCAACTATGTTCGAACAAATATGTAGACACATCTATGACAATATCTTTGAACCTGAATGCACAATCCCAGCAGTGGAGAAATCTCTTTCTTAAGATTATCACGGATCATTCCATAAATCTTTTCCACATATGCTGTTAGCTGCTGTTTAAACAGCAAAGCAGGATATTTGGCCTCAACTTGGCGTAAGGTATCCACTCCACCGACCGAATCACCATCAATGAGAGAAAGATTGACACCTTGAGGGGTTCCACGAAAGCTCTATAAATTTATTTATCAGCATCAAGTGTTATACATAAATGATAAATATCAATGTTAAAATGGAACTATTTTCACCTGTGTCATTCTCCCAAATAGGGTGGCTGATGATGATCGCCTGTGCTGTGGGGTAATCCCAGCAGCACCACCAGTTTTTAATGTACGTTGCAGCAGCAGCAACAGAGTGGATGCATTGGATAGCCAATAGGCTAACATATCATTGTTGTCCTGAGTCTACAATGTAAAAAAACTAGTTTTTGAGTGAAAAAGTGACATTTATTTTACGATCTGCATCTTTCACTATGATATTGTATAACTATATTAACACTGACCTCAATAGCTTGGCCAATGGTTTGTATTACCCTGTCAAAGATACTGGTTCTCTCTACTTCAAATGACCGCCACTGCCTAAGGCACTTATAGATAATGCAGGCAGCAACAGGTCTGCCCTTAGAGAAGCCAAGGTGCTGGGCAAGACACCGGATGAGCAGGTCCTGATACTCCTGTTGTTTATCATTAAGTGATTTCTGTGGTCTTCCCTCCACCTCAGTATTCTCTCCCCTTGAAAATGAAGTGCTATGCAGATCCTTCACAAATTTCAGTTGTTAGTCAACCAACAAAAGAGGTCATCAATATACTAAAAAGACAACTAATATGCAAGCCTTTGACTTACTACACTACTCCTTGTGCTGCTCTCAGTCCTCTGCCAATATCATAGAACAGGGAAAAATCAGTTATAGATTTAACATCCAATATGAATGAAGGTTTTCAGGATTACCTGAATACTTGATCTTGACCGTCCAGATAGCAATTTATTGTTCTGTGCCATTGTCAGAGCCTGCTGGCGAAGTACTTTATTTTCACCCTCTAAGTTGGTGAGATTTTCTTCGAGCCTATTGGTAAGAAAGAAAAATATTTTCATCAACTAAATCCTGAAAATGTCCAAGGTTCTCCTAGATGTCCATTTTATAGTACGAGGATATCATTTTCAGAGAAGAGTTGATCTATTCTTCAATTTTAGTTGCAATATTCCAAAGAAGTGTTCAAAGCAGGTATAGATCAAGAGCTATCCGTTCCTAGAAATTAGTCAGAGGTGACTATGACAAGAAGTATTCAGTGAAAAAGGACGTTAACTTACGGATCCTTCCGAGCACAACTTCAGCAATTAACCTTCAACTCACAGGACAAATTTATAATGGTGTATGGACATCTATAATAAAATAAACCTATTGTATGAGCGGTCTCATCTAAAGGCTTAAACTGAGAGAGGGTACAAGTTTATTTATCTCATCTAAAGCACTTCCCCTCACATGCGAGCCCTTTTTTTTTGGGGCTGTCAAGCAAGTGGAAATATTTTGTTGATGGATGGTGGTGGGGCTTGAACCCACGTCCTCTGCCTGCATTACTACTGTGTGATATTGTATGAACCGACTTCTCTAACAGCTTAAGATATTAGAGAGGGGATGCTTTTATTTGTTTATTTATGTATAACTAATAAAGAGGTATAGTTAGTTATTATCTGATGTCGAACTTCTTGGTAAAGCCTCTATGACCATCCCTCATCCTGATTCATCTCAGCAGCTAATTTGACTGAGATCATACCCGCCCTATCATGAAAGAGGTGGAACAATAACTTGGTAATTTTCTTCACCGATACTACTCTCGAGTTTGAATCTGAGATTTAGATCAATTAGAAGAACAAACAGATGGATATTCTCCCTCCACAATTAGATTTTGAAAAATGGAATCTGTGACTTGTCATGAATGACCCAACATTCGTTAGCGCTGGTCATGGCCCCTTGCTGGGTTCTGACATTACTGTATTTTAGTTATTTAGTTATACAAACTGTATTCCAGTAATTTTATTGTTTCAACAGGTTGGTAATCTCTATTCTTACAGTAGACAAGGAATAAAACAGGTATAAATTTATTCGAGTAGCTACCTGCTCAGTGATTCCTGAAGTTGTTGAACTTTTTTTTCAGTTTCTTCCAACTTCTTGTGCTTTTCTTCACTTGATTCTTGAGCTTCAGCACGTTTCTTTTCAGAATCATCAGCACTTTGCTTTTCAGATTGCAATAACTCCTACATAAAGGTATCAGCATGAAAACGTCAACCATATGTAAGTCGAAAAAAGATGAACTTTCACACAAATTCTGTAAGCTGTAGTCTCTCCTTAGTCCTAGGGTGGGGGAACATCAGGTTGAGAGCATTGGGTTAACATTACGAGGTCAGTGTCAGTACCTTTAAATTTTCCACTTCTGCATTTAAAGCATCAATCTTTTCTGTATCCTCAACAAGAACCGGCTTCTCTTCCACGATAGAGGTTGCTTCTTCAATTGCTTTCTGAGCAGTCTCACGTTCCTTGATAAGCAGTGCATTTGTTTGTTCCACTTTTCTTTGCGCATCTTCCAAAGAATTCTTCAGCTTTGCTATTTCCTGGCCTTTTGCCTCTTCCAAGTCCGTCTGTGAAATAATGCATCAAACAGTGTCCCTTTCTCAAAATGGCAAACTTATCATAATCCACAAGGCCAAAAGAGGAAATAATATATAGCTTTCAAGTAATATCTTGTTCCCCACTGATTGTCAGGTTAATTCTCCCACTTGCTTTACATATCATGCAGAAAAAGGAAATACATGATCTGCTTAATGCAAGTGTATTACCCTTAGACGCTTCTCCAACTGCAGACGCCATGTAAGTTCTTCAACCTGTTTTTCAAGCTTATCCTTTGCTTCTTTTAGTGCGCCTGTTTCTCTGGAAGCCTGAAGGTATTGTAAATGTGTGTTAGCGATCCACAAGCGACAAGAAATAATAGCAATAGGCTACTAGATACGGATAGACCAAAAATAAGATTTTACTGTATCAATAGCAAACAACAAATCTGATACATTCTCCTACTTGAGTTTTTTTTTTTTGAATAAGTTACTTGAAAATAATACAAGGGGTACTATATGGATAACCACAATAAGTAAACCAGAAGGTTTAAATCCGTAATTAGACAAAGGACTTCAGAGTTCATCACTCAGTGACATGTGTATTCACTGTTAGTTACGTGTAGATTGCATGCGTTTTTTTATTTAACTTCCAATGTTCAGAAGATTAAATTGCTGATTCTGTTTTTATAACTTTTCTTGAGAATTCTAACCACGTCTCTAGAGTTTTACCAACAGGAAGCTTCATAATGCCCATTTCTTTCCGTTAAAGGTTCAGAGGAGCGATTAAGTAATCCATCATGCTGCGGAACAGATTTAATCTTTCGTTATGCAAATAACAGTGATCAAGGTGAATTATGCACCGTGTAAGTAAAGGCCTTAGCTAGCAGAGCATCATCTCAGTACAAATCAAAGGAAATTGAAAATTGTGATACAGGATAACAGTCCAAAAACTACCATCTTTAGTTTCCGAAGCTCTTTCTTTGCAACCCTTCCCCTCCATCTGCATTGTGTTACAATTGATGCAATTATGAGTTTCTTGTAGTATGAAGAGGCTCTGTGACCATGCCAATGTGCCTGCAATAACTTTTATAGTTAATAGCGAGAACAAAAAACTTGGTCAACCTTAATCAATACAAAACAAGTAAACGAACTTGTATTCTAATTGCTGCTTTGGTTTGTCTTTTATATCTGAATTCCTTTCGTGCAGCTGCCGCTCGAATTCCTGTTTGAAGAGCAATGACATTGATTTTGAGTCCTGTATAGGACTTTCGGGCCAAGTGTGCACGCAATTTTGTCTGGATTCTGATAGAAGCAGCTTCTCTTTTCATATTGTCGAACACTTTGCAAGCAAGCCTTCCTGTTGACCATGAAAAAGCGAGAACACAGAACTTAGAAAATAGTAATACTCTTTACATGGTGCTTCTTTTTGCAATTATACAGGTCGGTAAGTTATCAAACTTTAACCACCTAAAAATGGAGGTATTACTACCATATCTCAGACCAGGTGGATGATGGATCAAACTTGTTTCCTTATTATGGAACTCAGCAGCTTGTAAGTCAAACTATAAGAGCCCTTCAATAAGGAGTATGAAAGAAAACCATGTGCTGTAATTTGTGGTTGTATAAACTCTCTGAAGGGTGGTAAACAACAGATGTCTGGAGAAAAGGTATTGATACAAAAAATAAAGGTCGGTGTCTCCCATAATTTTATTGAATGTGTATTCCCACTTTGCACTACCTATGGCGCAATTATTCTTAGGATATAAAACAAAATTCTTTTGTTTGGTAGGCCCACTAGATGCTGTTTCAATCTAGGAGAACCAAAAACTCAAGGGTCACCTTTGGAGAAGTATTTATCGGTAATCAAGCCTCACTCTGGTTATATTGTGAAGCTGACTGAACCCAATCCAAAAACACATATCTTACATACTTGGGTGAAGAAAGAAAAGAAAAATAGCTCGGACTGGAATATTGATGACATCGTAATTATTGATTTGAAAGTGGCAAAGAGGATAACTGCTTTCAGGAAGAAGCCTAGCTCAAGAATCCTTGATCCACAACAGCGGGAACAATTTACAACTCCATTAGAAGGTTTCACCCAATATATTACACAGATTACATGAATGCCCCAGTAAGTTGCAATAATCCTAGTTCATTGCGCAAAACATCTAGAACGTTCAAAACAAAGTCCCCAAGTTGAAGAGTTGATTGGGAAAAAAGATATAAATAGACAAACCTCGGCATGAGGATTGTAGGCAAATTGCAGCCTTCTGCAATGCAAGAAAGTATTTCCTAGCGATATGAGTTCTAATTTTCCTTTGGATTGTCTTAGCTGCATGGGATAGTTTCTGTGCTCTGCGTGCATCAAGCTCAGCCATCTGACCGGCTCTGAGAAAAACTTTTGTTTTTCCAATCTGCAAAACCATTTTTCCAACAAATTAGTTGATTCATAAGTTTGGGAACTCAGTTACGTTGAATCAAAGAGTGCATCAACCTTAAGAATGCTGCATGTAAAATGTACATGACAATGTTGTGGAGAACTATTCCAAACAAATGAAGAGTGGATATTAATAGTCCTAGTCATCAGCATAGAAACTATAGCAAGCAATTCCCGCCTACATGCCAGATCCGTAAAAAAAGTGGATATAATACTGTTGCAGATAGCAGGCAAATTAACCATGGTTCAGAATTATGTGTGATATGCACGACTTCTCAAAAATAAGAATATGATTTTTTTTTCTTTGGTGAAAAAAAACAGCAACGGAAAACCTAGATCCTTGCTTGAAAATGCACGGTCAACCTGAGATTACACCTTGCACATTAGGTACAACAGAATTTTTTTAAGAGATGAGCCATATCAACAAGTTGAAAAAGGTTCTAATACATTGATGTTCTACTAAAGTTACGGATTAGTGTTAGACGAGAAAGAGGCACATGCTCAAAACTGAATAATGTAAAACTATCTATTGTGACATCAAATAAATAAAAAACCAGTTTTGTAGATAACCAAGAAAAAGGTCAAAATAACCTGAGCACCAGCAAGCCCCATATTTTCTAGAATCTTTTTGCACGCAACTTTTTCATCGGCACTGTCCACAACCAGGTCAAATCAAGATAGCATGTCAGTTCGTCATCAATTCAAGCCGCCATGACTTAAAGTACTTTTGCGGAAAAAAGAGAGGTTGTTTTTGGATTAGGAACACAAATCAGTACTTACTGCCCTTCCAAGACCTCTGGAGCAAGAAGACCAAATCGGTTCAGAAACTCAAAGAATGTCTTACGGGTAGGGTAGCCAGCACAGCTAATTCTAATTGCTTCTAGAACACCCTGAGAAAAACAAAATATAAGCATATAGTTCAAGAGTACAAAAGGAAATTCTTCATCTAAAAAATGTCAAATTTTACTCACACCACAACGCAGTTGCTGCAAAATGTTGACATTCTCAAAAATTGCAGGTTTTAATTGATTGTTAGGCTTCACGCATCTGATGTAATGAGGTTCCGTAGAATTCAGAGTTTCCATCAATGATGTAAGTTGTAACTGCACCAATTTAATCAGAACATCAGACTTCCACATACTTAAAGCAGTAAGGACTTGGCAATCTTGTTAGTGCTATGATGAAAATTATTCTCAGTTCACCGAAATTCATCAAAAGTATATAAGTCAGTAACTACCTTAAAACGAGAACCGATGGATGAGAACTTTGACGATTTGGATGATTTAGTAGTCTCCTCAGAAACAGGAGGGAAGAGGCCAGCTACAAATGAGCATTTGGAAGCACTTAACAGATCTTGATGCTCAGGAACAACATAATCTTTGTTCTTATCCAAAAATAGATCAGACTGGTATAGAACCTGAACAGAAAGTAAGGGTTTAAGACACCAAAAATGACCTTTACTGTTATTAATGCCTACACCCAACAGAAGAACATTTCACTGAACAGCTAACTGAGATGCAATTTTTACCTCTCCAGCATAATGAGCAATGGTAAAATCAGTGCGAGACAGTTTCGGTTTGATAAATCGTTTGTGGGCCTTGAATGTCTGATAAAGCTTCTGAGAGAATGTTTCATGAGTTGACTTGGGGAACATACTGGAAGAGTCCATTTCAAAGAGAATGTCAATTAAATTATTCTTCCTCTCCACGACAGAAGAATATACAACACTCATTAAATGCAGGGAAGCAATACACGTAGCAGTATAACACTCATACATACAGATGAAGTGCTATACATCTTACCAGGCTTCATCAAGAAGAGCGATGATACCTCCAGGTTTCTGCAAAAGCAATACAAATCAACTTACAAAGTGACACCTCAAAATGTTGCAGTATACAAAAGTGGAAGGCTGTTTTAAGTGGAAAGTGATGAACAAGGGAATCAGTAAATGCTGAGAAATGCATGGTGTCTTTGCAGAAACCTTTTCAATAAGATCAAGAACATCCTTATTGTCCACAAATTCTATGTAGCTCCAATCGATCTCTTCTCTAGTGTATTCCTCCTGCTCCATCTTGAACACGTGCTGAAAAACAAATATACCCTAGTTCAGTTTTGGCTTAGAAGAGCTGGACAGATATTCTCTAAAATTTCAACTAGATATACCTGGTTAAAGTGTTGCTGCAGCTTCTCATTTGTGAAATTAATGCAGAATTGTTCAAAACTGGGACACAATAGTCAAGAGAGTCAAAGGTCAAAACACTATGTTCAACAATTATCCTGTGTATCCACCAATAATTTGAAGCCTACCTATTAGTCTTAAAACTTTCAAAACCATAAATGTCAAGAACACCAATTAGATATTTTGAGTTCGGATCTTGACCGATCGAGTTATTTATTTTGTCCACCAACCTGTAAGCAGTTGAAAACTGTGCACCTTAGTGTCAAATAATCAGTAACAGACCACATTAAACGATTTGGTTGAGACAATAGAATCATACCAGTCAAACAAGCGAGAATATAATGTTTTAGCAAGCCCATCTCTACTAACTGCTGCAGCATTAGGATCAAGACTTCTCTTTATTACTTCTTCAGGTGTGACCATTACACGTTTCAATAGTGCATCTTCCAAATCCTTAAGATCACACCTGATATAAGAATTGAATCACATCAAACTCTCGTCGACAAAAAATAAATGCTTAAAACCTTGGACTTCTTTTTTTTGCCGGGTGTAAGAGCGAGAAGTAAAATTTTAAGTCAAGAACATACATCAGAAGATCTGCAACAGTCTGAATATGGAACTTAGATTTGTCATCTTTTAGAACTGACGAATCAACTTCTTCACCCTTTGCAAACTGAAGATTACCAAGATGAAGAACGGAAGCCACTACTCTAAAAATTGCTTCCTGAAAAAGAAACGAGTAACTTCTTAGACTGAGTCAAAATCAAAGCTGCAGCACAAACTAAAGGACAAGGGCATTGCCTGCTCTTTCTCACTAATTCCAACAATATCCATGGCCCTCCTTGTTGCAAGATAATCTTGAGCATCACTTACACCTACTAGATCATAGCAACTCGATTGATTAAGATAGTGAAATGATTTAGGATCCCCCAACTTATACTTTTCAACCTCCTGTTAAGATTGGAAAACAGTCAGAAGGACATCAAGACTATCAATAAGTTTACACCAAGAGATGAAAGATATAAAAAGGAGAGAAGCTTTGAAATACGATTACCTCCTGGGGTGCCGCACATAGAAGGTAGAAGCAATGATAGTTGCGTTCAGGATCTGAAACTTGGCAAACACGAGATCTTTCAAGGAGGTAAGTTCTAATAGCAGCACCAGATATTCTTCCATTTTTGTCAAACTGAATCTCCACAAATTTACCAAAACGACTGTAACAACGTAAGTATAAGCATTCAGAAGAAAAAAAGGAATGCCAAAACAACTTAATGAGTCACTTCTTGATTGGAAGCATGAGTGGAACAGTATCTCACCTTGAATTGTTATTTCTAACTGTTTTGGCATTGCCAAATGCTTCAAGTACTGGATTTGACTGGAGATAAAACAGAGTTAAAAGAATAACAAAACCAGTAAAGAAGACAGAAGAAAATGACTGATGACACTTAAGCTTGCAGCTCCCTCCTCCATAATGATTTGAACTTTTTAGAAATGAAACAGGTATTTTCGAGATTATTATATTCAAATAAATTAGAAGGATTTTAAAATACAATGATAGATTCACATAGAGCATAGTGACCCCTCTACAAGCTTTCTATAACAAAGCAAAATGCTAGTGCATTCATCAGAACCAGAATGATCTCTTTTGAATGCCATTCAGAAAATCACAGTTGATGTTACTAAGTCATTTTGTTCAGAACTTTCACAGCATCTAGTCTATATCATCATTTCGTAATAGTTATCTATAAAAGTAATAAAATCATTGTATTTAACATAATTACAGTAAACTGTTACCTTTCTCAAAAATTTCAAACATTACAGTAAAGATTCTCAATTCAATAGTTTCATTTCTTTTATTGTCTTAAACTTTGCTTGTAATGTATCTTATGTTTCATTCATTTCCACACATTCAAATCAGAGATGTTCCACGAAAATACCATATCTCTCCATTGATAAAGCTAATACAGTTGCATTACCATGTTTACTTCATACATTTTATCAAATAACGCTCTCATGTCATGTAATTCAACTGTTCAGCATGTTGAAAGTACCGTAACTTATGCAGAATCTAAGCGGCAAACTTCAGCATGTAAAAATAGCGTAAATTATGCAGAACTAAAGCCTCAAAAGCATAATCTGCGGCTTACATACCTTTTAGAATAGGATTAGGATTTCATATATCGTATCCTACTAGGAAAAAGATTGTAATGTAGAATAAGAGATTTCATATATAGTATCCTACTAGGAAAATTATTGTAATGGAGTGTCTATAAATAGAGCTCAGTGTAATCATGTAGATCAACAATTCAATAATAATATTTTTCTACCATATTATCACACGGTATCAGAGCCATAATAGAATATTATCACCGGGGGAAAAAGGCGTGAACAGTGCTGCGTGAACACATGAACAGTGTTTCCGTAGTGAATAGTAATTTCAGCGTGAACAATTACCAGATTCCGATCGTCGAAACTAGGGTTCTGGTGATTCCAGGCTGTTTCGGGCCATTCTTTAGGAATTATTTTTACTGTCAGCATCGCGCAAAGATTTCGAGCTGACCCATACCACTTTCTTCAAGGTTCGACAATTTTTTTAGCATAATTTTTTTCCCGTAGGGTCGTGCCATCATTCCAATCCTACACACAAAATACCATCACAGTCCGTGCCTCAATTCCGACGACTATTTTGCATCCTTATCTTCCATAGCATTAGTAAGAAAGTATCCGATGTGCAATATTCCGGCGAAGATTCAAAAAAAAAACGCGCAAAATTTTTCCGGTGGCTGCTAGCGTCACATCTTTATCCAATGGTGTTGTGCATGATCTGACACCACCACAAAATAGATCAAGTTGAATCAAGTGAGAAACTAATTGTTGTTCTAAATTTTCAACAATTTTCGGGAAAGCAAGTCAGTCACTGTGCAATATTTTCGATGACAACATAACTGTCTGTGTCAAAATTACTTTCGAGTAGTGTTGCGGAAATTTCAACACCACCACGAGGTAGATCAGTCTCTTCTGACCAAAACCCAATCAGCGGCTCCGACAAATACCCACTCACGCGCCACCATGTGCCAACTCCGGCTAGCGCGTCAGACCCACACGCTGCGCATGCACCTTTTTCTGGCCAGATCTCGGTGATTTTCTTCTTCAGTTGTGTTCGCCAAATTCCCTCTATCTTTCAAGTCATATTTCGCTACATCTCTCGATGATATTGTTATAAAATTTGTGTAGTCGAGTGACCAGCTTGCAGGTATTTTCACCAAGTCCCTCACTGGTCCTCGTGTTAATTACATTTGTAACAAGCTTGGTACATATGACTTATATGCACCAGCTTGGGGGGAGTGTTAAAATAGGAATAAGATTTCATATATAGTATCTTACTAGGAAAAGGATTGTAATGTAGAATAGGAATAGGAATAGGATTTTATATATAGTATCCTACTAGGAAAATGATTGTAATGGAGTGTCTATAAATAGAGCTCAGTGTAATCATGTAGATAAAACATTCAATAATAATATTTTTCTCCCATATTTTCACACAATACCCTTGTAAGTTTAAGGAGAAAATGAGTTTAAACAAGCTCGACTCATCAAGATCATACAGTTTACCTCTAGAACTTGCTGCTCGACAGTTCGACCTTCAGTGCTTCTACGGCCACCCAAATAAGCAAGATATTGCATAAGCATTTTAGTGGTTTCAGTCTTACCAGCCCCACTTTCACCGCTGACCAATATTGAATTGCTTTTACCTTCATTTATCATTTGCCTGATTCATTTTATAATCTTAGTCACAATTGTATAGTGTTTGGGGGTAAATCACGTGAGTGGAAGTTGAAACAGGAGTACCTGTAAGCAGCGTCAGCAATAGCAAAGACATGAGGACTTAATTCGCCAAGCGGTGCTCCCTTGTATTGTTCCATCATGTGGCGATTATATAGATGAGGCAGCTTTTGGAAGGGATTGATGGCAATGAGAATACTTCCAGTATAAGTCTGTCATAATGTCACATTATGACACAATGTTAATAATGATAGAATCACCCATTTATGCAGCAATTCATTTGTTCCTCTCACGAACCTACATTAATTGGACCATAAACTTACATATATTTCATTGAGTTGATATCTTGTAGCCAAATTTTGTAAGACGCCAGGCTCATGCAAATATGATAACTTGGTCATGTCATCAACTCCACCAGCAGGAGCATCTTCATCTTTGGGATATATTTTTGATAAATTAACTGTAACCTAGATGAATTGAAAAGTGAAAGTAAGGTAAACAGTTAAGATCGAAGACATTGCCAATTAGGGATTCTTGCATTGAAATTTGTGACAATGCAACTTAAGAAGGAACGAGACAGAACTTATTAAGGCTTTCTTAAACAAAAGAAAAACAATAACTACTGTGCTAAACAAGTTAGGGTTGACTATATAAATCCCCATTTCTTCATTTAAGCTCAATGCTTTAGATACGGGTTTGTCTGGACCAGTAACTTTGGCTCTGACCGTGTATATGTGTTGAAAAATTTCACCAAAATAAGTAAAAAGTAATATATTTCGAACCTAGTAAAGAAAGGGTTGTGGTAGAATTCAAATCCTAGATCTGCCTCTACTCACAAAATATGCAACACAATGAACCTCATCATCAAGAATACATTCATTTACAGTTTCAATGATGGATTTGCCACTCGAGATTCATTTTAAACAAATTTCGATAGAATAATCAGTTAGCATATAGAAAATTAGCTTGTCTGTTAAGTATCTCTTTCTATTGGGCTCCTTAATACACACTGAAATTGCCACAGGGACACAAATAAGCAAACTGAAACTGCAAGAATAAATTAATGTTCCGTGTAAAAGAGCTAGACATACCGTCCTCCCATCAGATGTCTGGACCTGAACATCCTGTCCATTAATCTGTGATACTTGTCCATCAATCCAAGCAATGTTTTGATCCTCAATCCACACATAAGAACCTACAATGATATTTACTGGAGTACTCTGCATACAATTTACCTTTCCATCAGATCAGAAAGCCAAAAGCAAGTCTTATTTTCTTTTGTTTAAAACAGCACAGAATAGTATAACTATTTACTTATCAAGAGATAGAGGCTAAAGAAACAGGAAGACATGCTCCAAGTAAGTGTTTAAAAAAGGGCAGCCCGGTGCACTAAGCTCCCTCTATGCGCGGGGTCCGGGGAAGGGTCGGACCATAAGGGTCTATTGTACGCAATCTTACCTCACATTTATGCAAGAGGCTGTTTCCACGACTTGAACTCATGACCTCCTGGTCACATGGAGGCAACTTTACCATATACTCCAAGACTCCCCTTCATAGTAAGTGTTTGTTCATGCTAAATTTCCTCTCTTTTTTGTGGTAATGATGCTAAAATTTCAGAACAGTACTTCACTGGAGAAAAGTTGCTCCTTCACCAGTTGGAGATTCCCATTAAAGGTAAAACCACATGTTATCCTGTTGATTAGTCGCTATATGGTAATATTGTCAGATTGTAAGATCATGTCGATATGCTATCAGTGGCGGAGCCACCCCTATCCAAGGTGTCAATTAACACTCCTTTGCTGAAAAAGTACACTATGTACATAGGTAAATTATTTTTTATACTATAAGTTGAATTCCCTTGGCTTCTTCCTGTGTTACTTCTTTATATTTTGACTTCCTTTAGTGAAAATTTTGGCTTTGCCATTGTATGCTATCATTAGGTTCAGCTTATAACTTATACGCTGGATAACTACCACTGTATTTTTTCTCCAAAAAAATAGAACCTAATGCTACACCCATGACCCACCCCGCTTCTATACTCAACTGCGTGTGATTTCAAACAAATTAGAGTTCTCTAACACTAATCCCTAAATTCAACTAGTTAAAAATAAAAAGCACACTATGAAAAGTATCTACTTAGTTTTACAACCGGACCATCTTGAGCGCACCTCAACTAATTCCACACACCTCAACTAATTACCTGCTACCTTCCACTAGCAACATGTACCAAGTTAACTCTATCTATCAAGGTTTAGACAGATGAAGAAATCACCTAGTATTTTTGTCGCTGCTGGGATTTAAGCAAAGTATCTACTTTACCAAAAAATCACAAGTATAGCTTTTAGAAGGAACAACGAGTAGGCAATAAGCAATGCAGTATAGATGTGTTCACTGTCTATTGAGTATCGAAAAATTAACTTATCATCTCTAGTATTCGAGGCAAAATCGCGACTACATCAAATCAATACTTCATCTATACATCCATGGCATTAACAAAATAGCCAATCCTAGTTGTAAATTCCAGATGTACATTCTTCTATTTTTCTTTAAATTTCTCGTGAGAATTCCTGACTCCGTCTTTGGCTTCTATACTCAACAGTGTGTCATTTCAAACAAATTAGGGTTCTCTAACACTAATCCCTAAATTCAACTGGATCACACATATAGAAGAGTTCATTGTTTACCGAGTATCGAAAAATTAACGTACCATTTTTAGTATTCGAGGCAAAATCTCGACTAAATCAAATCAATATTTCATCTATACATCCATGGCATTAACAAAAAATTCAATCCTTGTAGTAAATTCCAGAATTTTGGAGAAAACAGAGCTTCGAAATACCCGAAAAGAGGAAAAAAAGAAGTATACAGTGAAGGTCGATCAAGCGTTCGATGAATTGCTTGAGTGAAGTGGATCTGTGGATGTGACATTGCTGTTGTTGGAGACGCGAAGCGAATGCTGCGGAGTAGGAATTGTTTGAATCTTTCGTCCCTTTTAATGAGCTTTATGTGGCTCTCTCTATATGCGTCGACGTTGTTGGCGGGGGAAATAACTGTCACTCACAATATCTTTCTTTTTTACATCACTAAACTAAATGTTTGATTAAATACATATACTAGTTTTTTTGTACGCATATAGTTCAGATGTGTTTTTGATCATTATACAATAATATACATAGTGAAAATCCTAAAATGTGTGATTTAGGGTGAACGCACTGTTTTCGAGAGATCATCGACTCAAGACAAAGCACAAGCACAAGCAAAACAAGAGAAATGGTTAGACCCGGATAAGAAATTTAAAGCAGTTTGAAAATAATGGTATAAAAAGCGAATAAGTCATGATAGCGCATTCTAAAAAAAGAAGCAGTAACTAACACAAATAATAAGATAAACAAAGTACACTAAAGAACACATAGCAACAGAAATCAAACGACACATGATTATAAAACAATACCGCGTCTACTAGTATGATAGGCTGGGCGGACGGACCTACAATAATAACACTATAACTATCAGTTTGTAAACTTAAGTAGAACTGCGCTAGACTACGTACTACCCTTCCACCCTAATCTGTGTTCTCCATAACCTCCTATTTAAGGTCATGTCTTCAGTAAATTTCACCTGAGTCATATCTCGTCTAATTACATCTTCCCAATACTTTTTCGATATACCTCTACCCCTCTTGAATCCGTCCATAACCATAGTCAACCTCTCACACCTCCTCACTTGAACATTTGTATTTTTGACCATTATCTCTAATATATATTAAGTTGTCATCTAAACTTATTCAGAAAACTAAATTATATATTTTAACTTTACAGGTGATCTAACACTCTCAATTTTTGTTTGAAATGAAATAAAGGGGTGTATTCAATTAAGATTTTAAAAGATTTTTTTGGGATAAAAAAGTCATGTGGTATTCAATTAAGATTTTTAAACAATCTAAAAAAGTCTTGTGGTATTCAATCAAAACTATTAGGATTTTTTAAACAGAGTGTTCAAATCTAGTGGTATTCAATTAAGATATTAAAATATGAATTTTGGAGGACTTTTTAGTGGAATATCTAACTAACAAATCCTATAAACAATCTCAGTCTAACCTATCAGACTTTTTTTCATTCTCAAATTTCTATTTAATTTTTTTTTTTACTTTTATAAAAATATGGATTTTTTCTACCTCCCTACTTTCTAACCCCATCCTCAAATTTATATTTCATATTTTTTGTTATTTTTATAAAAAAATATTAAAAATATGAAATTTTATTTTACCTCCGCCCTACCCCCCTCCCCCAGCCCTACCTCATCTCAATTTTTTATTTTTTGTTTTTTTTACTTTTATAAATAATTTATAAGAATATGAATTTTTTTCGTACCCCCATATCCACACCTACCCTACTCCTCCACTCTACCCACATTACCTCTTTCATTTACCCCATCCTCAAATTTTTATTTCATATTTTTTTACTTTTATAAAAATATGAATTTTTTCTTACTTCCCTACCACCTAATTCGCTTACTTTCACTTTCACCATCCTCAAATTTATATTTCATATTTTTTATTACTTTTATAAAAAAAAATTATTAAAAATATGAAATTTTATCTTACCTTCCCCTACCCTTACCCCGCCCTACCCCAATCTCAAATTTTTATTTTATATATTGTTTTTACTTTTATAAATAATTTATAAAAATATGATATTTTTTTCTTACCCTCATACCCACACCTAGAGGTGCCAGATGGGTCGTTTGGGCTGAAGTTGGGCAGGTCAACATAGGTTGAAGTTATAGATGGGTCAGTGTCCAACCCGCCCAAAACTTACATGGGCTAAGATGAGCTAAATGATGGGTCATAACCCAAATTGCCCAACTTGACCCATTACTTTTACAAATTTCAAACTTACCTTCTATGATGTTATTCTATTTTGTATGATATTTGATTTTTTTCATATCTTTATTTGAAAAATAAGTAATATTTTTAAGATTTTTTTTCATTATTTATAAAAGCAAAAAAATATATGAAATAGAAATTTGAGGATGGAGGTAGGACAATGGGGTGGGGGATGGATGGGGTAGGTGTGGGTAGGGGCGACGGGGGGAGGGGGAGGTAAGAAAAAAATTCAATTATTTTATAAATTGTTTATAAAAGTAAAAAAAGAATATAAAATAGAAATTTAAGAATGGAATAGGGCGTGGTGGGTTGGGGAAGGTAAGAAAAATATCATTTTTTTTTAATTTTTTTTTTTATAAAAGTAACAAAAAATATGGAATAGAAATTTGAAGATATGGTAGGGCAGTGGTGTGGGCTAGAGGGGGTAGGGCAGGGGGGTTAGGGGAGGTAAGAAAAAAATTCGCATTTTTAATAATTTTTTTATAGAAATATAAATTTGAGGATGGGGTGGGGTGGATGGGGATGGGGTGGAGGGTAGGCGTGTGGGAGGCAAGAAAAAGTTTTATATTTTAAATATTTTTTTTATAAAAGTAACAAAAAATATGAGATAGAAATTTGAAAATAGGGGGTAGGGTGGGGGGGAGGGGTAGCTTGAGGTAAGAAAAAATTTCATATTATTAATATTTTTTTTATAAAAGTAACAAAAATATGAAATATAAATATAAATTGGGGTGGGGAGGGGGTAGGCGTGGGAGGGCTACTGAGGTAAGAAAATTTCATATTTTTAATAACTTTTTTATAAAAGTAACTAAAAATATAAAATAGAAATTTGAGAATGGGGTGGGGTGGAGGGTAGCGGGAGTGGTAGGTGGAGGTAAGAAAAAATTTCATATTTTTAATATTTTTTTTATAAAAGTAACAAAAAATATAAAATCAAAATTTGAGGATGGGTGGGGTGGAGGGGGTAGGGCGCGGGGGAGGGAAGAAAAAATTTCGCATTTTTAATAATTTTTTTTATAGAAGTAACAATAAATATGAAATAGAAATTTGAGAATGGGGTGGGTTGGTGTATTTTTATTGTTCCGAAATAATAAATGAATTTTTAAATAATTATTTGTAAATAAAAATCTTAATCTAGAGTGAAACTCTAATTATTAAAATTAAGTATTTTGATGGGTCAAGTTTGGGCATCATCATGGGCTCATTTGGGCTGTTGATTTATGATGGGTCAACTTGGGCTAGCCCAAACCAACTCATCATCAAAATCACTCTTGCCCAAACCCATGAAATCTTGAACGGGTTGGGCGGGTCATTTGGGTTTGGGCTAATTTTGCCACTACTACCCACACCTACCCCTACCCCCTCCACCCTCACCCCCGTCATTTAGCCCATCCTGATCCGCTCATCTTAACTCATGTATGTTTTGGGTGGGTTGAACATTGACTCATCTACAACTTCAACACATCTTGACCCGCCCAACTTTCGTCCAAACGGTCCATCTGCCACCCCTAGTTGTAGCCCTCGAGCCATGTGAACAATTCAACTGTAATAGGAGAAAGCAGGAGATTCTTACATTTGTTTGTGCTATTTTATTTTACTTTGATTGAACTATCTGGTACTTTGGTTGAACTATTTGGATTATAATTTTGTTGAACTATTGTTATTGTAATTTGGTTAAACTTTTTATTATTATTTATAGAATTAAATAATATTTTAGACAATTAATGAGAAAGAATAGTTAATGGAACTTGAAATACTATATATTGTTATTTTAGAAGTACAATAATGACTTTTGATATATTTTACATTGAAAATTAGTGAAATTTTTTTATAAAAAAGTGGTGATGATGAGAGCAAAAGGATTGGAGAAAAAATTCATGTGGTCCTTTTAAATCTGTATAAATCTTATGATAAATCTTTTAAAATCCAAACATAAGAAATCTTGATTGTCAAAATAGTCTTTTAAAATCATAACAATCTTAAATAGTCTTTTAAAATTTATAAGACTTATTTATTCCAAAAAAATCTTTTAAAATCCCAATTGAATACACCCCTAATAATCGTCTGAGGGGCGATGAAAAAGTGATTTTAAGCATATGATAAAAAAATTACGGTTATAAGATCATATTTTATTTAGAAGTTTGCTCATGATCTATATCTTTATCGTTATAATATTGGCTCGAAATTGCTTTCAGTCACTAACAAATCAATATTATACTATAAGGAAGAGGTCTAGATTTATTCTTTTGGTTTGCCAAAGGTCTAACCTTAATTGTCATCATAGTTTATAAAACTTATAACATTGTCCTACTGTGAAATGAATTATACAAAGAATCTACTCATACTTTTTTCACATTCTTTTTCCATGATGCCACCGGGATTATACAAAGATTCTACTCATTTAATTTTTTTCACATCCTTTCTTCGACTTTAACCATGACGCCACCTGCCATTCCACCATCAACCATGATACCTTATTTCTGCCCGACATGATGAGATCAAATTTCTAGAACGAAGCTCCAAAAGAAGTTTCGAAGCTAGCAGATCTCAGCAACAACATTAGCAACATCTCTGTACTCTTTTTCTGCACTCAAACGAAATAATGTAGCTTGTCTCTTGGTAGACCAAGAGATGAGATTATCCCCTAAGTACACACAATAGCCTGGGGTGGATCATCGCGTGTTTGGACAACCTGCCCAATCAGCATCCGTACATGATAACAACCTGGTCGGTGCTGAGGGGTATGATGCAATCCATAATCAATGGTACCTTTAACATATCGAATGATACGTTTAAGGGCAGTAAAATGTGGCTCCCTGGGGGCATGCATGAATAAGCATAGCTGTTGAACAACATAAGCAATGTCAGGCCTAGTGAAAGTAATGTACTGTAGTGCACCTGCAAGACTCCTGTAGAGAGTGGGATCTGACACTGGATTACTATCAATAACACTAAGCTTTGATTTAAAGTCTACCGGAGTAGACATAATTTTGCAATTTGTCATTTTAGCCATGTACACAATCTCCTCCGCATACTCACGCTGACAAAGAAATATAGTATCTGCAGATCTAGTCACTGAAATCCCCAAAAGTAGCTCAACTTCCCCAAGTCAGTCATAGCAAATTCAGTTTTTAGTAAAGCAATGATCTCATTTTTCTGCAAATTAGAAGAGGCAGTAAGCAAAATGTCATTCACATATAACAATAAGTAAGCAATGCTACTACCTCGATGAAAGATGAATATGAAATTATCACACTTGTTGCATACGAACCCAATTTATAAAATATATTGTGCAAAGCGATCATACCATGCTCGAGGGGACTGTTTCAAACTATTGAGTAACTTACGAAGATGACAGACTTACTGAGGGGCTGCTGGATGGACAAAACCAGGCGGCTGGTGCATATAAACAAATTCTTTCAAATTCCCGTGTAGAAACACATTTTTCACATCAAGCTGATGAATTGGTAAATGCTTACCCTCCCCATTCCTTGGATTTTATCAATCAGATGAAAAAAAAAGAATAAAAATTAAAATCTTACCTTACATTAATCTTTTTTTATCCATCTCTAGATTCGCAGATTTATCGATATCAAGTTCGTAAAAAGAACCAATTTTTTGTTGGTGATTATTTATGATCAAAAAAATAAAATTCTTGTCGTTTGTTGTATTGTCCTACTTTTTGCAATAAAAAAGTTTTCGCGGGCGAATATTTACTCTTTCAATCCCTATTTTAGGGAAGAAAATGAATCTTTTTCTCGAATGATCAGAAAAAAATGGGTCCGGATCTCCTGCGGGAATGATTTGAAAGATCCAAAACCAAAAATAGTGATCCGGTTACATGAATCAAATTTTCATTTCATCCGGGAAAAACCATCTTTTTCTCAACAATGTCTTTGTCATTTGATCCAATAGTGTTCTTTTAGATAGGATGATCATAAGCGTTTCCTCATAGGAACGTCTGCGAATTTGATCAATTACTTTTCGTGCTTTGTCAGGAGACATAGATATATGTTCACCTAAAGCATATACTTCTGTTTTTTTCTTCTTTAGCATAAGGTTTGCCTCCTTCTCCTGGATAAGCTTCACGACCGGGCGGTCTTCAATAGAAGAGACATTTGGCGATAAGCTTGCGCTTGTTTGGAGAGATCATCATAAATGATTCAAGTGTGTCGTTCACCATACATAAAATATTCAGCCAGAGTCTGTTGATTTTTTTTAATTGCATTTTTTTGTTTTGGACTCCACAAGTCCTCTACAGAGAAACCTTTCTTCCAAGTCACACCATAAGAGTCATTTATTATCTTTCTTTGATCAAATCAAATACTAGTCGCGTGAGGAATTTAATACTTTAACAAATAGCACACTTGAGATTTGATTCCTAGACCGGAGGGGGTGAATGTGATCCATTGCATGTGACTTTTTCGTCACAAATAAAGAAACAGTGGTGAGCTAGAGAGGTATAAGGCGAGACTTGTGGCTAATGGCACAAATCAGCATGAGGATATTGATTATGGTGAGACATTCAGTCTGATTGTCAAATCGACTACTATTCGTACTGTTCTGAGTATTGCTGATTTCAATAATCCTTTTAGTTGCTTTAGTATGTGCAATTGCTGTAGCTTGTCAATATAAAATTTCTATTAAAACTTAATGGTCGGACGATAGTAAAAAGTCATAGAAAACCCAGTAGCTACTTGTACTAAAAAAATAAGTAAGCGTAATTTCCCCTAAACAATAAAATATAGATATCTTACCAATCCAATTGGGTTTTTTCTAAACGGAGCCTGGATACTTCATTTTTTTAGTCCAACCAAGCCAACCATAAATTATTCTAATTGAATTATTTCAGCTACACCTTCGTAACTCCAAATATCCGGATTCGTTACAGTCCCCCAAAAATCCGTCCTCAGTTCGGATTGCAGGCTGCAACTCGCCTGCATAAAGCCGAAATCGCTAGTAATCGCCGGTCAGCCATACAGCGGTGAATTCATTAGGAATAATATAGGATGAATCTTACCGATGGTTAGAAATAGAAAGAGTAAATACGATTATTGATGGTGATTTTATAATCTCGCAGAACAGAATATGATACGATGAGATAAAATGCAATAGAAACAAAGACATGGAACGAGTTACCTACTTTTAACGGGCAAAACGAGCCCTTTTATTCTGAATTCTTTAATTTAGAATCAAAACTCCTGTCTCTATCATCTCTTTCAAATTTATGTTCCAATATCTTCTTGTCATTTCTCCCCACACCCTCCCATTTTTTTTTTTTTTTTAAAACAACAAAACCACTTGTTACAAATAAGATCTTGTTGTTGCATCGAAAGAGATAAATGTTAACTAGTCTGGCTAACATTGAACTTGGTAAAATGAAATGGTTGAATAATTGAAAAATTAGATTATTCAGGAATATACATTGAATGCTGAGATTACGCATTGAATTTCTGGTAGTAGATCCATAATAAAAAAAGTGTTTTGTCGCTAGGTATTTGACCAAATAGGATCGTCCAGTTCCGATAGAACCTATCACTAAAATACCCCTAGAGGGGGATAAGGCTAAGCGGAGCGAAAAGGGTTTTCGATTTCTAGTGGCAATACAACACGGACCCATGTATATATCATATGATAATACAGGACTAATTAATGTTTGGCTAAAAATCCCGAAAACGTCCGGGTCGAAATATGGCTTTCAAATTAAGTTCTGAATTAGTGGATGCTTCCAAAGGGAGTGACGATGCCATACGCAAAAAGGAAGAGACTCATAGAATGGCAGAGACAAATAGAGCTTTTGCACATTTTTGTTAATCCATGAACAAGATCTATATATCTCGATCGGAAAAAATTCAAGAGAAAAAGAAAGAATCGGAATTAATTTCTTCTGCAGTATTGGGCTTTGGCGGCATTTATCATGCACTTATGGAACCTGAGAAACTTGAAGAATTTTTTCCCTTCTTTGGTTATGTCTGGAAAGATCGAAATAAAATGACCACAATTTTAGGTATTCACTTAATCTTGTTAGGTGTAGGTGATTTTCTTCTAGTATTCAAGGCTCTTTATTTTGGGGCGTATATGATACATCTACTTTCGAAGTAACAGAAAGAAAACACGACTGGAGTGGGAGAGTCAGACTCGAAAAGAGGATTCCTCACTTCTTTCTCTCGTTCAAAACCGTGCATGAGACTTTCATCTCACACGGCTCCTAAGTGATAAAAGAAAGAAGAACTCATTTTTCTTTCTTTTTTGATTGTAACACCCCATTTTAAACCGGAGTCGAAACGGGAGTACTACGTATGGTTGATTCCTAAATGTATTTTAAGGAGTCGCCACTTAATTATTATAGTGAATTAGGACACTTTTTAAATAGCATAAAATGCTATAAATGATCTCCATTTAAAGGTCCATAAAAGCTATGAGATTCTAGGTAAGTGGTTCTTTATTATACTAAAGGAAGTGGGTCAGCATCCTATAGATCCGCTAACTCATGCTATCCGTTCAAACCTAGGTTAATTATATATTGGCTTTTATTCTATCTATTCTAAACATTTTTACAATTAATACAATGCAATACAAAATAATAAAACTAAAATTAAATGCGACATGAGATAAAACCCGGGACATCTTTAGCCCT
Organism: Przewalskia tangutica; assembly: GCA_029844215.1. Taxonomy (NCBI): domain Eukaryota; kingdom Viridiplantae; phylum Streptophyta; class Magnoliopsida; order Solanales; family Solanaceae; genus Przewalskia; species Przewalskia tangutica. The sequence continues at coordinate 107,226,085 of CM056734.1, forward strand.
TTTTATTCCTTCTGCACAAGATGATCTCCGGGTACCTGCATAGACACTTAGTAAAAGTGTTAGTAATAAAATAAATAATTTTTAAAGTAATTGCAATAATTAATAAATGAAGCCAAAAAATAGATCCGTCTTTGTACATGGAAGGCCTTGGAAATCAGACGGAGATTCCTTCATCGGCCAATATTGCTAGAAAACAATAAAATAGATAAAACCTTCGGATCCGCGCCAAAACAATAATAGTTTTAAACACGGAGGGCTCAGATATAAAAATATATAAAGTGGGACAGCCAAAACAAGTGCGGCTGCGAGAATTCGCCCTGCCAGCGCATGTTGGTTATCCGGTGTAAGTGGAAGAAATCATCATTGCCCAGAAAGCTTCATTTATTTTATTTTCCGCTTTGAATCGCGAGGCCTCAAAATCGACGGATAACTTTTTCATCGCCAAAGTGTAGTATCTGCTCAAGATCGAAAATACCAAGTGTAGTATCTTGTTCAAAATCAGTAAAATACCAACAAGTGTAGTAACATGTTCAAAATCAGTAAAAACCAGCCTAAAATCAGTAGCAAAAATAGAATAAAAATCAGTCCAGCATTATAGCAAAATCAGTCCAGCAGATAAACAAAATAGAGACGAACAGTGACAGCGACATGGCCAAGAATGGCTCGCGAAAACAATACACGCAGCAGTCGACAAGTCGACGAATCGCCGGCCATATACCAACAATCAGAAAATCGGTACAAACCCCAAAACAGGCATCAAATCCGAATATAACGTCAAGAACAAGATCGTAATCCCGAAAATTAGTCTGACGGAAAATAAACAGTAGCAGCAATAACCAACGGTCGCCGGAGTTTTCAGAACTCCGGCAAGAACCAAAACATAAAATCAATCCAAACCAACAATAATATAAAGTGTCAAAACCCGAAAACAAACAGTAGCATGGGAACGGCGGCGTCACTTCTACGACGAGGTCGCCGGAGCGACGCCACCGCAGTGGTGAGATTCGACGGTGGCGGTGAGCAGCCGCTGGTCGATTTACGAGTGTCGACGGCGACGAGAGTGGGGTTCGCTGGGAACAGTGGCGTTATGTCAGCGCCGGTCACGGCGATGTAGTGATCATGGTTCGGCGAACAGCTGGTTCACGGTGAACCGCGTGACGCGGAAGGTGAGGAGAGAGGGAGAGAGGTTGAGGGAGAGGGCTGATGTTGTAGTGTGCGGCTAAGGTTAGGGGAATGAGAGTGATAGAGATAGAGGGTTAGACGGGGGCGATAATAGGTTTGAGAGGGTAATGATGGTGGCGGCTAGGTAGTGGACCGAGAGTGAATTCTCGTGGCCGGGTAGGTGTAGTAGGGTAGGTTTATTTTATAGGGTGAGATTAGGTTTAGGGTTTTGGGTTTGGGTATTGAGTAGTGGGTATTGGGTTTTGGGTATTGGAGGGCAAAGATGAAAGGGGTACTGGACTTCATTTTTTGGGCTTCAGTTTGAGCTTCGATTTTTGGCGGATTGGACTGATCCAGATTGTGCCTTGGACTGGACTGATTTGGCAAAAAATGCAAAATGGATTAATTATTTAAAAGAAAAATTATTTAAAGATACAAAATTATTAAAATGCAAATGCCGACGCTATAATAATAAAATACAATATTTTAGCAAATGTTTAATGCCTAATTACAAGAAAAATGCAGTGTCAATTAATTATTTAAAGAGATGCAGACACTATTAAAATCAAACGACGGTGTAATAATAATAGACACATAATATTAACAAAGACATCATGCTTAATTTAAAATAAAAATGTCATGTCCTTTTGTGAAGAAATAGACATAGAATATTATGTAAAAAATGCAAAAAATGATGATTAAAATGCGGTTTCCTAAAATGCTTAAAATTGCAAGAAATGACTAAAAGATGAGTCAAAATTGGGTGTCAACATTGATTACCTTCCTCGCGTATGTATAAGACTGAATCCATTCGATTTCTAAAATGGATTACTAATCCTTAACTTTTCGAGGAATCCTTCATCAGTGGTTGTGAATGACTGGTTTTTTCAATCTTTTCGACCTTGGTTTCGTAGGAGCAAGTCAGAAAGATTGAGAAATAGAACCATCTGATTTAATTTGTTCTCAATAGCGACGAGATAATCATCTTAGGGTGATCCGCATACCAATTAGGGTCTTTTTGGATAATTTTGGGTTTTTAGGAATTGGAGACACAGTTTGGGTAGATAGGTTAAAATTGACTTTGGGTTTGAAAATCCCGTGTTGGGCATGTGTTACCATGTGGAATATGAGGAAAGGGGTGGGGTGATAGTCTGATGTGGTTGTGTTGCTGGGTTACCTGTGTTGTTGTCGGGATCTGGTTGGTGGCTAGATCGGGCGATGGGGGATAGAGTCGGGACTATGGTACCTGGGTGTGAGATCGGGTAAGGTAGGTGTGACGGTTTGGGTAGATCGACGTCGATCGGGTGTCCAGATGGCATAACCGGTAGTGTGCGACGGGTGGGAGGAGGTTGTGGGGTTGATGTTGGGGCGATGTTGGTTTGGGTAGGGTGACTTTGTTGGGTCGGGATGCACGGTACAATATCAGGTTGAGATTGTGCAGGGGTTGATGTGACTGTAACTTGATGGATGTAGGTCGGGGTTGTGATTGGTGGGACGGAGTCGGTTAGGATGACCAGAGGAGCGGTCATTGGTGACGCAGTGACTGGGGGTTGGTATGCCGGCTGGGAGGAGAGACATCTTCGGGAGGAGACCGGTGGTAGCTCCGACAATCGAAAAGGACGAAGGTTGGTCCAACCAATTTCCGGTGGTGGTAGTGTTTATGGCGCGGAGATCAGTGACTGATCACGCGCGGCGAGGTGCATCTGTCGCCGCTGAAATAGTGGCCGCCTAACATAATGCTTGTTGGACAAGCGGTGATGGGTCTGAATCTTCGAGGAATTGGTAATCAGTGACTTAGAATTTTTTAATGTTGTCAAACGGGAAAACATACTCAACAAAGGTGACGTGGCGAGAAATTATGATTTTTTCGGTGGAGAGCTCATAGCACATGTACCCCATATGGTTTGACAAGAAACCTAGGAAGGAGCACAGAGTAGATCTGGGTGCCATTTTGTGGGGGCGTGGATGTCAAATTAGGGTAACACACACAACAACAAAAATTATGATAGTCATAGGTAGGGATCCAATAGTAGAGAATTTCGGTGGGTGTCCTATTTTGAATCGCACGGGTAGGCAAAATCTTGAGAATATGTTGTACCATTTTTAGTACATATACCCAAAAAGTAGGGAGAGAGACGCATGAAAAAGAGGGTACGAATCATATTAGTAATGGTTCGGAGAATTCTTTCGGCTTTTCCATTTTGAGAGGAGGTATGAGGGCACGAGAAACGAAAGATCATGTCATTATCCGCACAAAATTTATGAAATAGGGAAATATTAAACTCACGACCATTATCACATTGAAATGATTTTATGTATTTTTCAAATTGTGTTTTAACCAGTGTACGAAACTCAATAAATTTGGAGAACACTTGAGATTTAAGTGGATAAACCCAAAGAAAGTGAGAGAAATCATCCAAAAATACCAGATAATATTTGTGGCCTAAGTTGCTAGTTATGAGAGATGTCCATAAATCAATGTGAATAATATTAGAGGAAGAGAAAGTAGTACTCATAGAGGTCGTAACAAGATGAGCTCCTACGCGAGGAGGGGGGAAATGAAAGTAAGAACCATGCACATGGATGAAAGAGAGCGCTTTGAGGAAAGAGGGAAAGAAAGACTATAGAAAGGCTAAGTGAAGTACTTATAGAGATTTCTTTAACATTATGCTTTCCTCTTCTTGCTTATCACCTTCTTTCCCCTTCCTCGCATCCTAATATAATAAAGATCAAGACGAGTTAAATGGTAGTCTAACGTATTTCCCTGACTGACAAGAGGAGCAACTATGAGAAAGGTTCCCTTTATTACATAGGATTAAATTTTGATTTCTAAGAGAATAAAAATGTGAGAACCTGGATGACCAAGTCTACTATTCCACGTAGAGGGAGAAATGATAGCTAAAATGGTATGAGGAGTGACACTAGCAGCGGATATGGGTAGGAAATGATATATGTCCCCCTCACTATTGCATCTCGTAAGGAGTTTTTCAGTATGGAGGTCCGTCACAGAAAATCCAAACAGGTCAAAATTAATTGAGACAAAATTATCAATGACAAACTTTCTAACATAAATTAAATTTTTGATGATATTTGGGGGCATAAAAGACATTTTAAGAGAGAAATGGGGATGCGGTAGTGGGGTAAGGGTGTGACCAAATCCTTGAATTGGAATGTGATGGCCATTGTCGACCATAATAGACTGTGGAGTATTTAAATTTCGTAGTTGAGTAAGATTACCAAAATTATTGGTGAGATGAGACGTGGCGTCTGTATCCATATACCACGTATTATCGGACTACGGATGAGTCAATGTGTTGAAAACATGGCCCATATTGGATTGGAAAAGCCCGGAGCGCACTGCTGGGCCCCAGGCGACTGGGCCTGCTCATTGTGGCCTATATGCAATTAGGGTGGACATATACGGGAGGCCCAAGACCCCCACTGATGCAGCTGAACATTGGGTTGATAGAAGGACTGTTGGTGGGCCGCAAGTATTGTGGGCCACTCGTGGAAGGCATTGGGCTTGTGCTTAAGGCCAGTGTTTTTGTTGCTGCCAAGACAGTGGACTCGTGCAGGGGACCCAACACCCTTTTCCACCACTGTGCCGCTGGACACTGCCACGTCCGTGGTTGTGCTCGGTCATGACGGCTGCCGGAATGTGTGGGAGAGATAGAGAACTTATATGGGCAGTATACGAGGCCGAAATAGCCATATACAATGTGTATAACGGCTCAGAGAGGTATATAGTGGCAATGAGGGTATAACAGTCGTATACATAGTGTATATTGGCGTGTATAGGCTATATACGAAGGGTATATGACTGCCGGAGATATAAAGAAAGAAAGAAGTTTGTATATAAGCAATATACCAGGGGTATATGTCACGATCCGATGGGCCGCGACCCGGTGCCCTACCTGGGCACCCTTTACCCACCTGTCACATACTCACACGAATATCAAGGATAATACAATAATCTGTAAGTCATATCAAATAGGCAAGCCGACAAGACTGCCACCATATAGTATCACTTATATGCGAGAACATCCCAAAAATGGAGTACAACATCATAGATGACCAAAACATGTTTACAAATCCACATACATACAACCCACAACTGTCTACAGACCTCTATGAGAAGGATAATGAAATATGACGGGACAGGGCTCCGTCGTGCCCCTAAATATACATAAGTAAAAAATAGGGTTATGTACCACAATGACAAAGCTATGAATCAATGGAGCTCTCCAAACAGCTGAACAAGAATCCTAGACTGGAGGATCACCAAACTGAGCACTGCACTGCGCATTTAACGCAAATTTCTGGGAAAAGGGGGTCGATAAATAATGTACTGAGTATGTAAAACATAAAGTACTGTAACTGAGTTCATAACTGGCCAAGATAACAGGAGACATGTGAAATAATCAAAATACCAATACCATTGTACCATATAGAAATGAGAGTCAATCGTGCCTTATAAAAATGAGTCACATATACACTGCATGACCCTCGAGTGAAGGACGCGGTGGAATCATATACTGCCCGGCCCATTCGGGGACGCGGTAAGGTCATATATTGCCCGGCCCATTCTGGGACGCGGTAAGGTCATATACTGTCCGACCCATTCTGGGACGCGGTAAGGTCATATACTGCCCGGCCCATTCTGGGACGCAGTGAATTGATATAATCACATCAATACGAATAAAATATCATGAGTAACTTTATACATATTAAATCATCACTTGACTCTCAATGGAATAAATGAAAGGCACTATCATATCATATATCATTTTAAATCATCTTTTGGAAAATCAAGGTGCTTATCATATCATGTATCATTTTAAATCATCATTTGGAAAATCAAGGCACTTATTATATCATGTATCATTAGGAGTTAGGATTCAATAGAATTATGTACGTCCGTCGTACACTCATTTGTATAAATCATGCCAAAAGAAAGAAAGGATAGTTTCACATACCTTATTGACGAACTAACCAACTCAATAATCTAAATACGCCTTGACTAGCACTTCAACCTATAATAATAGTAACATGTCTATTAACCTTATGATTACTAGCATACATTATAATCGAATGATAACTTGTTTTCTTTTCCATAAAAATTTGGGCAGCATTTTCCCTATTTATATGCACATCCACAACTTTACAAACAAAGCCAACAATACCAATAACAAGATTCAACTCAAGGATACAACCAAAACAATCTCAAATACTCCATATACGCCATCATAAAACATTCTTTCTCTTTACGTTCATGGAATACAACGACCATAACAACCAAGGTGATTCATACACCTATTTCTCATGTTAATCTAAATCCTTTAACTACGTCAAAACAGTCAACAATCCAACAACAACAAGAGTGCAATGTATCCTCTTTTCACACCTTTATTCCTTTAGGACAAGGAGTAGCAACTACCACAATGTACATGCATGTTTATATCTAAATTTCCAATATTCTAATTCAGCAAAAACAGTCCATAACTAACAAAATTTCCAGCATTAAACTCCAACGAAAACAACCCTTAAAATTGAGTAAACAATGCCCAATAATTTCATGAAAGTCACGGCACCATAACTCTTCTTTTAATTCCTTAACATCCAATTCACATTTCAACAATTCCATATAACAATTACAACTTAAGTATCAATGTTTCCTTCGATTTCAATATGCAATTAGTGAGAATAATAACAATAATAACAATCCAACCCAAGGTATACAAAATAGTTCGAACTCGGTCCAACAACATTACAACAACCACATGTCTTTTCTTACTTTCATTTCCTCTTAATCTAAGTTCATCTCTTAACACAAGTTCGTTTCTCAAACTACAACAACATGCAACTTCAATTACACCATAAGAAGAAGAATTTCTTACCTTAAATTTGCTCCAAAATAGTCTCCATTTTCGGCCACTGCTCTCCTTTCTTTTGCACCATTTTTCATCATTTATTCAACTCAAAGTGACATGTATGTGTTCTATAAGTTTAATCCACCATTCTTACATATTTTTCTTCTAAATAATTCATCTCAAAATCTGAAATTTCTGGGCAAGAATCGGTCCAACACCCGTGACCCACTGCTTGGGGTGTTACCTTGATTTAGCACTTAGTTTAGGAGCTTACTCTTGGATGAGGGGTTAATAAAATCTTCAATTAGTTATGGAGAATGATAGGAAATCTGTTTGGAGAAGATGAGAGGGTTATGTGAGGGTGAAATTTGAAATAAAGCTAAGGGAAAGAGTAGGAGTATTGGTTATAGCAAATCTGAAAATTGCTTGCATGCTTGGTCCAAGTCCCCATAATTGTCCACCAATTTATTAATTCCACACTTAATTAATTTCTCACATACCCATCCTTATATATATACATAAATAAAATCTGAAAATTTCGAAATGTCCAACCAATATAATCAATTCCCATCGTCACACTCATAGTATTCAACAATTAATCTGGAATCACATCCTTGTATACTAATTTCCGTATTAACATATGTAAGTATCCTTTATATCCAATATTCAAATCTTACTTCCTTATCGTTCTCTAATTTTCACCTTAAAATTATGAAGTGTAACATCAAGGTTGTTTTGCAGAATTTGAGGGTCACTGTATAACAACGTAAATTGGATGTATACCGGCGGTATACGATCAGTTCGACGCCGAAAAAATAGAGGGATGGGCGGCCGAAATTATGTCTTAGGTCGGAAAGAATTGTTGGCTCTTGATACCATGTAGAATTGTATTAATCTCCCTTGGGGAGCCTTTCTCATTAATACAAAATATATATATAGGATGTACAATGTAAAATTCTTATACAACATGGATTATGTATTTACCTTAAATACATAAGACTAACTCTAATACCTTTAACCAATTTGCCTTGACAACCTATACTATTCTATTTCCACTTCAAATGAGCCGATAGCGATCACACCACTATTTCTCCATTAATCAAATATGTGAAATTCATTGCTCCATCCACTATCCCCCCATCACAAATGCCAACTTCCCATCCATGCATCACATTTTTTCAAGAGAATCCACCTTCATTTTCTCAGAACCTTAATTAAGACCACCGAGTTCAGTATTTTATACACAAAATGGAGTTTGCGATGGACCGATAAAGGTTTTTTCTTTTAGCTGTGATGCATTTTGGCTATGCCGTGGAGGATTATTTGCGATGGACCGATAAAGGAATGTTCGGTTACTTCAACGACGGAAAGATCGAACTTTGGCGATATTTTATTTTGTGTATTTGTTATTTTTTTATTCAGTATTTGAGTGTATTTGTTAAATATTTAGTGTATCTGTTTTTTTGCATTCAGTATTTTGGTTACAACTGATTTATTTTTTGTATTTATGTATTTGAATATAATCAAATTTAAAATACAATAAGTTGAATACAATATTATTTTGTATTTATGTTGTTTGAATACAACCGATTTTTAAATACAATAAATTAAATACAATGTAAAAGTAGCTACAAATGAATACAACTGAGTTAAATACATTTGACGTGAATACAGCTGAATTGAATACAGTGAAAAGAAGTTTGAATACATTTTTACTCGTTGTATTCATGAATACAACGAGACCGTTTTATGAATACACCGAGCCGTTTTATGAATACACCTAGTAAAAAAGTAGCAATGACTATGTGAATATTAAAACTATAGCTATAATAAATTTAAAACCCAAACACTATAATCATTTGTATTAGTTTCACTTTATTATTTTTCTCATTGACCCAGAAATATAAGTACGTAACATGTGCATGGTGTGTTGCATGTTATTAAGTTTAATAACACTTCCACGACTATACTTTCGGTTTCTACTATCTCTTCAAAAGTCCCCATTCAGACCTTTGGGTCAAAAGTTAAAGCCCTTGAAGAAAATTAAGGAATGACACATATGTTAGGGCTGCACAAAACCGTCGCGCCGGACCGAATCGGACCGGACCGAGGATTAAAAATTCAGAAAGGTCGGATCGAAGATCGGACCGAAAAATTCGCCAATTTTAAAACTCTCAAATCCTTATAAATACGCCATCATTTTCTCATAAATCTTTTCATCAAATATCTCTCAATTATTTTGTGTAAGTTTATGATAGTTCTTGATTGGTTATAATGCTTGTCTTCTTCTGCGCCCGCTTGATTAGATACTGTCTTCCCACTTTACTGAGAAAGAATCTTGCAAAATATTATGAGATTTCAAAATAAACATATTCTTTTACCAACGGTGGTTATTCTTTCCACCAAGGTCGTTCTTTGGACCCGATCCAAACTTATGGGTCATGCTTGATGCAAATGTTCTCCAGTGGATTTATGCCACTATCTCCTTGGAATTTTTACAGACGATTATGGAACGCAACTCCACAACTATGGCGGCGTGGAATCGATTATGTGATATCTTCCAAGATAACAGTCATTCTCGCATTGTTATCCTTGAGCAGGAATTTTCTCAAGTTGTTATGGCGAATTTTCATAACGTTTCTTTTTATTGTAAATGCCTCAAGGACTTGGAATATCAACTTCGCAACGTGGGTGCTCCTGTTACTAACAGCCGTCTCGTTCTTCAGATGGTTGCCGGTCTGTCCGAGGCATATACAGGGGTTGCTTCAGTTATTTGTCAAAGTAACCCCCTGCCGGAGTTCTATCAAGCCCATTCCATGCTAACTTCGGAAGAAGCGAGTTTGGCTAAAAGGGCGTCTATCGTAGCTAGCCCCGTCATTATGATGAATGCTTTAAATTTTTCCCCTTCCAATCACAACCACGGTGGTGGTAAGAAGGGCCAAAATCGGAAAAATAATGGCAAAAATCGCGGCGGCAACAACGACGGCAACCGAAACAGTAATGGTGGCGGGACAACCACTACGGGAAGTCAGTATCAGCAACAGGTTTGGGGACCACAGTGGACCCCTGGACGGTGGCAGCTGGTCCCAAAGAAGGTCAAGACCACTGCTCACTTCAGCTAGCGCCACCACAATACTTTCTAGATGCTTCTGATCAGTTCGGTTTCGCATCACCATGGATCGTGGCAAGAAATCAGATACTCGCCTCATCCCCCTCAGGCTCATCACGCAATAGGACCCACACAAACCAACATTGAAGCTGCGATTCATACGCTGGGCTTGACTCAATCGGACCCGAATTGGTACATGGACGCAGGCGCCTCTACCCACATGACATCTGACCAAGGTACTCTCTCGTCTTATTCCAATTTGAGCAGTATCGTGGTATAATTATTGGTAATGACAATTCTATTCCAATTAAGGGTTATGGTAATAAAAAAATTTCCCCTACTCATCCACCAATTGTCTTGAAAAATACCCTTCATGCCTCAAAACTAATTAAAAACTTGGTGTTTGTCCGTAAATTTACCACTGATAATTGAGTTTCTATTGATTTTGATCCATTTGGGTTTTCTGTAAAGGATTTCAAGACGGAGAGTCTTTTTATGAAGTGTGACAGTAGGGAGGGGGGATCTTTATCCAATCACACCAAGTCTCAGCATCTCGCGTCAAGCCATGCCATATACTTTTGCAGCTCTTGCTCCTTCCTTGTGGCATGCTCGTTTAGGTCATCTATTTAATCTGCTTTAAATAGACATAAGCTTATTTCCTATAAGGGTACGCGTAGTACTCCAAATTGTCAATCATGTGCTTTAGGAAAAAATATTAAGTTACCGTTTGTAGCTTCGAATTCTCATATTTCAATGCCATTTGATATTATTCATTGCGATTTATGGACATCTCCAGTTCTCAGTTCTATGGGTCATCGATATTATATTTTATTCTTGGATGATTATTCCAAATTTTTATGGACGTTTCCAATTGCGAAAAAATCCCAAGTTTTTTCCATCTTCGTCAAATTTAGAGCTTTCATAAGAACTCAATTCGAACGAGAAATAAAGAACATTCAATGTGATAATGGCAAAGAGTATAACAATGGAGAGTTTAGGGAGTTGTGTGCTCAAAATTGGATAAATTTTCATTTTTCTTGTCCTCATACGTCTTCACAAAATGGGAAAGCTGAACGAAAAATTCATACCATTAATAACATTATCCGCACCTTATTGGTTTGTTCTTTCGTCTCTCCATTGTTTTGGCATCATGCACTGCAAATGACTACAAATCTACTTAATATTCTTCCCTCTAAAGGTTTGACATATTATTCCCCTCTTCAGGTTTTATACAATAAGACTCCTTCGTATTCTTATCTTAGGGTCTTTGGATGCTTATGTTATCCACTATTTCCATCCACCACAATTAACAAACTTCAGGCACGTTCTACCCCTTGTGTGTTTTTGGGTTATCCATTTAATCATCGTGGTTATAAATGCTTTGATTTGACATCTAAACGAATCATCATTAGTCGTCATATTCTCTTTGATGAGTCACAATTTCCATTTTCCAAAGTAGAAATACCCGTGCCTAGTTCGTATGATTTTTTGGATGATGATATCTCCCCCTCTATTCTCCGTCATTTTTCGTATTTTTCACAAATTACGTCGTCAGCGCCGCAGTGCCTGCCATCCAGTGAACAACCAAATTTGACTACGTTGTCAGCCGCGCTTTGGAGTAGCCATGCCACAACCGCCCAAAGCTGACTAACACAAATTTTCATCGCCGCTGCCGCGCCATTCGCGGAGGCGCCGCGGTGCCAAATTTCCAGTAGTCACTGTTAAGTCCATTTTAGTACTATTTTTGAGTCTGTTTTAGAGTGTCTTTTTATTGTGTTGTGTAGTATTATGCGTGTTGTTTTGTGTTTTCAGCTCCTAAGCGATTCAGGAAGGAATATGGTGAATTTAAAGGAAAATAGGCCATTAAGGAGGACAAATATGCATATTGGTTAACAAGCACTCAGTCAAAGAAGCCCTGGGAAGCATTTTAACCAAAATTACATTGTCAACCGCATGGGGTCTACAGTCATAAAACGCTGCGGTGCCCAAAACAAGCGTTGCGGCACCCCACAAGCAGTAACTACCAAAGGAATTAGCGTTGCGGCGCCGATGCGAAATATTGCGAGAAACTGAATTTTAGAAGGGTAAAAATGTCCATAATAGGCTAGGGATTGATATAAAAAGCCTGGGAACATCTTATATTAGATATGATACCTTGGAGAGCAGGAACGGAAGCTAGGAACAAGATTGGATACTTCTACATTCAAGTTCTCTTCTCTTTTCTTTTATTAATTCAGTTTATGTTGAAGACAATTAGTTTTATTAGCATGACAATGTCTAGGAGCTAATTTCTTTATTAGGATTTTCCATCGAATCAACTTGAAACTCTTATCATAAGTTAATACATTGTTAGTGATTTCTTCTTCATCTATTTAAGATCTATTCAATTTGTTATGATTGTATGATAATTAACTGATCACTAATTGTCATAACTTATATGATTTCGAATCGAGATCTGAAAAGAGATTTGAATATGCTATAGTTGAATAGACAGAGGTTAAAATCGCGGACGAAAGTACCCCGATACTTGTGTAGTGTTTAAGGTTATTGTTCTTAATCCTCCTGTGTGGTAAAATCTATCATAGAAATATAGAAGATTTCTGAATAAGGTTGAGTTTTTATATGTCCTAACCGGAATATAGAACATCTTAGTTAACCTGCTATCTTAATAAGAAAAAGGATCATTAGTCTTGCATTAACAAGTGAAAGAGTGGATAGTTGAGGAGCTTGGAAACCCTAATTTTCTTCATAACTGTCAAAACCCCAAAGTATTATCATTAGTTATTTTCTGCACTTTGTTTAGTTTTAATTCTTAGTTAAAAACCCAAACAAACTAACGTTAAACAAATAGAAACCAAAGATTAGTTATTCGGTACATGATAAACCAGTCTCTGTGGACGATACTTGGTCTTATCAAGATTTATTACTTAAGCGATACATACACTTGCGTAAGCACAGAAATATCGTGAATAGTCACTGGAAAGATGGCGTCGCGGCCCTGATCTAGGCGCCACGGTGCCTCCAATGGTCTAGCCAAAAATACCTTCAGAAAATTTCCAAAATTCACTCAATCCAGCCCCGAGTTATGGTCTAGTCACCCGCAGTAAACGGGGTATTTTTAAACCTAAAAGATATTTTAATTTTAATTTTAATGTTCTTAAATCACCCTTACCCCGTAATCTTGTATCTGCCTTAAATGACCCTAATTGAAAAATTATCATGACCGATGAATATAATGTTTTTATTGATAATAAGATGTGGGAGTTGGTACCCCGTCCTTATGATGTTAATATTATTCAGTGTATGTAGATTTTTGCTCATAAAGAAAATTCTGACGGTTCATTTGCAGGACATAAGACTCGTCTTGTAGGTGATGGTAAGACTCAACAGGTTGGTGTGGATTGTGGTGAGACTTTTAGCCCGGTGGTCAAGCCGGCTACCATTCGTACTGTGTTCATCTTGGCTCTTTCGAAATTATGGCTCATTCATCAGCTAGATGTGAAGAATGCTTTCCTACATGATGATCTCAAGGAGACAGTGTATATGCATCAGCCCTTGGGGTTTAGGGATACTAGATATCCTAATCATGTCTGTCTATTGAAGAAGACCTTGTATGGGCTTAAGCAGTTTCCTTGGGCTTGGTATAAGAGGTTTGCTGACTATGTTTCGACTATGAGTTTCTCTCACAGTAGGTCTGATAATTCATTATTGATATACCGTCGGGGATCTTCCATGGCTTATATACTATTATATATTGATGATATTATCTTGACTACCTCTTCTGATGTTTTGCGAAAGTATATTATGACAATGCTCAGTTCTGAGTTTGCCATGAAGGACTTGGGCCCATTTACTTTTTGGGGATTGCCACTCACGCAGTGGATTGTTCTTATCACGTATGGAAGTATGCAGCAGAGATCATCGAGAGGTCCGCGATGTCGCCCCGTAAGTCTAATTTACCGCTGATACTAAACCCAAGTCAGCGCCGCATGACTCTCCCATGAGGATCCGATCGTTATCGTAGTTTTGCAAGCGCCTTCAAGATCTTACGCTCACGCCACGGACATTACATATGTCGTCCAGCAGGTGTGTTTGTTTATGCATGATCCCAGAGTTGAACATATGAATGCGTTCAAACGCATTCTTAGGTACATTCAGGGAATGCTTGATTATGGCCTGCATTTGTATCCTTCGTCGACGTCTACACTAATCTCCTATACATAGGCTGATTGGGGTGGTTGTCCTTACACCAGACGGTCTACGTCTGGCTATTGTATGTTTTTAGGTAATAACTTGGTCTCATGGTCTGCCAAGCGTCAAGCCACACTTTCACGTTCAACTGCAGAGGCCTAAGTATCGAGGGGTAGCCAATGTGGTTTTCAAGTCATGTTGGTTACGAAATATACTTTTAGAGCTTCATTGTCCTATTGAGAAAACTACCTTAGTGTATTGTGGCAATATAAGTGTCATCTACCTTTCTGGTAATCCAGTTCAGCACCAGCGCACTAAACACATAGAGATGGATATTCACTTTGTTCGAGAGAAGATAGCTAAAGGACAAGTACGCGTCTGTCATGTCTCTTCCAGATATCAAATTGCAGACATCTTTATAAAGGGTCTTCCCTCAGTTCTTTTTGAAGATTTTAGAGACAGTCTCAGTGTACGAAGACCGCCCGCTATGACTACGAGTGTGTGTTAAAGGATATGGGCCTAAAGCGTATCACGTGTTAAGCAGTCCACGGATGCTTTGTATAATTTGTATAACTTTCCATATTAGTCTTGGACCTTAATTAGGATTGTAATATTACCATAAGTGTATAGTTAGTTTCCTTATAGAATAGGGATTTAAATGTAAAGTAGGAATATGATTCTCCTATTGTAAGTTGTATATATATATATATATCTTTCATCAATAAGAATAATTAAGGGATTAATTCTTTCAATATTCATGAATCTAATCCTACCATTCTCCACTCATATTTCTCAGATAATTTTTCAATTGAAAATTAGATTTGAATCACCCATGTGGTCAACCCAGATCCATAAATAAATATATATGTGCAATATATTTATTATCATTGATAATAAAGAAAAAGGAGAAAGGACATAACTATTGGGAAAAAAGTTCCTGAACAGTTGTACTTATTCAAGAAACATAAAAGTAGTTCTGCAAAAAATAACTTCACACTTCTGGAAAAAAAGAACGCTTCTTTCCTTCATTCCAAAATAGAAAAAATACGGCAAAAAAATACTCTCCTCTTCTCCGTGAAGAACTTTAAAGGAAGATTCATGATTGTTTGTTGGAGCATTCTTCTTCTCTTCTCTGTAACTCAGATACGATCTTAGACTATGAATATTTATGGTATAGTTCGTGTTCTTAACATGTGATTACACTATCGACTAGTGAAACAAATACTGCAGAGAATATTGGGAGAACTATGTGTTCTTGGATTAATTGTTTTCCTTCAAATAATATAAGTTTATTTTTCTACACAATATTGAAAGAAAATTTACCACATGAGGGACATTAGTTTGTCCAATTATACCTTACATTAGTTCTATTACACAGGATATGAAAGAACAAAGCTCTATAAAATATACTTCGTATAACCAATTGGTGTTTCCACTTAGAATGAAAAAATTCCAATAGAAAACATTTGGTCGTACGTAATGTGAATCTGAATTAATCGGACTAGTAGATTTCGGAAACCACATGGTTAAACAGATAAATTGGTGTATTTTTTCTTATGCTCCTTCTCTATAATTTCTTTGCATTCTTGTTTTCTTGTCAAAATAAATGGGCAGAAGCATCGTGCTTTGTTTCAATATTATGAAAGTCAATTTTTGAGTCTCTCCTCTCACATATGACTCTTTCAATTAAAAAAGAAAAAGAAAATTCACAGACTTGACTATTTCAATTCAATTTCTGTAAATTTTACCTCAACAGTCAAAACCCTACGACATACAACACGTTATGAAAGGTGTATAAATACATACCAAAACTTCATTATATTCTCATCACCAACTTCACCAAAATTGAGGGGAGAAAAGTAACTTCTCAAAATACAATCATATTGATCATGGAAACAAGTGAAGCAGCAAGATTCCTTGAACATAAAGAAGATCAAGAAGAAAGTGTTTGTAGGGGAAATGGAAAATATCTTTTGTTACCATCACTGCAATGGCGTCCAGTTCGTTCACCCCGATCTAATCCTGGCACTAATTCTCGTACAAACATGGCAAGTCAGGTTTCAGAAAGAAACTTTGCAGGTCGTAAGGAAAATGCTCATCCTCCTCCTTCTCCACGACAGAGACAAAAGATGTTACATGATTTTTTTTCATCTGTCTGAGTTTTGATAGACAGAGTTGTTTGGTAATTGTATTTGTGCGAGATAAGATGAAATAGCCGAGGCTCCCACAAACTGACAACATGGATACCATTGTTATCAGGAAATCCAAGACTTTAAGATAATCTTAACTGATAGTACTATTGAGTATTGACATGCATACAATAGAGGAAATTTGATTCATTCTTTTATTTATTTGTTTTTATACATTTTGTATCAACCATCGTGCTTCACAAAAAGAAGCAAATGAAAGGAAATAAGAATGACCAATGTACTAATTAATTAATTGGTTTGTAATTACTATTTTCTCCTTATTTTTCTATTTATTTATTTATTTATTTATTTATTTATTTATTTATTTATTTATTTATTTATTTATTTATTGCAGCTGTTCGTTGTTGTTTAAGATTAGAAGCAATGAGAAGAAAATTAAATAAGAGAATATAAAACTTCAAATAGCTAGTTTAAGTGGATATTTTTTTCCTTCTATTTATTAGATATAGACATTTTGGAACATGTTAGTTTGAAGTATTCAAATCTAGATCGAAATATATTTTAATCTATATAAAAGCTAGCTCGTAGACTACATCTCAGAACCGACAGGCCCACCATGACATACTCGATCCACGTACACAACAGGCCTACACAGCACAAGCCACATCCCCCCGCACTCAACTTATGCACCAACTGACATTGAGGCAGCTATGAGAACACAATGTCACTCAACGCTCCAGACGAAAATTGGTATATGAACACAAACGCCACATCTCACATGACGACATCACAAAATGCTCTCTCGTCTTATTTCAATCTGAGTAATTTAAATCAGAATATTATTGTTGGTAGTGGACAACGCATTCCCATTCGCGGTTTTGGTCATTCATCCTTATCCCCACCACATTCATCACTAACCCTAAATATCTCACCCTAGCCGCCGACCTCTTTTCTCAGCCGCCACCCTTCCCACGTCGAAACCCTATCCGTCGACTTCATCTTTCGGCCGCCCCCTTTTCCCCACGACGGAACCCTAGTTTTTCCGGCCATTCTCCCCCCTCTTCCTCCTAAAAATCCCCTTTCATGACTGACAAAATCAAATTTCATCATGCACTTACAGTCAAGCAACATATTCCTTAATGGTATCAGAGTCAGACTCATTCAAATTCTATGTTCAACGATGTTGGGTCCCCAAATTATGTCATTCACGCTCCAGTTAACGGGTTTGGGCGTGCGGGAGAGTGTTAACAGTCCCATATCGGAAATGGAATAAGAACATGAACTCTTTATATGGCTTGAACAATCCTCACCCTAAAACCTAGCTTTTGGGGTTGAGTTAGCTAGGCCAAGATCCATTCTTTACAAATATATATACAATTATGTGATCACAAAATATTATTTACGTTATTTGCTGAACACGGTTCCTTTATGATATGTGAGCCATTTGTTAAGCGTTCGTTAAAGGAAACTCCCTAAAATAATGTAAAGTTGTAAATCTCTTAGATAAGCCATTATGTTAATTATTGTATGCTGTTTTCTTTAAAAAAATGGAAAAAACGTTTGTATCAAAGTCGAATTATATTAAGAAAACTGCAACCAGGGGTGGAGCTAGAGGGTGAAAGTGTTAAACTACATTATATACAGGTTAATTGTTTTTCTCTTGAGTTGATGGTCTATTGAAAATTGTAGAAATATATGGAGTTAGTCTGTTATAGATATTTTTGGTTAGTTATTGATATTTTGTTGATTAGTTGCAGACTCCTACTGCATTATATAATCAGTAGTATTGTGTAATTTCATTTACTTATTCTAATCAATAATATCTCTTTCCACCAATCCTTTCTCTTTTCATTTCTTTTCCTTCTCTTCATCTCAATTATCAATTTTTCTTCTTCTTCAATCAGTTCTGCGCACAATCAATAATTAAAATCCGTAAATTATATATTTAACATGGTATCAAAGCTATGGTAAACGATGGAGAATTGCAATTTTCTCCTCAATTTCGTGTTTTTCATCATAATTTGTTACTGTTCTCTGTCGAATTAAGCAGTTAGTGCGAATGATAGCTCGTTGAGGAGAAGATTCACACGATCATGTTCATCATCGCAATCGCGATTTGTTTCCAGAAATTTCTAGGTTATGAAGCTTGATAACAATGGCGGAAGTTCGAAACTCAACAACAATGGCGGAAACATGTTCTGAGAATGTGATAATCTCGATTCAACTAAGAGGTTCCGAGAACTATTTAGTTTAAAGCGATCGATACTGGTTGTGTTGACAGACCATGCGAATTTAGACTCGTCTTTTTCATCGATTTCTAGGGTTTCTTCGAGTTATCATCATTGGCGGTTAAGAAAATTGATTTTAATCGTTATCTGTTCATAGGACACTCAGATGCATCAGGTGCGGTGTTAATTCCTATAAAACTCACCAGATCTGAGAATTATGGTATATGGAGTCGATCGATGAGGATCGCATTACTGGAAAAAAAGGAAATATGGATTTGTAACTGGAGCTTGTTCAAAGCAATTATACAGAGAAGAATTGCATGAACAATGAGAGACTTGCAAAGTTGCAATGCGATTGTATTATCATGGTTGATGAGTACAGTTGCAATTTCTTAGTGGAGTGGTGTATGATCGAGTGCACAAATGGTCTGGGAGAAGCTGAAGGAGCGTTTTAACAAGGTGAATAGGATGAGGATCTATCAATTGCACAAAGATATCACAAAATTAAAACAAGGTGATGATGTTGTTTCAGTTTATTTTACGAAGCATAAGACTCTATGGAATGAATATGATGCAGTGATTCCTTCACCTAATTGTGGATGTCCTATGTCAAAGGAGTATGTAGATCATTTAGGAGAAATGAGATTGATATAATTTTTTAGTGGTTTGAATGATTCATATGAACAAGAACGTAGGCAGATTGCCTTGACGTAAGATGCAATCACTGCTGGTTTCAGGGTGCTATTTCTATTGCTAAAAGAAGCTGGGTTATGTAATTGTGTTGGCTGGGTTGATTTTATCCCAGGAAACTGAGGATCATGACCGGTATAGGAATGTTAAAGTCTGGAATTAAACCAAGTTATTCTTAATAGAGTGTTTTGATATTGTTATTAGTTAAGCTAGGAAAATCTGTTTGTTTTTCGGTAGGGATAGCAAATGAGGCGGGCGGGTAGGAGCCAGCTGGGGCAAGCAAGGGCAATGTGGCGGGCAATGCTTGGCAGAGCGAGACAAGGCGAGTCAAAAAATTTAGAAAATTAATCCGACTTACATTTGAAAGTTATCACTATTTAAAGTTTCTGCCTCGGATCAAACAAAATCTGAAAGGGCAGAATGTATAACGTAAAACCTGTACAAATCGGTAAAGAATATGAAAGTTTGTGCTGAATAATAGTTCTAGATTACTCCGTTATCGATAGTTTGAGACTTTACGGGGATAAATCCGACTTACGGTTTAAATGTTATCACGGTTTAAAGTTTCTGCCTCGGATCAACCAAAATCTGGAAGGGCAGAATGTATAACATAAAAATTGTACAAATTGGTAGAGAATCTGAAAGTTTGTGCTGAATAAAAGTTCTATATTACTTCGTTATCAACAGTTTGTAACTTTACGGGGATAAATCCGACTTACAGTTTAAAAGTTATCACTGTTTAAAATTTCTGTCTCGGATCAATCAAAATCTGAAAGGGCAGAATGTATAACGTAAAAATTGTACAAATCGGTAGAAAATCTGAAAGTTTATGCTGAATAAAAATTCTAGTTTCTCTGTTCTCGACAGTTTGATACTTTATGGGAATTAATCCGACTTACGGATAAGAAGTTATGACTGTTTTAAGTTTTTATCTTATTTCATAAACATAAACAGGGCAGGGAGGGACAGGACTTAACGGGGCAGAGCAGGGCAAATTTTTAAAAAATGCTAAAAGAGGCAGGGAAGGGCGGGTTAACATCTTAGCAGGTCAAGGCTTGCCCTGCCCTAACCCGCCCTAACCTACCCCATTGCTACCCCTAGTTTCCAGTGCCTAGCTTGAGGGGGGTGTAGAAATATATGGAGTTAGTCTGTTATAGATATTTTGTTGATTATTGCAGACTCCTACTGCATTATATAAGCAGTAGTATTGTGTAATTTCATTTACTTCTTCTAATTAATAATATCTCTTTCCCCCAATCCTCTCTCTTTTCATTTATTTTCCCCCTCTTCCTCTTCATCTCAATTATCAATTCTTCTTCTTCTTCTTCAATCAGTTCTGTGCACAATCAACAATCAAGATTACTGCGACTGGAATGGGTCAGAGTTTCCAGATCTTGAACGGTCTGAAGGCCAAAAGAAAGACATAAATCGGACACTCAGTCTGCCAAGTCAACTGGAGTAGGCCAGAAGATCTAAATCTCATACGATTCGGTTACGCCCTAATCACGGGCAAATATGTTGATCATGTGAAGCAACACTACCTTCAAAGTAGAAGAAGTTGAAGAGGTTGTCCTCAAAAGGACTTAAGAGAATGAGATCACTCTTAAAAAGAGGTGATACATACCCTAAACTTGATTTTAAGGACGTTGTTGGACAGTATTCACCCACCTAACAGATCTAACACGCTTGTCCAACAATAATCAGGGGTAGATTTAGAGTGTTAGGTGAGGGTTCCCGGGGAACTCAATTATATAGAGAAATCCAGTGAATATATAAGAATTACGGGTTGGGAATCCACTAACTAAGTGTGTTGTTGATCTAGTGGTAGAAAATAAACCATTTAAGCTGTTGATTTTGTCCATGGATGGCTCAAGGGTGAAACTAGTAAAACGTTTGCTTTAGGCCCCCAAAATTTTGAGGCCCCAAAACATTTTAATAGTGAATTTTATGATTTAATTTTCACTTAAAATAATATTAAAGATTGTAGTTTTTTTATTAAAAAAAAAACTAACTTTTTGCCAGAACTATTCTAGAACTTTGAATTAAACAACTCAAATCTTAATTTGAGATTGATAAAACTCACAAACTTTAAATTCTGAATCTGCCTCTAAAAATAATTGAGATTATTGTTGGCCATACTTCAAGCTGAAACGTGATTATTAGTTGCAAGTTGTTAGTCAAAGTTATTTGAAACTGGCAATTGCTATTGTTTTTGTTACTTTCAGATTATATTTTGTGTTTGCATGTGCTATTCTTCATAAATTTAAAGTATTACCTTTTGATATTCAAATCTTGAATTTCAAATTCTAGGGTTTCTTGTCCAAGATGAAGACTCAAGCAATAATCTATTAATTTTCAATGTTTAATCTTGTTAAGAATCATGAAATTAATGCAAGAAATGATTGAGAATCATAGGAATGATCTTACCTTGATGTAGGAGGATGAGAGGAAGAGAGGAACTTTGTGCTAGGGCTTGGGGGTTGTTTTTCTCTCTCAAAGTCGTCCAAAGAAAATGTGAAATTGCTCTTAAAATTCTGAATTTTTGCTTCAACATCGCCCCGTCGCAGTGGTAATCTTTTCGTCGCTGCGACGGTCACGACTAAGGAATTTTTGAACCCTCGCAACGGTCAACCTTTAATCGATGCAACGCTCGCTACTGATTTCACCCCAATCATTTTAATTATTTTTCAACTCATTTCATTCCACTTTCAAACACTCATATTTCTTCCAAACATAACCTTTACGTATTGTAAATTATTTTAGCCATAATTAGAAAGTAATAAACCCATGGGACTTTACAACGACTCAAATAGAATATTATTCATCGACGGATTTGGACTCTAGAGGTGAGTTTCAATTGAGGCGATAACACAATCATTTCACCTCATAAACATAAAAAGCTTCAACGATTTTAAATAGAGAAAATATGTGTTTTTTTGAAGTATTTGTTAAAAGATAAATTTGTCTAGTAGGGTCGAAAGCTATAAATTCAAAAGCACATTAAATATGTTTATGGTGTATTAGTATGTCACCACCATGGAGTGTGATGTCATGGACTAAATATTCATTCACTTTTAATTAAAATTTTCGAATTCAAATCCTAAACGAAGAATTTATGATATAAAATGTTCTTCTTGACAAACTCTACGTGGGTGGCGTGATTCCAAATCAATAAGGTAAGTGGCTTGGCTTATAAAAAAAGAGTGTCGAATTTAGGGACATATACAACATCAATAACAATAACATATCTGTTGTAGTACCACAATTAGGTCTGAGAAGGGTGGGGTGTACGCAGATCTTAATGACTCTTCCTTTTGTGGGATTGTTTCCAATAGAAGTTGAACATAGGCCAACAAGGTCAGCCTAACCAAGGAAGAGTAGTAGATGCGGCCCTTCTTGCGCCAACTTCCCCAGCCAAGACTGATTAGCGAGAGGTCGTCCCAGGGCCCGGGAAACTCAAAGCTCGACGCGAAAAAATTGTTTTTCTTTTTTTACGGGTTTAGTCGACGGGTTTCCGCACAATTAATGGGTTTGTTACTTTCTAATTAACGGATTTCGTTAATAATAATAATAATAATAATAATAATAATAATAATAATAATAATAATAATAATAATAATAATTTAGAGTTACCTTTTTATTCTTACATATTGGTGTAGTACTCTTAAAAGACAGAAAGTCTTTAACTTCACATAGTAATATTAGTTATTTATAAAAGTAAGGAGTAATTCTAGTTAATAATTATTCCGAAAAAGAAAAAGAAATATGAGCACTTTCGTCTGAGTACTCTTTTACGTACAACCTCTTTTTCTGCTACACCCGGAACACTGTACTTAGGGTTCGATAAATAGATCTATTGAGAAATGGATATTGATCTGGTTTCAAGATCTAAGTCTCCAACCGAAGGGGAATGTCTAGACTGGCCAAAAAGCTTTCTATTTGAACGGAATTCCACAATTGCACCATTGTCTAAAAAAATGTGTTTCAGACTAGATATATACGTACTCCATATGTAGTGAATTCATCCGACATGCTATTCCATCTCCTAACACGATTTATGCAATTGACATGAAAAAGTGAAGCAATAGGATCAACCTAACGTTCATAAGTCATAGCTCAGTCAGTGGGGAAAAAGAGAAACAAAAAGTTAGCCCAGACTTTCTAATTCTCTTCTGGGACTTCTAGTCATAAGTCTCTTTAATTAGTCTACTTGGTATATAGATTCAAATTGGGAGTATATAGAGATTTCATAATTATTAAGGTTGCAAAAATATACTGTTTAGTCAACATCGACAAATTAAAAATGCTAGGTGACATTTGTCTAAATCTTGGTGGGAAGATTTATTTGATATTGATGTCCATGCATGGAAGGTATAACAAGTGCATACTGAAATAATCAAAAGGTGTGTGCAAGATGGTCCGAGCGTAGTCCACAATCATATATTTCTTTTCATTTATCAAATATTGGTCCGAAAGATTTATTCGATATTCATGTGGAAGGTATAACAAATGCCTAGCGAATTCTAATTAAGGTGTGTGAAAGATGGTTTGACCGTGATCCACCATCATAAATGTCACGCCCCTTTTTCGACCGCGAC
The DNA here is from genome assembly GCA_029844215.1 of Przewalskia tangutica. NCBI lineage: Eukaryota > Viridiplantae > Streptophyta > Magnoliopsida > Solanales > Solanaceae > Przewalskia > Przewalskia tangutica. The sequence goes on from CM056734.1 coordinate 107,250,082, forward strand.
ATTACAAAAACTCTTGCTTAATAAAAAGGTTAGGGAAATAGAATAAAATGCTAAATGCTTAAAGAATGCTAAAATGTTACAAAGGTGCTAAAAATGTTAAAGATGCTAAAGGGGTGCTGAAGGTTAGAGAGTGCAAAAGGTTAAAGTAGGGTGCTAAAGGGTTCGCGGAGTCGCCACCTAATTGATTTGGGTGAATTAGAACACCTAAATGTTAACTATGTTTAAAGTAAACATTAGCTCCATTTTTATGGTCTGCTAAACTTAATGAGATTCTGGGCAAGAGTTCTTTATTATCCTAAAGGGAAGGGGTCAGACACCCTGAAGGATCCGCTAACTTGCGGTTGTCCGTTCAAACCTAGGGTTAATTATTATGCTAGGAGCGTAAAATATTTGAATAATAGGTATAAAAATTATAAGATTTATTTAGAATATAAAGTTAGCTTTGGATAAAAGCATGCATTTCATAACGTATTAGGCAGGATACATGTATTGTAATAATGCAAAAATCTTATTATGACGAAATGCATACTTATAAAATAAGACGTAAAATATCTATTATGCCAAGGCTAGCAAAATAATTTTTTATTATGAATGTTAGTAAGAGTTTATAAAAAAATTAGTTTATTATGCTAAGAATTTAATAGCGAGTGATACTTTAGCTATGTGAATATTTACGTCATTTTAGTATGGCTTAGGCAATGCATAACTAGTCATAAAAATAATTAATTTAAGGAGAGCGAATTTCTAGCGTCAGACTATTTTTTTCTAATGACAACCCAGGGTTTAACTATCCTAAATGTATTACTAGTAGCGTTAGGTAAATAATTACAACAAATAAATGAATAGGGGCGGGGTAAAAATGATAAGACGACTCGAGGAATAGCGAAGTCATTTCGCCTACGGCTTAGAATTTCTGATGCGGATATAAATGCACGTAGAAGTGGGTCTTCGCGCTTGCCACGATGAGTCTTACTATGAGACTCTTCGTTTCGCTCCGATGCATTTCATGTAAAACAAAATAAGAAAGAGAAAAGGATAGTATATATTTAAATTTGTCAACTGACGCGAATAAAAAAAAAACTCAGTATAGATATGATTCAAATTTTACTTTATAATGGCAATCCAAAAAATAGGCAGAGGGCCCAACAGAATGTATCAAATATTGGCTCGCGGGAAATCCAACAATACATATTAACGCAATCCAAATCCAAATAAAATTGTTCATATTTACAAACACCCAGACACGCATTGAATATTAATTCAAGGATGCATATTCTATAGCCGGAGAACAATAACGGGGCAAAGAGTATATTGGGCTTCAAACCCAGTTGGAAAACATGCCTATGTATTTCTAGTCCACTTAAGCCAACGGATAGGGAATTCCAGAAAGAGAACAATTATCACACATAGATGACTTGAAGGAAATAAGAGTAGGACAAGTCTCAAACATATACAACATGATACACAGTGACCTGCTAAATATATGGATCCAATATACTGAGTATATGATTTATATATCCCTACATCTTGAACTCGAGACGTTAAACAAACAGACCGAATTGATGGAACAGATTTACATTAACAATGGGTCTCATGATGTATGCAGGGGAGATTCATCAAAATCTGCTTGGGAATACTAATATGTACAGTCCTAATACAAGGCAAAGATCCTAGATAAAGACGCGGTAATGTCACACAAACTGTTAAACCATCATAAATTATATTGCTCTATGCTGCTATTAATATTGGTCAAGATCATGGTCGAATGTAGACAAACAATGGCTTAAGGTTGACATGGTATAAACAACTTCAGTAGGCGTAGGAAAACTAATACCTGCTGCCCAGGACCTATAGTTATGACAAAAGGTTAAATAATGATGTACTGTGTAAGAAAAGACAAATATCACTGGAGCCTATATGTACAAACACATGATCAATGGTAACAAAGTATATAGACATGCAATCAACTTAAACCAAATACATATATATCCAGACCATCCAATGGACTGACATGGCAAGCCGAATGACTCAGGAGGTACTGTATATTATCAGGGGCATAATTTCAGCATTTAGACAAACAAACACAACTGGATGGCCAGTTCGGGAAACATGATTCAGGATATAACGATGAATGGTCTAACATGCTCTTGCAAAAGAATTGCACACATAACATATATCCAGAATTGACCTCGAAGGATAGGATTAATACTTAAGATTAGGCCCATGTTGTCTGAAACATACTGACCCAAAATACAGAGGCTCAACAGAACAACAACATGTACACAAAAGTTTTTACTCCCAGATTCATACCCATATGTTTATAGACAGGGGTTCAAACGATATTCAACATATATTAAACATGCTTGAATACGAAATTAACAGTTCTAAAACTGGAACTAGAACTTAAACTAAATGTTGTTTGTCACATAATTAATCCATAAGAAACACACAACCAAAATTAGAGAGTAGAACTGAGAGGAAATGGATTTACCTTCTCCGGGCAGCGAACCGAGGCAACGTATCAAGTCGTCGACTCGCTCGGGTTTTGGTTTTGCGATACTAATAAAGAGGGCACGCTTGTTTGCTGATTTCTTGGCTGGTATTGAAAGAAAGGGTTTCGAACTTCCTGTTCATTGTGATGCTAATTGTTTGGGTGTTGAGCCCCTACCTCCCGATGCCTGTTTGAGTGTGGATGAAGAGTGACGGATTTAAGAGTTTTTTCCTTTCTCTCCCCCCGATGCCTTTGCATGTGTAAATCGACCCATTTATATAGCTCAATTTTGGTTCTGATTTCGATAGGTTATTGGTATCATTTTAGACCGATTTTTGTGCGATTTGGGTTGCTGGTTTTTAAGATTATGTTATCGTTTGGGTGTTTATTGGTGAAGATTGGCAATGATTTGTTACCATTTTTGGGAGGACTCTTAAGGTATATTCTGGTTAGGGTGATTTACCACGATTTGGTACTGATTTGCTACCATTTCGGGTCGATTTATTCTTGTTGTGTTCATCGATGCCATTTTGATATGGTGTTAATGGTTATGGTAGGTTTTTTTAAAAAAATACGGCTTGGATATGGTAAGGTTGGCGACGATGAGCGGGAGTAAAGGGGAACCCCGGATTCTCCGGCGAGAATCTCGGGTTCGGTGCTGGCGGTGATAGGTGCGGCGGCTGTTTAGGTTTAGGGTAAGTGGGTTTCTAGGTTTAGTCGACATGGATGGGGGGGGGGATGAAGGTTGTGGGCTGCGGGAAAGGTGATAAAGGCTGATGGTTTCGGGCTGCGGTCAATGGGCGATGTGGGCGAGTTTAAAGGGTGGGCTGTGGTATTATTTAGGTATTAGGTATTTAATTGGGTATAAGTTTTAAGTGTTAGTAGATGTATTAATAGTTTTAATTAATTAGTGATAAATTAAATTAACAAATTGTGATTAAATTATTTCGGTGCTTTATTAGTCTAAGCTTGAGTTTAAATTTATTATAAAGAGTGAGGACGGACGTGCTATTTAATTAGTGCTTAATATTTATAATGTGATGCCGTTATTAAAACTTATTTATTATGCGTATTTTGCGATGTTAAAATTAAAATTGAATTATTTAAATGTTACATGCAGATATGACATTTTAGGATTGCTTAATGCTTTTATAAATGCGACGCTATTATTAAAACGCATGTATTAGATTAATTACGAATTATGAAATTGTCTTGCTATTAATAAATGCGAATATTTTATTTAACACGACGTCATTGTCAAATTATTTATTTACGTATTTATTATCATTTAAGAATTATGTCAAGGCTTAAAATTAATAAATGCGGGCGCGAGACTTTAAGTGCTTAATTTTCTGCGTGCGACGCGGTGCCATTATTAAATTGCTTATTTGTGCATGTATTAATATTTTATTTGCTGCATTTTATTATTTAGAAATTATTAAAATTATTGTTGAAAATTGGTGTAATTTTATAGTTAATGACTGGACGGGAGAGTCAAAATTGGGTGTCAACAATAAAGTTTTTCACATTTAATAATTTGTTGAATATTAACATCGATGCACGAAAAGTAGTAGATGTTTGATGGAATAATTAAGGAGTACGCAAACATAGTTCGACCGTTATCCAATGTCATTAAAAAGGCGTTACAAGGGGAAAAGGTTGACCTAATCATGCGGATAGTTTCACTGTTTGTTAGTAATTCATTTGTTTAAAGATATGTGTACTTAATCCCTCTTACAAAGCAGAAATTCTTTCTTTTTGTTACTTTCAAACGATTGTCAAATCCAAACATTATTTCTTTATGCCATAAATAAAATCGTTTAGAGAGCATTTTTTTCGTTGAGAATTTCTTGTTTCCTTACGTGTGAATTCCCCAGCGGCGAAAATAAATATTAGAGTTAATGGTAAAAAATATATATGAACCATAATTTTTTGCGACTTTCATACCACAACTATCAGTTGTTCTTTTTCCAAATTCAGGTAGGAAATTGGAACAATTGATAGTTAATGTGTGTATTAATACATAGCTGATGATAATTCAGATAGAAAAGAAAACGACTGATAATTTGGGTGTAAAACTCGCAAAAAATGATAGTTCAAATGTGCTTTGGATATACTAACTCTAAACATTATGAGGTTTTATATATTTGAAAAAAAAACAGCAGCTGCTCTAACATATGACTAGTTCAATTTCTTGAATATTTTTTCTGACGTCAAGCAGTCAATAGTCAAATCCTCATAATGAAATTATCAAATTAAGTCGTAGAAACACGTTGCTATAGGGGTATAAATACATGACTAAATGTCTGAATTTCATTACCAAATTTATCAAAATCAAATATTCTCACTATTCAGCTTAATAACATGGCAAATACACAAAGTAACAATCTTTTTGTCACTTCTTGTTGTATAATCTTTCTTCTTTTTTGGTTCCTAATTTTGGAAACAAGTGAAGCAGCTAGATTCATTGAACATAAAGATCAAGAAGAAGGTGTTTGGAGGGGAAATATTGGACAATATCTTCTGTTGTCATCTTTACAATGGCCTCATGTTCGTTCTCCTGGACCTGGTACAAATTTCCGTACAAACATGGCAAGCCAGGTTTCAGAAAGAAATTTTACAGGTCGTAAGGAAGTTGTTCATCCTCCTCCAGATCTTTCTTCTAATAACGAGTATCCACAACATAAGATCTCAGTTGTAATTGCTACCCATGTCGCGCCCGTTTTTGGCCTCGGGGTCTGGACGGTATCCGCAACATTATTCGTTGGCGCGGTTCCCTGGATGGAGCAATAATGCTGATTTTGAGGAGTCGCCACCTAATTAGTTAAGTGAATTAGGACACTTGATTTATTGCAATAAAAATATTGCAATTAATCTCCATTTAATGGTCTGCGAAATTAATGAGATTCTGGACCAGGGTTCTTTATTATCTTAAAGGGAAGGAGTTAGTCATCCTTTAAGATCCGCTAACTTGTGGTTATCCGTTCAAACCTAGGTTAATTATTTATTGCCTTTTTATTCTACATATTCTAAGCAACTTTCATAATTTACAATTACAATGGAATGCAATACAGAATAATAAAGCTAAAATCGAATAAAACTTCGGGACATCTTTTAGCCCTTTTAGGCCTTCTGCACAAGATGATCTCCGGGTACCTGCATAAACACTTAGTAAACGTGTTAGTAATAAAATAAATAATTTTAAAGTAATAGTAAGAATTAATAAGTAAAGCCAAAAAATAAATCCGTCTTTTGTACAAGGGAGGCCTTGAAAATCAGACGGAGATTCCTTCATCGGTCAATATTGTTAAAAACAATAAAATAAATAAAACCTTCAGATCCGCGCCAAAACAGTAATAGTTTTAAACACGGGGGGGGCTCAGATATATATAAAAATAAAGTGGGACATCCTAAACAAGTGCGACTGCGAGAATTCGCCCTGTCAGCGCATGTTGGTTATCCGGTGTAAGTGGAAGAAATCTTCATAGCCCAGAAAGCTTCATTTTATTTTATTTTCCGTCTTTGCAACTGTGGAGACCTCAAAAATCGACGGATAACATTTTCATTGGCCACTGCGTAGTATCAGTTCAAATCAGTAAAATACCCAATATTCAAATGTAGCAATATGTTCAAAATCAGTAAATACATAAACATAGGGCCAAATTGTCCAAAGTTCAATACAGACAACAAAATAGTGTAGCAATAACCAAACAGGGGACAAAATGGCCCTTAAAAATGAAAAACGCAGCCAACGCAAAACAGTAATAGCAGCCGACAATGTCATCGGAAAACAGAAGTCCGTCAGAGTTTACAACTCCGACCAAAGATACCAATATCATGCCAAATCAAACAGCAAGCAGAAGCAAACCGATGGAATCCCCCAAAAATATCAGGCGAACAAATCGCCGGAGTTTTAACTCCGGCCAGCTCCCAAAAATAAATTAAAAATCAGTCCGACAACAACAGATTCCAAGAAATAAAACCAAACAAACGTCGTCTCCGACAAGATCAAAATATCAGAAAATCAGTCCAAATAGAGACAAGAGTGCCAGAGTTTTAAACTCCGGTAGGTACTAAAGAAATCCGAAAATCAGTCCAATAACGGATAACCCCAAAAATAGAGCCGCACAGAGTTCGCCGGAGTTCTAAAAATCCGACAGATAACACATCTCAAAGAAATCAGTCCAACAGCCGAAAATAACATCAATCAAGGTTGTCGGAGTTTGTAACTCCGGCCTGCTAACCAAAAATCACAGAAAAATCAATCCACTAATCACACCATGGTATAATCGCAGGATAGTAACGTCGTCGGAGTTACACCTCCGGCGAGATTCAACATCACCAACAGAGAAAGGGCAGCGACGTCACTTCCACGGCGAGATACGTCGGAGCGACGCCGCTATGGTAGTTGTCCAGTGGGGGTTCCGACAGTGACGGGGTTCGGTAATGGTGAAAGAGGAAAGGTCAACGGGGGTGAGTGTTGATGTTGATGTGGGAGGAGTTCGCGACTCCAGCGAGTTGCAGTGGGTAGCGGGGTGTTTGGACGGTGGTTCGTGTGGTGGTGGTCGACGGAACGATGGCGGATGGGGTTGTGTGTCGACGGCGCAGAGGAATGAGCGTGTGGCTGATGATGTTGTGCGGCACAATGCGTGTGTGTTGATGTCTTGTGTGAGAGAGATGGGTAGATGTAGGGGAGAGAGGGGTAGGCGGCTGAGGGTCCTTTTTTTAGGGCAGGAAATTGTTTTATTTATAGTGTAGGATTAGGTTTAGAGTTTGGCTTTGGGTATTGAGGGAAAAGATGAAAGGTGTCGAGCCTCATTTTGGGCCTCGCTTTTAGCGATTTGGGTGATCCAGTTGTGCCTCGATCGGATGGTTTGACAAAAATGCAAAACGGGTTTATCATTTAAAAGAAAAATTATTTTAAAAGATACAAAATTATCCAAATAAAAAATGCCGACGCTATAATAATAAAATGCAATATTTAAGAAATGTTTAATGTCTAATTAAAAGTAAAAACACGGTGTCAATTAATTATTTAAAGAGCTGCAAACATTATTAAAATAAAACGACGGTGTAATAATAATAGAAACATAATATTAACAAAGACATCATGCTTAATTTAAGATAAAAAGATGCAATGTCATTTTGTGAAGTAATAAACATAGAATATTATGTAAAAAATGCAAAAAATGATGATTAAAATGCGGTGTCCTAAAATGCTTAAAATTGCAAGAAATGACTAAAAGATGGATCAAAATTGAGTGTCAACAACCTATTAAAGATAATAAGTCACATAAAGCAAAATTCACAATAGTATAATAGGTGGTAGGCGTGTTCATTTTGGCTCCTAATGGAACATAAATGTCACGACCTGACGGACCGCGACCCGATGTCTTAATTGGACACCCTTATACTACCCTGTCACATATAATCAGACTCAAACTGAGAGAAATATAGAAATCTGTAATAAACCTGCCTCCTGAGGAGTCACAACTAATCAACATATCAAGCTAGACAAGCCGACAAGGCTGTCACTATACATAGGGATAACAAAACACGTCACAACCGTAAAGCTGGCTAAAACACATATACAAAAGCACATCTACCACCCACAACTGTCTACAGACCTCTAAGAATATGATAATGAAATATGACGGGACATGGCCCCGTCGTACCCCTAAATATGCATAAGTCTATAATAGCGAATCTGTACCAAAATGACTAACTCCAGAACAATGGAGCTCCCAAGAAAACAGTTGAGCAGGAATCCTAAGCCGGAGGATCGTCCTGCGGGCATGAACGCAGCCCCCCGAGGAAAGGGGGTCAGTACGAAATAATGTACTGAGTATATAAAACATGAAGTACTGTAAGAAAGATCATAACTGGCCAAAAGATATCATGAGACATAAACTGTGAGAGTCCTCTGGTGAGATTATAAAGTGAGAGTCATGTATGTCCATATAAAATCATCATATATACATAAACTGTCCGGTCCTCTGGTGAGGGACGCAGTGAAATGTACTATCCTGGGTATTTGTGCCCGCATCATATGTACATAAACTGCCCGGCCCTCCAGGGAAGGACGCGGTGAACATATAAGGTATACTTCCCGGCCCATTTTGGGACGCGGTAAAGTTGTTGACACCCAATTTTGACCCTCTCGTCCAATCTTTAACTATAAAATTACACTAATTTTTTAAAAATAATTTTTTACAATTTTTATAATAAAATGCAACAATAATACATTAATGCAGGCACAAATAAGCAATTTAATAATGGCACCGTGTCTTACGCAGAATATTAAGCACTTAGAGTCTCGCGCCCGCATTCATTAATTTTAAGCCCTGGCATAATTCTTAAATGATAATTAATAATAAGTACGTCAATAAGTAATTTAGCAATGACGTCGTGTCAAATAGCATAGCCACATTTATTAATACGCAAAACATTTAAATAATTTAATAATAATCTAAACCCCATGCAATTTTAATTTAACATCGCAAAATACGCGTAATAAATAAGATTTTAATAACGGCATCACATTATGAAATGCTAAGCACTAATTAAATAGCACGTCCGTCTTTATTTTATAATAATTTAAACTCAAAATTAGATTAATAAAGCACCTAAATAATTTAATCACAATTTGAATAATAATTTACCACTAATTAAATAATACACCTAAAACTAACACTTAATTAAATACCCAATACCTAAATAATACATCAGCCCACATCGCCCCAGCCCACACCCGTAGGCCCAACACCCGCAGCCCACTAGCCCTATTATACCTATCCCTACCCAGCAGCCCCTTTACTTTTCCATCGTCCCCTCTCCCTTGAACTAACCCTAAAAAATGAAACCCCCTCCCTTAACCTAAGAGCTTACAAACCAGCCGCCTCAACCCAAATCACGCCCAGATGACACGCCCAAATTCAGCATTTTCTTCCCAAAAAACTTACCTTAACCAAATCTTGCACCAAGAATGATACCCATATAGCCCCAGATTACCATAACAAGACCCTCAAAAATCTAAATCGAATCTTCCCAGAACCAAAACTTACTATAACCAAGACCTTACTAATAAACACCAAGATCGAATCTCACCAAATCGCGCCCAGAACTCCCCTTAACTAAATCGTACACAAGCTTACCATAAATAAATATCCAAAATCTTAGCTATAAATAGAGAATCTCTATGCATGCAACGACACTCGAAAATCAGCAGTCCAATGGATTTATTCAGAGAAAGAATCCGACCCTCAAGGTCAACAATTTTCGCAAAAGCTTCATTTTTCTTTCCACTGCATTAGCAAGCCCTCCGAGTGGATCGACGACTTGATACGCTGCCCGGAGAAGGTAAAACCGAATTCTTCTCTGTTCATCTTGTACTGCTGTGTGTCTTTTTGTGACTAAACGTCTTTTGGTTCATTCGTATTTGTGTTCATTGATGCATAAAGATGATGCTGGTCATTGTTCAAATTATTTAATCTGTTCGTTGGACTATTGATGCCTAAATACGCCGAGTCATATGTTCTATGTCCCTTATGCAGTTGTTGTATTCTATGTTGGGTTAATCCTGTTAAACTCAATCTTGTCATGTTGCTGTTAATGCCTAAATATTATGTCATGTTAATCATTTTCGGTTAACCCAAGTTTGTTGTCGTTTATTAAAATCATGAAATGGATTCACGCTTACTGTAATCACTCGGTTAACAGAACATGATATTGGAATGATAAAATTCTTTCGATTTGGTATGGTTTGGCGACTAGCCCGCTGGTTTTGCTAGTCGTTGTTGACAGTCAATTTTGACCCGTTTTTTGTATATTTGTTGCAATTCTAAGTATTTTAGCACATCGCATTTTAATCAGCATTTTTTGCATTTTTTATCTTTTTATGTTAAATTAAGCATTATGTTTTTGTTAATATTATATTTTTATTATTGCTACACCGTCGTTTATTTTAATAATATTTGCATCTTTTTAAATAATTAATTGGCACTGCGTTTTTACTTTTAATCAGGCATTAAACATGTCTTTGAAATTGCATTTTAGTATTATTGCATCGGCATTTTTAGTTTTGATAATTTTGCATCTTTTTAAATAATTTTTCTTTTAAACAATTAACCCGCCTTGCATTTTGTCAAACCAGTCCAGTCCAAGACACAATTTGAATCAGTCCAATCCAACACCATTTCTTTTTAATTTCACCCAAACTTTCATCTTTTATTTCCCCCCCTAAAATCAAACCCACTTTTCATTTTTCTCCCCCCAAAAACTAAACCAAACCCTAAACCTAAATACCCCCTATAAATAAAACCTTACCCCCCTAAACTAAAACCTACCCAACCGCCCACTATAACATTATCAATCAGCCGCAACCCCCATTACCCTCTTTACCCTCTCTCATTTGTTTCTAAAAAAAAACCTAACATGCCCTCTCCCTCACTCCCGTCACTCTCTCACCCCTGCCCCTTCCCTTTTCCCGTCGCCGCCTCGCCCTCTCCCTGAACCACCGTCGACCACCGACGAATCACCACCCACTGCCGACCGCCACTAGCTCCGGCGAACCACCACCATAACCCCACTGTCGCCCCAACCCTATCGGCGAATCCCGCTGCTCCTGCCACCAGTGAACCACCACTGTCTCTTTTACACCATGGCGGCGTCGCTCCGGTATTCTTACCGTCGAAGTGACGCCGCCATCCTCATTTGCTGCTATTGAAACTAGTCGGAGTTTGAAACTCCGGCGACCTATGTGGGTTTGCATTTTTTATGGTTTTATGTTGGACTGATTTTTTTCGTTTGGTATCTTGTTGTGTTTTGTTTTATCTTTTGGGAAACTAGTGTTGGATTCAGTTAATGTTTGATTTTGCACGATTTTGGCTACCTGCCAGAGTTTGAAAACTCCGGCAGTGTTCTGAATTTTCCGACGATATTCTAAAATGTCCGACGTGTTCGATATGCCGCTGCTACTGTTTACTGTTTTTTGGACTGATTTTTGGACTATGGGGTAACTAACCGGAGTTTTAAAAACTTCGAGGACCTCTGGGCTACTTATTTTTGATCTGTTTGGTGCTTTAATTGTTGGGAAGATTTGGCATGATTTCCGTTATTTGGTCGGAGTTCTTAAACTATGGCGGATATCTACTGTTCCGACGAATATATATTGTTCCGGCAAACTGCTCCTACTGCTTTGGCTATTTCTGGACGGATTTTCGACATTTTTGGGCCCTCTAAAACATTCTGGCGAAGTTGGTTAATTCACTGGTGTTATTTTTATTAATTGCTGGACTGATTTTGTATTGTTTTTCAGCCTTTGTTGTCACTGTTTTAGCCATTTTGGCGGACTGATTTTGGCTATGATGCTGGACTGATTTTTAGGCTATTTTTGCTACATTTTTTGTTGGTTTACTGATTTAGAACAAATACTACACTGTTGGTATTTTACTGATTTGAACCAGATGCTACACTTGTTTGGCCGATGAAAAAGTTATCCGTCGATTTTTGAGGTCTCCACAGTTGCAAAGACGGAAAATAAAATAAATGAAGCTTTCTGGGCAAGGATGATTTCTTCCACTTACACCGGATAACCAACATGCATTGTGAGCGAATTCGCATGTGCACTTGTTTAAGGCTCCCACTTTATATATTTTTCATATCCGAGCCCTCTGTGTTTAAAACTATTATTGTTTTGGCGGATATGAAGGTTTTATTTATTTTATTGCTTTTAATAATATTGGTAGATGAAGGAATCTCCGTCGATTTCCAAGGCCTCACTGCAAAAGACGGATTTATTTATTTTTTTGCTTTACTTATTAAATTCCTGTCATTACTTTAGAATTATTTATTCTGATACTAACACTTTTATTAATTGTTTATGCAGGTAGCCGAAGATCATCTTGTGCAGAAAGCCTAAAAAGGGCTAAAAGATGTCCCGGAATGTTATTTTATATCGCATTTAATTTAGTTTTATTATTGTGTAGTACACTTTATTTTAATTATAAATGCTTAGAATAGGTAGAATAAAAAGAGCAATAAATAATTAACCTAGGTTTGAACGAACAACCGCAAGTTAGCGGATCTTGAAGGATGCCTAACCCCTTCCCTTTAGGATAATAAAGAACTCTGATCCAGAATCTCACTAATTTCGCAGACCATTAAATGGAAGTCAATTGCAGTATTTTTATGCTATTTAATAAGTGTCCTAATTCACTATAATAATTAGGTGGCGACTCCTTAAATATATTTTGGAATCAACCATATGTAGCGAGAATCCGTTTCGACTCGCTTAAAATGGGGTGTTACACATAAGCGACTCATTGAGATATCAGGTTCTTGATCATAGCAAGCCCAGGTTAATTAAATATTGCGCCTTATTTTGCTTTTATATTTGTTGTAAATATTTTATATTGCTTGCTTTTATTTGTAATTAACTATTTTAATTGCTACATTATTTTACTGTTTTCCTTAAACTGGCATTCCGCTCATATTTCCTCCACTCTGGAAAATTCACACTCTCACACACTGCACGCGCTGGTGTGCTTCGCGCACCCGCAAATTTCTTTCAAGAACACCCAAAATTTAGGAGAGTTGGCGCTTGCGTGGAGTTAGATCGGTTCGTCTGATCAGCCACGTAGCCTTCTCACTCGAGTTGTCCGCTCGGGAACCTTGCGTCTAATAGGCCAAATCTTAGAAAGCTTAAGATAGAGCTATACCACCCTTTTATATTAGTCATGCATGCATAAACCTTAGGTGGGTTAATCCTTGGTATTAACGCCACAATTAGAAATCCACCAAACTTGTCGACGGGTTTCACAACCCAACGACCCATTAGCATACTATGTGTAGCGTGATGATGATAGACGGATCCAAGCCTGGTCATGACACGCCAAAATTGGAAAAAGTGCACCGTCATTTGGTCGCCATTTCCGACAAAATATTGCAGTTTAACGGCTTGGACCTCTTTATCATAATCCCGCATATTTGGCGTTTAGGCTCACCTCTGGCATAAGGGAGGTCCCAAGCATATTAGGGCACGCGCTTGATTTGCATGTTTTTTGTTTATTATTGTTTGTCGCTAGCAACTTTGTACATATTGTTTAATTCAATAATTGCTCTTTTGTGATTCCGGGCTCGAGCATTTGCATTTTTGCACTTTTTGCTGTCGCATGGCAATCAGGACTTCTACTGCGTAAATCACTCTTGAATAGCGCGACTTGGACTTTGTGAAGCATCAACCACCAGTCCGGTCGAACCAATCAGGGGAGTCTTTGACTATATTGTCACACCTATGCATTTTTATTATTTTTGTCATTTTCCTACTCTCACTCATTTGTCATATTTTTGCAGGAAGACCGTCCTCGCAAATAGTCAAGGGCGGACAACAACAACAACAACAACAACAACAACAAAAAAAAAAATCATTCCAAGAATGAGTGAGTTTTGTTGACGGAAAGAAGTCAGCTTGTACCAGATTCAACAAAGTCTCGCTCTGGGTCTTATATTTTGCATTTTTATACATATTTGCAAATTCAATTGATATATCTATTATTGATTACATAATTCTTTATCATGCATTTTACAACATAATAATTCCGAACTACGCGTGTCTGATTCTCACCACACGGTGTGATACGTAGGCAACTCATTTTGGGTACGACACCACAAAAATAAAAACAAAAAAAAAGTGCATTTCTCACTCATGCATCCCATTCATCATGTTTTCGGGCATTCATTTTACTTTGCATTCGTCCACGATGGACAATCATTTCTTTTGCACAGCTTTATATTGCTATCCTTTCATTGATAAATCTTTTCCAAGCATACATTTTATACCATATTTGAATGAACTACGCACACCTGATTCCCTCGGCGGGATACGTAGGCAGCCCTATTCGGGTTCGGTACCATTTATTCAAAAAATACAAAAAAAAACAATTATTCTGAAAAATACAAAAAAAAAAAACAAATATTTTATTCAAAAAAATACAAAAAAAAAAACGTTATTCAAAAAAAAAAAACATTTTTTTTTTAGTATTATTGTTTGACTTTGTTGATACCAACACAGTTACAAATGTGCATAAAAAAAAAGTGATAATCAGTATGGGTTGACTTTGTGGTAAACCATAGATTCTTTTGGTACCTCTTATTCATACCCGCAGATGACATTGTCTTGCATGTTTCCAAGATAAGAATGAAGCCGACCTCATCGTTTCATATGCATTGTGTGGTGAGTTATTTGAATAAGTTCAATTGCATTGCATTGTGATCTAGAACTTGGCCTGAATGTTTGTTGAGGCGAAATCCTGAGTAACACTCGGTGTAGGAAATGATCGTAGGCTTTCTTTGACCCGTTTGAGCATTTTCAGCCTACCAAATAACATTATCCCTAGTACACCCCTTTGAGCCTAAAACCTATTTTTTGACAACCGCATATTACACCTATACCCTTTCTGAGTGCGTACGCACTATCCCTCTCTTGGCCCGACCTCCTCGAGTGCTTTATAAATGTGCAAGTGGCTGACAAAATTCTAGCTGAAGTTTGAAAAAAAAAAATTGTCAAAGTCTCAAAAAACAAAAGCAGAGACGACTTCACACAAAGAGGAAATCAAAAGCCCCAATATAAAAAGAAAAAGAAAAAAAGAGGGGAATATATGACCCCGAAAAAAAGGTGCTCGAAATGAAAGATTCAAAAGAAGTCAATACAAAAAAACTGGGACAAAAAGAAAGCAAGTCAGCATTAAAACACACAAATATCAAGCATGGACGTAGTCCAACTCTCGAGGAATGATTAGTCACTTTTACCCAAATGATATCCATTCCTTTCCCCAAGCCTACATTACAAGCCCGTGACAAGCCCTACATGATCTTATACTGAGGGTTCTCACATTAGTGGATACTTACATGACGGTCAAGCCTATGGTATCACAATTGCATGCATTGAACATCTTTTTGAGTGTGAGCGTACTTCTCAACGTCCCAAAATTCAAAATACTGGAATATATGTGTGAGATGGAACCTTCTTTCAGTGAGGTATTTGAAACGTGAGATTACGTTTAGTTCGAAACCTTGGATGCAAGCAAGTGTGTCTACACTCAGGTATGTTTGAGGTACTATCCAAATCGTGTGAATTACACGAGTCAATCTCTAGATCAAAACAATAAAAGAACATCCTTATGCACAATACTAATTGTTGGTATCAATCGAGTCGTAATATATCGTCTTCCATTTTTTCAAAAAAAAACAACAAAATGCATATTACATAAAAATTATTTTTGCATCACGAACTACGTCTTGACCTGATTCCCTTGGCGGGATACGTATGCGGCCACATCGGCTTCGGTCCCACATCATTTTAAAATCATAAAAAAATCGTTATTTTTGCATCACGAACTACGTCTTGACACTGATTCCTCGGCGGGATACGTGGCGACCACATCGCTTTCTGGCCCCACATCATTTTAAAATCATAAAAATCGTTATTTTTGCATCACGAACTACGTCTTGACTGATTCCTCGGCAGATACGTGGCGCCACATCGGCCGGTCCACATCATTTTAAAATCATAAAAATCGTTATTTTTGCATCACGAACTACGTCTTGACTGATTCCCCGTGGATACGTGGCGCCACATCGGCCGGTCCCACATCATTTTAAAATCATAAAAAATTATCACGAACTACGTCTTGACTGATTCCTCGGCGGGATCGTAGCGACCACATCGGTCACACCGTTAGAAATATTTCTTCCTTATTTTGCACTGGACTCGATTTTGTCCATATTCTCGCATTAGCTTTTCATTCATTAAAAAAAAAAAATGCTTACCTGATCGCCTTGATAGCGTCAAGATGCAACCTTACCCAGTTCAACATCTTCATTACCAGAAACTGGGACATTTTAAGGAATTCACAGCAAGAAAATGGCAATAGATAGGGAAAAGCAGACCAACTAGGTCTTCACCAAGAATGCAAGCGTCAAGGCCAAAGCTACAGAGTCGACGTTAATCAACCATTCCTTTTCTAAAAAACTCACAAGTTTTCTTTGAGTGCAGGATCTTCATATCAGCGAAGGCAGGAGCACAACAAAAAAAACCAATACGGGTTACAAACACTCGACGTCTATGCAATGACGTTATCTCAACCCAGACGGGTCACAAAGCAGGTACACCCCTAAACCAATGCATTTCATTTTAAGTCTATGCAACGGCTTCATTCATGTTTCGTCTATGCAACGACGAGCATCTGCATCGCGTCTATGCAACGACGCCATTTCATTTAAGCCTATGCAACGGCTTCATCCATGTTTCGTCTATGCAACGACGAGCATCTGCATCGCGTCCATGCAACGACGCATTTTCATTTTAAGCCTATGCAACGACTTCATTCATGTTTCGTCTATGCAACGACGAGCATCTGCATCGCGTCTATGCAACGACGCCTTTTCATTTTAAGCCTATGCAACGGCTTCATTCATGTTTCGTCTATGCAACGACGAGCATCTGCATCGCGTCTATGCAACGACGCCTTTTCATTTTAAGCCTATGCAACGGCTTCATCCATGTTTCGTCTATGCAACGACGAACATCTGCATCGCGTCTATGCAACGACGTCATTTCATTTTAAGCCTATGCAACGGCTTCATTCATGTTTCGTCTATGCAACGACGAGCATCTGCATCGCGTCTATGCAACGACGCCATTTCATTTTAAGTCTATGCAATGGCTTCATTCATGTTTCGCCTATGCAACGACGAACATCTGCATCGCGTCTATGCAACGACGCCATTTCATTTAAGCCTATGCAACGGCTTCATCCATGTTTCGTCTATGCAACGACGAGCATTTGCATCGCGTCCATGCAACGACGCCTTTTCATTTTAAGCCTATGCAACGGCTTCATTCATGTTTCGTCTATGCAACGACGCCATTTCTTTTAAGCCTATGCAACGGCTTCATTCATGTTTCGTCTATGCAACGACGAGCATCTGCATTGCGTCCGAAAACGACGTCATTTCATAAAAGCCTATGCAACGGCTTCATTTATGTTTCGTCTATGCAACGACGAACATCTGCATCGCATCTATGTTTCGTCCATGCAACGACGAGCATCTGCATCGCGTCTATGCAATGACGCCATCAACATCTACAATAACCTTGTCTTTTTCAGCACCACATCACCTGCAACCCAGTGTCAATCATAGTTCGACACTGAGACATTTTTAATCAGCGTCAACTTTGCTTTTTATTTTTTTTGCATCACCACGACCCAGTGTCATCATGATTTGACACTGGGACATTTTTTGGATCTGCATCATCCCTATTTTTGAGTTTCAGTTTATAAAACAGGACAAAATTGGCTACATGTCAACATCTTTGTCCGAAGACTCTTCCATCATCTCCGTACAAAGAGGAGCATGCTGTTGACAGTCAATTTTGACCCGTTTTTTGTATATTTGTTGCAATTCTAAGTATTTTAGCACATCGCATTTTAATCAGCATTTTTTGCATTTTTTATCTTTTTTTGTTAAATTAACCATTATGTTTTGTTAATATTATGTTTTTATTATTGTTACACCGTCGTTTTATTTTAATATTATTTGCATCTTTTAAATAATTAATTGGTATCCGCACTTTTACTTTTAATCAGGCATTAAACATGTCTTAAATATTGCATTTTAGTATTATTGCGTCGGCATTTGCATTTTTATAATCTTGCATCTTTTTAAATAATTTGGTTTTAAATAATTAACCCGCCTTGCATTTTGTCAAACCAGTCCAGTCCAGTCCAAGACACAATTTGAATCAGTCCAAGACACAATTTGAATCAGTCCAATCCAACACCATTTTAATTTCATCCAAACACTCTTTTATTTTCCCCCCTAAAATCAAAACCTACTTTTCATTTTTTTCCCCCAAAAACCAAACTCAAACCCTAAAAACCTACCCTATATATTAAACATTTTCCCCCCTTTTATAAGAGAGGAAGGGCACCACACAAATCAACCTTTTTAAGGAGCCACCGCATGCACTCCTAAAAGCCCCCACACCTCTCGCCTTTGCCTCCCTCTCGCCGCCCTTGCCGCCAATCGCCGCCCTTCGCCGGAGTTCTAAAAACTCCGGCGAACTCCCACACCCCTTTTATTTTTCAGAACCCCAACAAAGAACCTCACCTCTCTAAAAACCTTTCGTCGCCTATCTCCCGTCGTCCAACCCAACCCAATAACCCATCGCTCCGCGACCCCACCATCCGCCACCTCATCCTCGCCTTTCCGCCGCGCGCCTCACCTCACTCACCCTCACTCCTCTTTCCGTCACCTCTCTCCTCGTGACCTCACCCTCTCACTTTCCCGTCGCCAGCAGCCCATTCTCGTCGCCCCACTGCCCGCTGTCACATCACGGCGGCGTCGCTCTGGCATTAGCCGTGGAAGTGACGCCGCCTCTCTTCTCCCTTCACCGTCTCCGTCGATGTGTTTGTCATATCTACTTCTGTTACTATTTTTCTGTGTGTTTGTCGACCGTCGATTATCGTTTTACTAACTTTTGTTGGGCTGATTTATTATTTTGAATGTCGCCGGAGTTTTAACAAACTCCGGCGATCTATGTTATGTTTCGTTTTGGGACTGATTACGAATTGTTTGTTCGTTGGACCCTGTTAGCTCGATTTTCAGTATTTGTTGGTTGTTATCTGTTGTTGGCGGACTGGTTTGATTTTTTGTTCTGGTTATATGCCGGAGCTTTGCTCCGGCGAAGCTTTGAAGTTTCCAGCGGTCATATGGTTATCTGTTGTTGGCTACTGATGCTACTGTTTTTGGCTTTTCTTTTGGGACTGATTTTCGGAAGTTTTGCTACTGATTTTGGCTATTTTTCGGGCTGATTTTCCCTGTATTCTGGGCTATTTTTGCTACATTTTTTGTTGGTTTACTGATTTAGACCAAATACTACACTGTTGGTATTTTACTGATTTGAACCAGATGCTACACTTGTTTGGCCGATGAAAAAGTTATCCGTCGATTTTTGAGGCCTCCACAGTTGCAAAGACGGAAAATAAAATAAATGAAGCTTTCTGGGCAAGGATGATTTCTTCCACTTACACCGGATAACCAACATGCGCTACCGCATAATTCTCGCACCGCACTTGTTTAGCCGTCCCCACTTTATATATTTTTCATATCCGAGCCCTCCGTGTTTAAAACTATTATTGTTTGGCGCGGATATGAAAGTTTTATTTATTTTATTGCTTTTAATAATATTGGCCGATGAAGGAATCTCCGTCTGATTTCCAAGGCCTCCTCTGTGCAAAAGACGGATTTATTTATTTTTTTGCTTTACTTATTAAATTCCTGTCATTACTTTAGAATTATATATTCTGATACTAACACTTTTACTAAGTGTTTATGCAGGTAGCCGGAGATCATCTTGTGCAGAAAGCCTAAAAAGGGCTAAAAGATGTCCCGGAATGTTATTTTATATCGCATTTAATTTAGTTTTATTATTGTGTAGTACACTTTATTTTAATTATAAATGCTTAGAATAGGTAGAATAAAAAGAGCAATAAATATTAACCTAGGTTTGAACGAACAATCGCAAGTTAGCGGATCTTGAAGGATGCCTAACCCCTTCCCTTTAGGATAATAAAGAACCCTGATCCAGAATCTCATTAATTTCGCAGACCATTAAATGGAAGTCAATTGCAGTATTTTTATGCTATTTAATAAGTGTCCTAATTCACTATAATAATTAGGTGGCGACTCCTTAAATACATTTAGGAATCAACCATATGTAGCAGTAATCCCGTTTCCGACTCCGGTTAAAATGGGGTGTTACAGCATGGCGACTCCACTGGGGATATCAGGTTCTTGATCATAGCAAGCCCAGGTTAATTAAATATTGCGCCTTATTTTGCTTTTATATTTGTTGTAAATATTTTATATTGCTTGCTTTTATTTGTAATTAACTATTTTAATTCCTACATTATTTTACTGTTTTCCTTAAACTGGCATTCCGCTCATATTTCCTCCACTCTGGAAAATTCACACTGTCACACACTACACGCGCTGGTGTGCTTCGCGCACCCGCAAATTTCTTTCAAGAACACCCAAAATTTAGGAGAGTTGGCGCTTGCGTGGAGTTAGATCGGTTCGTCTGATCAGCCACGTAGCCTTCTCACTCGAGTTGTCCGCTCGGGAACCTTGCGTCTAATAGGCCAAATCTTAGAAAGCTTAAGATAGAGCTATACCACCCTTTTATATTAGTCATGCATGCATAAACCTTAGGTGGGTTAATCCTTGGTATTAACGCCACAATTAGAAATCCACCAAACTTGTCGACGGGTTTCACAACCCAACGACCCATTAGCATACTATGTGTAGCGTGATGATGATAGACGGATCCAAGCCTGGTCATGACACGCCAAAATTGGAAAAAGTGCACCGTCATTTGGTCGCCATTTCCGACAAAATATTGCAGTTTAACGGCTTGGACCTCTTTATCATAATCCCGCATATTTGGCGTTTAGGCTCACCTCTGGCATAAGGGAGGTCCCAAGCATATTAGGGCACGCGCTTGATTTGCATGTTTTTTGTTTATTATTGTTTGTCGCTAGCAACTTTGTACATATTGTTTAATTCAATAATTGCTCTTTTGTGATTCCGGGCTCGAGCATTTGCATTTTTGCACTTTTTGCTGTCGCATGGCAATCAGGACTTCTACTGCGTAAATCACTCTTGAATAGCGCGACTTGGACTTTGTGAAGCATCAACCACCAGTCCGGTCGAACCAATCAGGGGAGTCTTTGACTATATTGTCACACCTTTGCATTTTTATTATTTTTGTCATTTTCCTACTCTCACTCATTTGTCATATTTTTGCAGGAAGGTTGTCGCGCCCTTTTTCGACCGCGACACTTTTATTTTTCTGAGCTCCTGCTGCTCAAATAAAAAGTTAGAAAATAAATAACAAAATGCTAAAATGTTTTAAAAGAATGCTAAAATTGCAAAAGGTGCTAAAATTGCAAAAGAGTTGCTAGAATGCTAAAGGGTTCGCGGAGTCGCCACCTAATTAGTTTGGGTGAATTAGGACACCTAAATGTTTAACTAGTTTCATGTAAAACATTAACTCCATTTTATGGTCTGCTAAACTTAGTGAGATTCTGGGTAAGGGTTCTTTATTAATCTAGAGGGAAGGGGTTAGGCACCCTCTAAGATCCGCTAACTTGCGGTTGTCCTGCCAAACCTAGGGTAATTATTATATTAGAGAAATGCATGTTTTAGAAAATATTTGAAAGAAAGTATTTAAAACATATAAGATGTATTTTGACCAAAAGAAAGTGTAAGATTTTGTTTTAATATATGTAAAGTTAGTTTTGATGGAAAACATGCAGTCATAAGGTATTTATATGAATTTATTCGATTATATAACATAGAAGTAGTGGTGCAAAATCAATTATGGCACAATATGCATTATAGAACAGTCCTAGCATACAAAGTGTCCATTTAGTAAGCGAAATGATTTTCATATATGAATGATAATGCATTTTGAAAATGGGTTAGGAATTTGATCACAAATAATATCCTAGCTATATGATTGATTATGCAAATGAAGGTTATTGGGTGGTTTATTAGAAATGCTAAACAATGTATGGTGTGCCTAAAGTAATTAACTTAAGGAAAGCAAAATTAAATTAATTTCTATTTATTGATTCAAGGTTTGACTATTCTAAGTATTCTATTAATTACAAAATTAAATAATTAGGCAACAAATTTCAAACAAATAATATAGAAGGTGGATATGATCGCAGCTTCCAAGATGCGCGGCGACGTCGTCTTATCCTATTTTGTCTTAGGAATTTCTGAAGCGGGAATGCAAATGCGGGTGCGGATTGCCATTTGAAATGACTTGCGATGAGTCTCGCCGTGAGACTCTTTATTTTGCTCCGGTGCGTGCCATGTAAAAGTATAAGAAAAGATAAGAATTAGTAAAGTATTCTTTTCTTATCAAAGGCTAAATAACTAATCACGTAAACTCAAAATACATGTATGATTCAATTGTTACTTGATACATTAGTAAAAAAAATAAAACAGGTAAACATCCTATAAGAGATATGCTACTATGAAAACTGGAAAGCTAAGTAAACATCCTGCAAGAGATGTGAACCACATACCAAAATATACATAAGGCTTACTAATATACTTCTAAGCTCACTGGATTGATAAAAACAGATCTGAGAATACAACTCAAAATAAGCCAAATCGAATTCATTCATTCCAACGTGAAACAGGTACCAATTTCTTTAAACTAACTGGAAAATCCAGAATTTTCAAATTATAATTAAAGCCAGAGACATTACACACTCATTTATGCAGGGAAGCAAACCAGTGCTGAACAAATGAGAAGCAGATATGTGTACAACCATACATACGTACCTTATATATTCATTAAGAGATATTATCCTAGATGCAACATATCCAAGAGAAGACAAGCAGGACACAAATAAATTAAACATCTCAGAAGGAGGCTAATATACATAATATTCCTTGAAGATATAACATTCGATTAACTAAACTTGTTTATAACAACAAATCTTGTGCAACCCATCAAGTTATAAAAGGAAAGAAGTGATGACTATACTAGTTCTGACAAAAGCGACTTTGACAAATACCAACAAATTCACATAGGCTGCAGAGCTCCTAACACAATGCTGGAGAAGTCTTAATAAAACTAAAGAATTGGGTATTATATTAAATCTAGAACCAGTAAGATGGACAGACAGGGTATCCAGGCTCTTCAGTCATAAAATGATTCGAAGAGTCAAGTTAATGTTGACTCAAAACATTTTCATGCTCAGTTAAACAGCATACTGATTATGTAAACTAAGAAAGACTTGAGGGATATTGTATGCTAACAAGAGGAAAAAAATCGTATCAAAATAGACAAAGTGAATTGGTAGCCATTTAAGGAAATTTGGAATAGAACAGTGGACACTTTTGGTTCAGAAAAATGTGTAAGAAACAGCATGTAGAAGAGAAGAGGTACACAATAATTTAACCTATACAAATAGCATTCTATATGAAACATGATTTAGTATACTCACACAATGTCCAGCGACATCACTCATAAAGCTTCTTTTCATACTAAATTTTATAAAAATATAGATCTATATGCATATTAGTAAAGACTCAGAACTAAACATTCTCATACTATATTCTCAATCACATAGGCATATGACTAAATCAAATTCACATGTATATAAGTTCATGAAGAAGCTAAAAGGTGCTACTCCTCAAATAAACTCATAACATGTAAAAGACCAAATCAATAGGCAACATACTTGTATACAAATGATTCAAGTAGCAATAGCACCACACAATACGTCATATATCTATTTGAAACATATTGCACAGTGACTTAATAGGCTCGACCATAATAATGAATGTTAACAACGTCTTGAATTTGAATCATTATCGTAACGCAGCTAATCGAAAACCAAACAACCATCGAAATAACAAACTATTCGGGTAGCATTGAGTCATACACATCCTACAATTTTCAACATCATATTCATCATCTAACACATATTTGATACAAATACGCACAGAAATACAAGAATGGACTGAAATCGAGAGGGAGTCGAATTTACCTTCTCCGGACAGCGAATCGGGGCAGCGTATCAAGTCGTCGGCCCACTCGACGGGTTTCGGTTTTGCGAGGTGAAACAAAAGGGGAGGCTTAACTTGCTGGTTTCTTGGCTTAGCGTTTGCTATTGCTTTCTGATTGAATCCCCGGATGCTAATTTTTCGAATCTCTGAGTACGACTAATGCTAACTCCAAATGATTCTTGCTTGTCTTCTCTCTATTTTCGAATGTCCTGCCCTGGATCGATTGATTTTCGATGGAGAGCTCCCACTGTTCTGGATGCATGCACTGGTTTTGCCCTCCAAGATCGATGCCAAGAGCCTGCTCTTCATGTCCGATAGTCGTCCGTATTTATACCCCTTTTTCGTTCTAAGATTTAAATCCTAAATTTGGAAAGGGGATCTTCATTTTATTCTATGGAGTCTGGAAGTTTTAGCCAGACAATCAAGGCCATTCGATTTCCATTTTTGCCTCCTAAAAATCGTGATTTGCGAGACGATTATAGGACGGATTTTAAGGGATTTTAGAATGATTTATGGTGTATTTTGGTTATGGTAAGGTTTGGACGAGGATATTTTGGTTGCACCGGATTTTCCAACCGGAAAATCCGGCGAGGATATCGTGCGCGTTGTTTGAATAGCGTGGAAGGTGCGGCTGGTTCTTAGGTTTTTGTTGAGAGAGAAGGGTCGTTGGGTATTGAATGGGAAGATGATGGATAAAATAAGGAATGGGCTGCTGGGCTTGGGCGACGGGTAAGGGGCTGGGCCTGCGGGTCGCGGGTAGTGGGCTGAAGAGGTTTAGGCTGGGTAGTTTAAATTAGGGTATTAGTATTAAGAGTTTTAATTAGTTTAATTAGTTTTTTTAGGCTAGTTAATTAGTTAATTAGTAGTAAATTAAATTAATAAATTGTGCTTAAATTATTTTAGGTGCTTTGAGCTTGAGTTTAAATTCTTAATAAAACTAACGACGGACATGCTATTTAATTAATGCTTAATACTTTAGAATGCGGCGCTATTATTTAAAATCTTATTATTGTGCATTATTGCGAAGTTAAATTAAAAATGCATTGAGTTTATATTAAATTACTTAAATGCGAATGCAAATGCGATATTTAAGAATTGTTTAAAGCCTTATAAATGCGACGCTATTAAAATGCATGTATTAGATTAAGATTGATTTTTAAATTATAAATGACTATGACATTCTCTTGCGTATTAATAAATGCGGTTATGCTACTTGACACGACGTCATTGCTAAATTAATTATTTTATGTATTTATTAATTATTTAAGAATTACGACAAAGCTTAAAGTTAATAGGTGCGGGCGCGGGACTCTAAATGCTTAAGACTCTACGTAAGACGCGATGTCGTTATTAAATTAATTATTTATGCCTGTATTTAATGTTTTATTGTTGTATTTTATTATAAAAATCCTAAAATTATTTTACAAAATTAGTGTAATTTTATAGTTAATGGCTGGACGGGAGGGTTAAAATTGGGTGTCAACAGATGTCCCTCTTTGTATGGAGATGATGGAAGAATCTTGGACAAAGACGTTGACTTCATGCCAATTTTGTCTCGATCTTCGAATTGCGAGAAATCTTTGGGCGGTAGATAAAGTGGCGCAAAAATCAAAAGCGCCCCGGTGTCGAGTTATGACGACACTGGGATACCATGGTCTAAACACCAAGGCGGGCTAATGCGGGCTTAAAGATGTCCCAGATGTCGAGTTATGATGACCTTTGGGCTATGGTCTAAAAGTAAAAGAAAATAAGCGGCTTGAACACAGGTGTCTTGCTATGGCTTGTGGTCTTTGGGTTCTATGGTGATGTGGGCGAGTGGGCCGACGCTGAGCCGCTACGCGTCGTTGGGAAGGTTGGCCCCAACAGTTGCCGGTTATTTGTAAGAGAAAATCCACGTTGTGCTCACTGCTGCATAAGACTTGAACAAGCGGTTAGTGCATAAGCTGCTAAGGCAAAATAATTTTAAAAACAATGTAGCGTGAATAGAAAAGATTATCTGTAAAGCGCGATGCTTGTGTTGATGCGATTTTGTGAATGCTGTGATTTTCATCCTTGCACAGACGTGTTGCGATTGTGTACGCGGGTATATTGTCCTGCTGCGGTGTCACGTGTACTAAAGCTCAAGAAAGAGTTAGTGCATGCTTCTAAGACGGAATAATAAAGCATGCGTAGAAATGCAATTTGGGAGTATAGAAATCGCCCCTGCGTGATATCACGATGATGGCGTCGTTTCGGACTTGTCGTCGTTTTGGACTTGTCGTCGTTTTGGACGTGGCGTCGTTTTGGGCCTTGAGTCGTTCCGGACTGAGTCGTTTGGACTTGTCGTTTTGGACTTGTAAATGCGTTTTGGACGTGGCGTCGTTTCGGACGCGAGTCGTTTCGGACTTCGGAGTCGTTTTGGACTCGGCGTCGTTTTGGGCGTGGTGTCGCTTTCGGACTTAGCGTCGTTTTGGACGTGGCGTCGTTTTGGGCCTTGAGTCGTTTCGGACTCGGCGTCGTTTTGGGCGTGGCGTCGTTTTGGACTTAGCGTCGTTTTGGACGTGGCGTCGTTTGGACTTGGCGTCGTTTTTGGACTTGTTCTGCTGCTCGCGTAGACTAAAGCTCGAGAAGAGTTAGTGCATGCTTCTAAGACGAATAATAAAGCATGAATGATAAAAATGCAATTTTGAGAACGAGAAAATCTTCCTTATGTAATATCGATGATGGCGTCGTTTCGGACTTCTTTGTCTTGATGCGTCGTTATGCGGGCGTGTTCTTCTTGGCGTCGTTGCGTGGACTCATTTGTCTTGATAACGTCGTTACTGGGCGATATTCTTCTTTGGCGTCGTCGTGTGGACTTCGATCACGTCGTTATGCGGGCGTGTTCTTCTTTGGCGTCATTGCGTAGACTTGTTGTCTTGATAACGTCATTGCGGACGTATTCTTCTTTGGCGTTATTGCGTGGACTTCTTGATCACGTCGTTATGCGGGCGTGTTGTTCTTGATAACGTCGTTGCACGGGCGTGTTCTTTGCTCGCAGTAGAATAAATGCTCCTGAGCTAAGCTTGAGAAAGCGTTAGTGTATACTGTTTAAACCAAATGATAAATATATATGAGAAGTGCAATTTTAGGGGTAGAGATGTAGTCACGATATGTGAATCTTTGAGATGTTGTGGGTCTTTGAGATGTCGTTGTTGTGTGCGAATTTGACTTTGTGTCAGAGTGATGCGCTCGGCTTTGTTCTGAACTTTGAGTTTTGATTGCTGATTACGCTTTTTCTTTGCTCTGCTTTTTGTATTTTATACGCTAATATGAAGAACTTTGTTGTATCCTCCGCTAATATGAAGGACTGCGCTCAAAGAAAGTTTTGTGAGTTTTGGGGCGGTTGATCGCGTTGACCTTAGACTCTTGATGCTCGGATGTCTGTCTTGTTTGGACTCATCACCCACTGCAGTTTCCTACCTTGTCCCAGTTTTGAAAAGGGTGTTTGGCACGAGGGTCTCGATGGAGTTGCTTGTATGTTATGTGCATTCTTGTTATTTTAGCACGAAGGAAAGTTTCCTAATGGTGTGGCCAGCGGATTTAGGCGCTACGTATCCCGTGAGGAATCAGTCATGGCGTAGTTCATTACAAGTGAAATTGGGTAAAATTAAAATTTCTAGATGTGGGACCCAGGCGAGGCGGCGCTGCGTATCCGCGAGAATCGGGTCAAACGTAGTTCGATTACATATAAAGGGCAAAATGCATTAAACCGACTATTTCGGGACTCGGCGGGTGCGAGAACGCAGTCCATTTCTTCCCGCTTTGTGTCTTCAAGCCGGGTCTTGGCGGGATCACCTCTTGCGACACAACTAGGCGAATGACTTATTCAATGGTTAAACAATCTCCGTGAGAGCACTCCTTTCTATGGCGGTTGGTTGATGTTTCAACTTTCTTCCCTTTACGGTGGCGTAATAGTCCCTTCAATTTGTCTTCTTCATTTTCATTATCATGCTCATAGGCGTCTTCGTAACCGGAAGAAAGTTATTATTTGCATTGAGAGGAGCATCTTTCGGTGAATGACTCCTTCGATTAATTCTCTACTACGTCGCCCGAGTGTATAGCAATTTCGATGTCGTGTCATACTTGCCGGAGTGGTATGCACAATGTCTAGTCTTATCGTGCCCTGGGAAGTAGGCACAGGAGTATTTACGGGAATTGGATGGAGTATTCTGCGGACTTTCGACTTCATACACTTGAGCTATGGGCTCGGCTAAAGGTGTATAGGTTTTGTTGGTTTTCTTTCGGCATCTACGGGGTTTGGGTCCATTAGAGTGCGAGTTCGTGATTGTGGTGAGTATTTTGGATATCTTTGGTTGGGTATGGTACACGAGGATATGGGGTGGCGTGATCTTGATAATATGGTATGGGTTAGTGTTTTGGTAAGAAGGCGGTGGGCTTTGATATCTTGGATGTTGTTACGCCCGTGCTCTTGAATGACCGTGATGGAGGTGATCGTCTCTTCTCCTGGAGGTACCTCCGATGGAATTTGATGCCTTTGCTCTGCTAGTTACTGCGAAGTGTCAAGTTGTAATCTGCTGTCTTAATGCCTACTTACACGAAGTCGACCATTATTACGACTTCTGCAAAAATTAGCCCAATTACACTGATCATTCTTTCATAATATGTCGCGTCTTTTAACGACTGCAAGAACAAGGTGGTCATTTCGCTCTGCCATCGGAGGTTGGACCTTTGCTGCTTCTGACCGCCACCTTAGGGCGTATTCCCTGAAAGTTTACGTAGATTTCTTTTCAAGTTTCATAAGATAAAATCTGTCGGGGCGATTGTCGATGTTGAACCTGAATCTATCCATGAAATCTTGTGCCATGGCATTCCAACCGTCCCATTTTCGAGGGTCTTGGCATGTGTACCAATCCAGCGCCTCGCCGGTTAGACTCCTGATGAATAGCTTCATGATGATTGCTTGATTTTTACCAACTCCAATCAATTTATCGCAATATGACCTTAGATGAGCTCGAGGATTCCCCTTTCCATCAAACATGTCAAATTTGGGCACCTTGTACCCCATAGGTAATTCAACGTCAGGGTGCATACATAAGTTTTCATATTCTAAACCTTCCTCCCTTGTTCATCCAATGCTTTTGAATGCCTCTTTCAAGCTACAGATTTCTTTTGCCACATTTTCATCAGCTCTAGCTCGGGTCTGCCGCTCCATTTCCTTGTATTGATCTGTCTCTTGAGAGGATGCATGCACAATAAATGGTTGGCTTTCGGTCGGATGTGCTAATCCCTCATATTGTTTGTGTGCCATCTGCTCGTATTGGGTGGCTTGGCAATTTGGGTTGAGTGGGGAGATATAAGTAGGTGGAGGTTGAGATGTGTATATAGTGAACGGATCATTTTGGAGGTCGGTTTGCAAATTGACCTGGCGAGTGACATTTTGGTGTGAGCTGGTATGTTGCGGCTTCTGCGGGGAGCTTTGGAGAAGTGGAGGCTCAAGGGCTTGTGACACGATTGCATTTGTCCCTTGCTCTGGGAGTGGTGCATTCAAGCTAATAGACATGTTTGTGATATCTCGGAGCCTTTCTATTTCGGCTTGCATGATTTCCATTTGCTGCAATAGTTTGGCGAGGTGTTGATCATTGGTGTTTCTCCTTTCTGACGCCTCTGCATCCTCTACATGAACGGGGATGAGTCCTAAGTTGTTTCGTCCCGGTGCTTCTGGATTGGTCATTTATTGGATGATTGTGCTTCTACTAGTCAACGCGAATCAACCTTTTGGGGAATAAGCTAGGCAAAAATAAACCTTTAACAAATAAGGCAAACCAAGTTAGTATAATATGCAAAAGCTGCGGGCAATATATACAAATAAGCAAATTGCAAATCAAGTGCGTGTTCTAACATGTTTGGGACCTCTTTATGCCAGAGGTAGGCCTAAACGCCAGATATGCGAGATTATGATAAATTTGTCCAAGCCATTTGTAATGCCTTCGTTGGAAATGGCGACCAAATGACGGTGCACTTTTCCCAATTTCAGCATGTCATGATTGGGTTTGGATTAAATGCATCATTGTCACGCTACACATAATATCTTTGGTTGGTCGTTGGGTTGCGAAACCCGTCGACAAGTTTGGTGTTTTCCTAATTGTGGTGTCGATGCAGAGACCGACCCACCTAAGGTAAATGTATGCATGCCCTAAAATAAGGGTGGTATAGCTCTATCCTGAGTTGCTAAGATTTGGCTTTTTCTAGACGCAAGGTTCCCGAGCGGACAACTCGAGTGAGAAGGCTACGCGGCTGATCAGACGAACCGATCTAACTCCGTGCAGGCGCCAACTCTCTTAAAATTTGGGTATTTGAAGAAATTTGCGGGTGCGCGAAGCACACCAGCGCGTGAGTGTGTGATTGTGTGAATTTTCCAGAGTGGAAGAAATATGAGCGGAATGCCAGTTTAAGGAAAGCAGTAAAGCAGGTAGCAATCAAAAATAAATAAAACAAAATACAACACACAAAAATTAAATGCCAAAGTAATTGCCAAATAATTATCCTAGATCTGTTGTGGTTAAGAACCTAAAGTCCCCAGCGGAGTCGCCATTTCTGTCGCGCCCTTTTTCGACCGCGACACTTTTATTTTTCTGAGCTCCTGCTGCTCAAATAAAAAGTCAGAAAATAAATAACAAAATGCTAAAATGTTTTAAAAGAATGCTAAAATTGCAAAAGGTGCTAAAATTGCAAAAGAGTTGCTAGAATGCTAAAGGGTTCGCGGAGTCGCCACCTAATTAGTTTGGGTGAATTAGGACACCTAAATGTTTAACTAGTTTCAAGTAAAACATTAACTCCATTTTATGGTCTGCTAAACTTAGTGAGATTCTGGGTAAGGGTTCTTTATTAATCTAGAGGGAAGGGGTTAGGCACCCTCTAAGATCCGCTAACTTGCGGTTGTCCTGCCAAACCTAGGGTAATTATTATATTAGAGAAATGCATGTTTTAGAAAATATTTGAAAGAAAGTATTTAAAACATATAAGATGTATTTTGACCAAAAGAAAGTGTAAGATTTTGTTTTAATATATGTAAAGTTAGTTTTGATGGAAAACATGCAGTCATAAGGTATTTATATGAATTTATTCGATTATATAACATAGAAGTAGTGGTGCAAAATCAATTATGGCACAATATGCATTATAGAACAGTCCTAGCATACAAAGTGTCCATTTAGTAAGCGAAATGATTTTCATATATGAATGATAATGCATTTTGAAAATGGGTTAGGAATTTGATCACAAATAATATCCTAGCTATATGATTGATTATGCAAATGAAGGTTATTGGGTGGTTTATTAGAAAGGCTAAACAATGTATGGTGTGCCTAAAGTAATTAACTTAAGGAAAGCAAAATTAAATTAATTTCTATTTATTGATTCAAGGTTTGACTATTCTAAGTATTCTATTAATTACAAAATTAAATAATTAGGCAACAAATTTCAAACAAATAATATAGAAGGTGGATATGATCGCAGCTTCCAAGATGCGCGGCGACGTCGTCTTATCCTATTTTGTCTTAGGAATTTCTGAAGCGGGAATGCAAATGCGGGTGCGGATTGCCATTTGAAATGACTTGCGATGAGTCTCGCCGTGAGACTCTTTATTTTGCTCCGGTGCGTGCCATGTAAAAGTATAAGAAAAGATAAGAATTAGTAAAGTATTCTTTTCTTATCAAAGGCTAAATAACTAATCACGTAAACTCAAAATACATGTATGATTCAATTGTTACTTGATACATTAGTAAAAAAAATAAAACAGGTAAACATCCTATAAGAGATATGCTACTATGAAAACTGGAAAGCTAAGTAAACATCCTGCAAGAGATGTGAACCACATACCAAAATATACATAAGGCTTACTAATATACTTCTAAGCTCACTGGATTGATAAAAACAGATCTGAGAATACAACTCAAAATAAGCC
Organism: Przewalskia tangutica; assembly: GCA_029844215.1. NCBI lineage: Eukaryota > Viridiplantae > Streptophyta > Magnoliopsida > Solanales > Solanaceae > Przewalskia > Przewalskia tangutica. The sequence goes on from CM056734.1 coordinate 107,282,172, forward strand.
AAATCGAATTCATTCATTCCAACGTGAAACAGGTACCAATTTCTTTAAACTAACTGGAAAATCCAGAATTTTCAAATTATAATTAAAGCCAGAGACATTACACACTCATTTATGCAGGGAAGCAAACCAGTGCTGAACAAATGAGAAGCAGATATGTGTACAACCATACATACGTACCTTATATATTCATTAAGAGATATTATCCTAGATGCAACATATCCAAGAGAAGACAAGCAGGACACAAATAAATTAAACATCTCAGAAGGAGGCTAATATACATAATATTCCTTGAAGATATAACATTCGATTAACTAAACTTGTTTATAACAACAAATCTTGTGCAACCCATCAAGTTATAAAAGGAAAGAAGTGATGACTATACTAGTTCTGACAAAAGCGACTTTGACAAATACCAACAAATTCACATAGGCTGCAGAGCTCTAACACAATCTTTGGAGAAGTCTTAATAAAACTAAAGAATTGGGTATTATATTAAATCTAGAACCAGTAAGATGGACGGACAGGGTATCCAGGCTCTTCAGTCATAAAATGATTCGAAGAGTCAAGTTAATGTTGACTCAAAACATTTTCATGCTCAGTTAAACAGCATACTGATTATGTAAACTAAGAAAGACTTGAGGGATATTGTATGCTAACAAGAGGAAAAAAATCGTATCAAAATAGACAAAGTGAATTGGTAGCCATTTAAGGAAATTTGGAATAGAACAGTGGACACTTTTGGTTCAGAAAAATGTGTAAGAAACAGCATGTAGAAGAGAAGAGGTACACAATAATTTAACCTATACAAATAGCATTCTATATGAAACATGATTTAGTATACTCACACAATGTCCAGCGACATCACTCATAAAGCTTCTTTTCATACTAAATTTTATAAAAATATAGATCTATATGCATATTAGTAAAGACTCAGAACTAAACATTCTCATACTATATTCTCAATCACATAGGCATATGACTAAATCAAATTCACATGTATATAAGTTCATGAAGAAGCTAAAAGGTGCTACTCCTCAAATAAACTCATAACATGTAAAAGACCAAATCAATAGGCAACATACTTGTATACAAATGATTCAAGTAGCAATAGCACCACACAATACGTCATATATCTATTTGAAACATATTGCACAGTGACTTAATAGGCTCGACCATAATAATGAATGTTAACAACGTCTTGAATTTGAATCATTATCGTAACGCAGCTAATCGAAAACCAAACAACCATCGAAATAACAAACTATTCGGGTAGCATTGAGTCATACACATCCTACAATTTTCAACATCATATTCATCATCTAACACATATTTGATACAAATACGCACAGAAATACAAGAATGGACTGAAATCGAGAGGGAGTCGAATTTACCTTCTCCGGACAGCGAATCGGGGCAGCGTATCAAGTCGTCGGCCCACTCGACGGGTTTCGGTTTTGCGAGGTGAAACAGAAGGGGAGGCTTAACTTGCTGGTTTCTTGGCTTAGCGTTTGCTATTGCTTTCTGATTGAATCCCCGGATGCTAATTTTTCGAATCTCTGAGTACGACTAATGCTAACTCCAAATGATTCTTGCTTGTCTTCTCTATTTTCGAATGTCACCTCGGATCGATTGATTTTCGATGGAGAGCTCCCGGCTCGATGCGGATGCACCGGTTTTGCCCTCCAAGATCGATGCGAGCCGCTTCTTCATGTCCGATAGTCGTCGTATTTATACCCTTTTTCGTTCTAAGATTTAAATCCTAAATTTGGAAAGGGATCTTCATTTTATTCTATGGAGTCGGAAGTTTTAGCCAGACAATCAAGGCCATTCGATTTCCATTTTTGCCTCCTAAAAATCGTGATTTGCGAGACGATTATAGGACGGATTTTAAGGGATTTTAGAATGATTTATGGTGTATTTTGGTTATGGTAAGGTTTGGACGAGGATATTTTGGTTGCACCGGATTTTCCAACCGGAAAATCCGGCGAGGATATCGTGCGCGTTGTTTGAATAGCGTGGAAGGTGCGGCTGGTTCTTAGGTTTTTGTTGAGAGAGAAGGGTCGTTGGGTATTGAATGGGAAGATGATGGATAAAATAAGGAATGGGCTGCTGGGCTTGGGCGACGGGTAAGGGGCTGGGCCTGCGGGTCGCGGGTAGTGGGCTGAAGAGGTTTAGGCTGGGTAGTTTAAATTAGGGTATTAGTATTAAGAGTTTTAATTAGTTTAATTAGTTTTTAGGCTAGTTAATTAGTTAATTAGTAGTAAATTAAATTAATAAATTGTGCTTAAATTATTTTAGGTGCTTTGAGCTTGAGTTTAAATTCTTAATAAAACTAACGACGGACATGCTATTTAATTAATGCTTAATACTTTAGAATGCGGCGCTATTATTTAAAATCTTATTATTGTGCATTATTGCGAAGTTAAATTAAAAATGCATTGAGTTTATATTAAATTACTTAAATGCCGAATGCAAGTACGATATTTAAGAATTGTTTAAAGCCTTATAAATGCGACGCTATTAAAATGCATGTATTAGATTAAGATTGATTTTAAATTATAAATGACTATGACATTCTCTTGCGTATTAATAAATGCGGTTATGCTACTTGACACGACGTCATTGCTAAATTAATTATTTTATGTATTTATTAATTATTTAAGAATTACGACAAAGCTTAAAGTTAATAGGTGCGGGCGCGGGACTCTAAATGCTTAAGACTCTACGTAAGACGCGATGTCGTTATTAAATTAATTATTTATGCCTGTATTTAATGTTTTATTGTTGTATTTTATTATAAAAAATCCTAAAAATTATTTTACAAAATTAGTGTAATTTTATAGTTAATGGCTGGACGGGAGGGTCAAAATTGGGTGTCAACAAAGGTCGTCCTCGCAAATAGTCAAGGGCGGACAACAACAACAACAACAACAACAAAAAAAAAAAATCATTCCACGAATGAGTGAGTTTTGTTGACGGAAAGAAGTCAGCTTATACCAGATTCAACAAAGTCTCGCTCTGGGTCTTATATTTTGCATTTTTATACATATTTGCAAATCCAATTGATATATCTATTATTGATTACATAATTCTTTATCATGCATTTTACAACATAATAATTCCGAACTACGCGTGTCTGATTCTCACCACACGGTGTGATACGTAGGCAACTCTTTTTGGGTACGACACCACAAAAATAAAAACAAAAAAAAAAATGCATTTCTCACTCATGCATCTCATTCATCATGTTTTCGGGCATTCATTTTACTTTGCATTCGTCCACGATGGACAATCATTTCTTTTGCACAGCTTTATATTGCTATCCTTTCATTGATAAATCTTTTCCAAGCATACATTTTATACCATATTTGAATGAACTACGCACACCTGATTCCCTCGGCGGGATACGTAGGCAGCCCTATTCGGGTTCGGTATCATTTATTCAAAAAATAAAAAAAAAAAAATAATTATTCGAAAAATACAAAAAAAAAAAAGAACAAATATTTTATTCAAAAAAATACAAAAAAAAAAACGTTATTAAAAAAAAAACATTTTTTTTTAGTATTATTGTTTGACTTTGTTGATACCAACACAATTACAAATGTGCATAAAAAAAAAAAGTGATAATCAGTATGAGTTAACTTTGTGGTAAACCATAGATTCTTTTGGTGCCTCTTATTCATACCCGCAGATGACATTGTCTTGCATGTTTCCAAGATAAGAATGAAGTCGACCTCATCGTTTCATATGCATTGTGTGGTGAGTTATTTGAATAAGTTCAATTGCATTGCATTGTGATCTAGAACTTGGCCTGAATGTTTGTTGAGGCGAAATCCTGAGTAACACTCGGTGTAGGAAATGATCGTAGGCTTTCTTTGACCCGTTTGAGCATTTTCAGCCTACCAAATAACATTATCCCTAGTACACCCCTTTGAGCCTAAAACCTATTTTTTAACAACCGCATATTACACCTATACCCTTTCTGAGTGCGTACACACTATCCCTCTCTTGGCCCGACCTCCTCGAGTGCTTTATAAATGTGCAAGTGGCTGACAAAATTCTAGCTGAAGTTTGAAAAAAAAAAAAAATTGTCAAAAGTCTCAAAAAAGAAAAGCAGAGACGACTTCACACAAAGAGGAAATCAAAAACCCCAATATAAAAAGAAAAAGAAAAAAAAAGGGGAATATATGACCCCGAAAAAAAGGTGCTCGAAATGAAAGATTCAAAAGAAGTCAATACAAAAAAACTGGGACAAAAAGAAAGCAAGTCAGCATTAAAACACACAAATATCAAGCATGGACGTAGTCCAACTCTCGAGGAATGATTAGTCACTTTTACCCAAATGATATCCATTCCTTTCCCCAAGCCTACATTACAAGCCCGTGGACTGATTTTGGATTGTTTTTCAGCCTTTGTTGTCACTGTTTTAGCCATTTTGGCGGACTAATATTGGCTATGATGCTGGACTGATTTTTAGGCTATTTTTGCTACATTTTTGCTGGTTTGCTGATTTAGAACAAATACTACACTGTTGGTATTTTACTGATTTGAACAGGATGCTACACTTGTTTGGCCAATGAAAAAGTTATCCGTCGATTTTTGAGGCCTCCACAGTTGCAAAGACGGAAAATAAAATAAATGAAGCTTTCTGGGCAAGGATGATTTCTTCCACTTACACCGGATAACCAACATGCGCTGGCAGGGTGAATTCTCGCATGTGCGCACTTGTTTAGGTCCCCCCACTTTATATATTTTTCATATCTGAGCCCTCCGTGTTTAAAATTATTATTGTTTTGGCGCGGATATGAAGGTTTTATTTATTTTATTGCTTTTAATAATATTGGCCGATGAAGGAATCTCCGTCTGATTTCCAAGGCCTCCTCTGTGCAAAAGACGGATTTATTTATTTTTTTGCTTTACTTATTAAATTCCTGTCATTACTTTAGAATTATTTATTCTGATACTAACACTTTTACTAAGTGTTTATGTAGGTAGCCGGAGATCATCTTGTGCAGAAAGCCTAAAAAGGGCTAAAAGATGTCCCAGAATGTTATTTTATATCGCATTTAATTTAGTTTTATTATTGTGTAGTACACTTTATTTTAATTATAAATGCTTAGAATAGGTAGAATAAAAAGAGCAATAAATAATTAACCTAGGTTTGAACGAACAACCGCAAGTTAGCGGATCTTGAAGGATGCCTAACCCCTTCCCTTTAGGATAATAAAGAACCCTGATCCAGAATCTCACTAATTTCGCAGACCATTAAATGGAAGTCAATTGCAGTATTTTTATGCTATTTAATAAGTGTCCTAATTCACTATAATAATTAGGTGCCGACTCCTTAAATACATTTAGGAATCAACCATATGTAGCAGTAATCCCGTTTCCGACTCCGGTTAAAATGGGGTGTTACAGTCGTCAATACTTGAACATGCGATGTTAGGCTTACTTCCACATTATCGTATATATGTTTTGTTACTCTTAATATTGGCTCGACAAAGATTTGTGCCATTAGTAGTAGGTACAAAGTTAAGCGCTGTCTGCGTCGATCGAAGGCCTTATCGCCACTGTCCAGGCCCTCCCCATCTTAGCATGTCCTTTTTTCTTTACTTGGAGTCCGAGGTTAAATACATCAATATATGCTTTAGGACTGTTGCTACGTGCATAATTTATGAACCACACTACCACAAGTGAGATAGGCCAACCCCACGCTTGGTTTGGTTAATGCATTGGCACGCACCCCTTCTGTTAAGAAGTTTATTCTGTCCTGGCGTCTTTACCTGTTGTCAATATGCAAGCTACTTGTTTTTTTTCTAATGCATGATATATCTGTTAACTAGATTTTTTTCCTTTCTTTCAAATCTGTGTATGAGTTGGGTTTCCTATGCCTATTGATATGCATCTATTGGACTGATCATGTGCCATAGTTCCTGTATTTAAATGACAGATCAGTTCCCTTTCTGCCCTGTCCTTGCATACCTGCTAGTTGATTAATGTTGTGCCTGTTACATCTTGAGGCCAATGGTTGAATCATGACATAACTGGTCATATATTGTTTCTTTTTCTCTTGTTAGTATGTGAATCTATATCTATAACTTGTAATCTGATCTGATTCGTAGTGTATGTGAACACGTGTTTGGGCCTGTCTATTATTTTTTTCTCTCCTCTTTTTGTTACTGCGTACTGCCCCATCTGTTTGCTTGATGAGATGGCTTCAAGAATAGGGAATCACCAAAGCCTACTGTTTACTTGTCTTCACTTGGAACTGTTGGATGTTGCGTATGATATTAGAAGTTGGTTTGTGCTGTCTGCATACCTGCCCATCCTTATTTCTTTTTACCACCTCCTGGCTGCTTATTCCCGTCTTATATTGTCATCTGTTGGTCTTTATGTGCATGCTTGCTTAAATACAAACTATGTGTCAAGTGCTTGTTTGTTATTTAAATAAATTTGGGCATATACTAAACCTTATCTTCTTTTTTTTACATGGCACGCATTGGAGCTAAACGAAGAGTCGAACTGAATATCTGTACCTGCGGGCATGAACGCAGCCCCCCGAGGAAAGGGGTCGATTTAAATAATGTCTTGAGTATGTAAAACATGGCATCGTAAGAAAGATCATAACTGGCCAAAGGATATCATGAGACAAGTATAATAATCAAATTACCATTTCAACTGTGTCATATACGAATGAGAGTCAACTGTTCCTTATAAAGTGAGAGTCATGTATGTCCATATAAAATCATCATATATACATAAACTGTCCGACCCTCTGGTGAGGGACGCGGTGAAATGTACTATCCTGGGTATTTGTGCCCGCATCATATGTACATAAACTGTCCGACCCTCCAGGGAAGGACGTGGTGAACATATAAGGTATACTTCCCGGCCCATTCTGGGACGCGGTAAAGTCATATAAGGTATATTGTCCGGTCCATTCTGGGACGCGGTAAAGTCATATAAGGTATCTGCGCGCGTATCTGCCCGGCCCCGGACGCGGTGAAATGATATAATCACATTAGCATGAGTAGAATATCATGAATAGCTTTATACATATCAAATCGTCACTTGTCTCTCAATGGAATTGATAAAAGACACTATCATATCATGTATCATTTTAAAATATCCTTTGGAAACTCAAGGCACTTATCATATCATGAATCATTTTAAAACATCATTTGGAAACTCAATAAAATCATTAAATGAACTTTTTACTAGAAAGTCAAAGGCACTTCTCATGACACATATCTTTAGAAATTAAACTGTGTAGAAATCATGTACGTCTGTCGTACGTTCATTAAATCATGCCAAAAAGAAAGAAGAAAGAGTTTCACAACCTTATTGACGAACTAACCAACTCAACAATCTTGATAAGTCTTGACTAGCACTTCAACCTATAATAGTAGTAACATATCCATTAACCTTATGATTACTAGCATTCGTAATAATTGAATGGTAACTCGCTTTATTTTCTATAGAAATTTTGGCAGCACTTCCCTATTTATGTGCGCAGCCACAACTTACAAATAGAGCCAGCAATATCAAATAACAATCACAACGTAAGGATATAACAAAAACAATCCCAAATATTCCCTTTCCGCCATCATAACACATCCCTTCTCTTTTACACTTATGCAATACAACAACCAAGGTGATTACTACACCTATTTCTCATGTTAATACAACCCTTAATCCTTATTAGAACAACCTTAAAACAGTCCATCAACTCTAGCGACAACAACAAGAGTTTGAGTCCTATAATTAGCAACATAACACCTTTTTTACACTATAATTTCCTTAAGACATGTATTAGTAATTAACCCAACATATATACATGTTTATAACTTACATTTCCAGCATTCTTATTTCAACAAAACAACATTTAAAACGAGCACATCCAACAATTTTATGGAAGTTTCGGCCAACAACAACATAATTCCATACTCTTTTCTTAACTTCTTAAAATCCAATTCATGTTCCAATAATTTCTTATGAACAATTATAACTTAAATATCAAGATTTTCTTTCAACTTTCATCATGCAATTAGCGACGATAATAGCGATAACACAATCGAACACGACGACTCCAAAATTAGTAAAATTAGTCCCAAAATTGGCTACAACATCCAACAATTACATTCATTGTCTTAAATTCCAAGTTCTCTTTATCAAGAGTTTATCCTTTAACTACAACATCATTTAATCTTCCAATACTCAATGAAAATAAGAATTTTTACCTTGAAATGAAGCCCAAAACAGTCCATGAAAAACTGATCGGTGTATTTTATACACACTTTTTGAGTCATTTTTAGTTAGTATTTTACTCATTTTGTTTATGTTTAGTATAGTATTAGGGTCGTTTTCCTTTCTTTTGTGTCACATCGGTCAGAAATTGAGAAATGGCGAAAAGAAGATGAAATGAGCTTAATTGAGATGAAATTGCACACTTAAAGGGGCCAATAAATGAAGTCTAAGAAGTCCCGGAAAGTATAGTAAAGATCAGACGAACCCCGGATGAAAACTGGACGACGAAGCGAAGAACCGCCGAAAAAACGCCACCGGCGCCGCGGCTACAGGTAGCAGCGTCGCGGCTCCGACCGCTGAAGTTGTCCGAAACTCTCTGATTTTCAGGCGCCGTGGCGCCCGACTGCAGGGCCACGGCGCCAACGCGGTATTTTTGACGTTTTGGGCTGAATTTGACACGTTTTCAGGGTCCAAAAGGGATAACTTTTCCTACCTACATAATCTCTAACCCTTGACCTAAAGGATTCTTGGGCTATATATATTCTCTACATCATTCTCTAGAGGGGGATTCATTCCATCCATTGTACATACAACACAACTTAGGAGGCTAAGATTGGAGGCTTTTCAAGTATATTCTTTTCTTTCTTTTGCTTTGTTTATTTCAGTTCATGTATGGAGATTATATTAGTTCTTAGCGTGACTATGGCTAGGAACTAATTACTTTGTTAGGGATTTCCTTGTGATTCTCTTGAAACTCTTATTCATGAATTAATACATTAGTTAATTTCTTCTTCACTTGCTTAAGATTTATTCAATAATTGCTTTGATTGCTTGATAATTAATTGATCACTAGTTATCATCACTTACATGAGTTCTAATCGAAATCCGAAAGGGGAGATTGTGAATATGCTATAGTTGAATAAACATAGGTTTAAATCGTGGACGAAAGTACCCCGATACTTGTGTAGCTTAATAGGTTATTGCTCTTAATCCTCTTTTGTAGTCAATCTTGTCATCGAAAGATAGAAGGGTTCTTCATTGGGATTGAGTGTTTATATTACCTTAACAGGAGTGTAAAATGGTCTAGTTAACCTGATATCTTAACGTAGAAGAAGAAGTCAGTTTAATTGTATTAAGGATTGAATAGAGTGGATATTTGATGATCTTGAAAGCCCTAATTCTCCATCATAACTGATTTAAATCAAAGTATTTTCATAATTAGTTTATTTCCTGCATTATTAGTTTAGAATTTCAACCCAATTGACGTTAACCAAATAGAAACTAAAGCATAGATAATCGGTACTTAAAAACCAATCCCTGAGGACGATATTCGGTCTTACCTAGACTATATTACTTGTAACGATACGTGCACTTGCGTTTAGCGTGTGTATAAATCGCACATAAAAAATGACCCACTGTTTCATCGGGTTTGCCCCATTTTTTTCACTTCTTCAACTCCAAATTGACATGCATGTATTCCACAATTTTAATCCATCATTCCTTACACATTTTTCTTCCAAAATTTCATCCGAAAACTGGAAAAAAACTGGGTAGTTTCTCGGCCCAACAGTAGCGTTTTTCTCCACTGTTTCGCGGTGTTAAATTGGCTTATACTTTGTAGAATAAAATCTAGGCTAGGAAGAAGAACAAAAGGCTTCAATTTGACAAGAGATTGGGGTGTGTCACGACGGGGGGGGGGGGGGGGGGGGGGGGAAGAGAGTAAAGTGAGGGAGGGTTTTGTTCTTTTGGAAATGAAAAATGGGAAATTGAGAAGATGAAAAGACTTTTAAGCTTAAAAAAAATCTATTGTCTATTTAAATTAATCCTTCAAGTAATAATTAAAGCTTAGGTCCCACTTCTTCTAATTTCCGAAAATTTCGTAAGACCTCGTATTCTCAATGTCCTAATTCTTATAATACGACACCAATCCATAACGGGAATATACAACTTATTATTACTAGTTTCCAACATCACATACGTTGTAACCAATATTTTCCCGGAATCACACCCTCTTGCATACTAATTTTCGTATTAACATATGTAAGTATACTTTATATCCAATATTCGAATCTTACTTTCTTAATGAAGTTCTTAATTATCGCCTTAAACTTACGAGGTGTAACAATAAACATTGAAAGTATATGTATGTCCTAGAGACAATCTGTATTAGGACAAAATGTACTTTATACACATTCATATTTATATTAATGATGTTAATATTATGACATTTGCATTTGTTGAATTATTAGTTGATTGTTTATAATATTCTATAAATGCATCCCTGGAGTTTATGTGGTTATTAATGGTGTGAGAATTAATATTATAACGTAACTCTTAAATAGCCTCGACTAATGATCATCGAGATTGGGATGTCAATGATATGCGATACGTCGACATATGGTCTGCATCATATCCTTAGGGGATGTAGTATGTCTCACTTGCTACGAGTTATGGCAACTCGTGATGGACACATGGATACTTGTTGAAGTATTGGTATACCCTGTTGATGTACTGTTTTGTTATATGTCTATAATGTCATCGGCGTGTTGGAGATAGAAGTCCTTAGACTTGAGGTCGATACCACCTTGTTTACGGAGTAATGTACTTTGATCCTGTCCTAAGCTCAAATGCCTTATAGGCTGAGACACGGCTTGTTTTGGGTACCTTGCGAAGTAGATTAAAGGTGGTAGTTGAGCCAAGATTAGGATTCATTCCTCGAATGTATATTCGAGAGAACACTCAGATACGCATATGGTATTAGGTTGACTAAGTCGTTAGCCAGCGCAATGGACATGTCTTTGATATGGTCCTGTTGTCAACTAATATAGATGAGTTATAATGATCAAGCTATTTGGATAGACAGTACTTGACAAATCCTAAGCTTGATTGAGTGTGTCGTGAATGAAATGATTTTATCTTCCCACATAGAGGTTCAGTCCACATGTTCACATGTCGGGTATTAAATGGCGTGGATGGCCACATGACAAATTTTGTAATACATGGCTTGCCATGTCAGCTTAAATAGCCAACCGAGGGCATTGGAGACCTTTTTGAATAACGGCGAGGGCTCAAATGGTGCAAAAATCTAACGGATGGTTTATGTGGCCTATTTCGAATAGTTCAATGGTAATTTTAACCTTTTTCCATTATTTTAAACCCACAAATTAGACCATGTATATATGGATAAGTTTTAGTTATGTCCATATTCATGAATCAAATGTAATTGATTTCTATATTTTGTTTTAATATTTTTATAAATGATTTTGGTTTAAATTGTAAGTCAGCTCTTAAATATCCCGTGTGTTTTCATTAATATTTTTATATCTTTTACTTTTTCTTATAATCTCACTCATACGACTAGTTCAATTTAAATTTTTTATTCATATAAACCCTAGAAGTCAACGGTCAAAACTTTTACATGAAATTAAAAACTTGGGAATGTTTGAAGTCTTGCCAACACGCAGGCGCGGACCTATGTAGTTCGAATAAGCGTGGTTTTTTTTTGCAAAGCTATTTTTCATTTTTAAATAAATACATTATCCTCATTTCCTTATACAATGCTGTGAATTTTTTTTTCGAACAACCATCTCTCTAGCTGTAGATCTATCACTGCCAACACGTTAATTATTTTCATCACTATAAATATAGAGCCAATGTCCAACGCTTCACCATAATCTCCCTTCTGATTTAAAATCCAATTAGTGATCTTTTTCTGGAAAAAAAAAACCATCTAGTGTATTTTCTTCTAACGCATGCAGTTTCAAGTTTAAGTTGATCCTCGAGGTGCAGTAAAAGATCACTCCTCATCGATCCTGATCTTATTAAAGAAGGAAGTAAATCGATCAGGATTTCTACATTTATTATTTAGTTATTTCGTGTGACTCAAATTCTAAAGGTGAAAAAACTACCGGCCACTACATCATATGCAACCCCGCTTGTAATACTAACCCTTCATTATATTCTCATTCCAACAATATCAAGAATGAAATCACAAAGTAACATTTTAGCTTCTATATGTAGTAAAATGATACTACTATTGTTTTTGCTTCTTCTAAGCACTAAACAAAACAAAGCTGCTCAGATTCTTTCATATAGTGGGAAAGAAGCTGTAATTTGGAGAGCAAATGAACACCTTTTGTTTCCATCTCTTCAATGGAATCCCGTCAAGCCGCCATCTCCCAATGGTGGCACTGGCACAAGTCCTCCATAATCAGTTAACCCGCCTAGTTAACCTGCACAATTTTTATTTCCAAGCAAATGAATAAGCTTGATATATTTACCTTGTATATATATGTGATTGATGGTAATGAAAAGAAATACTATTCTTCTTCAGTTTTTTGGCATCTGGAAAAATAATATGCAGAATCGGTGGTCATCACTTTTATTTTCCTTACTGAGAGTTTCAAAGTGATCAAAAGTCAGATCTGAACAAATAAAACTTAATGATCTGAATAATTAAGACGTTCATTAAGTACAAACAAATGACGTATTTTCTTGACTGTTGTTATGTTCATAGGGGCAGCAAGTATCAGAATACTGAGGCATGCATAACAGCATAAGGTTGAACACTTCTATTTTCCTTCTTTAGGGTCATTCAGACATGAAAAACAAACACTGAATCATTAAAATTAAGACATTCATTAAGTACAAACAAATGAGGCCTTTTCCAGACTGTTGTTATGTTCATAGGGGGAGCAAGTATCGGAATTCTGAAGCATAAGGTTGAACTTCTATCATCTTAGCAAGAGAAAGAGATTTCTTTTCCCCCGAGACAAGGCAAATATCCATCATCGACCTTTTCAGAGAACACGAGCTCGGCAACTGGCTGTACATCCATTCGACTAGCGATTCCATATCATCTGCAAAATCTTTCATGTGCCATTGCATTAGCCTTGGCACCACTATCTTCTTCTTACTTGTCACTCCAACCGAAGCTTCCAAATACTCCATTTTTGCTCTCTCCAGCTCGTTCACAACTTCATCCGGTCTGTAGATCCTTAGCTGCAACAACACAACATCGATCGTTAACACTAGCTAGGAACTTGCATTCACCGTTCCAATTTATGTAAAGGTGTTTGAACAGGCGCGAAGCTTAAGAATGAAAGGAAGACTTTTGAAAATGCTTGTAGGGTGAGGATTGTCCAAGTCCATATGCGATGTGGAACTCTTAACAATACTGACTAAAACGGAAAGAGTGTCATATAAGTTGTAACGAACTTACTGCTGGTGAAGACCAACTTCCTCGACATAGTGAAAACGTGACATTAGGTTCTGGATACTCGAGACCATAAGCATTCCTCAAAAATCTTTCGTTATCATCTGTCAAACCCTTTAAAATCCGAAATGATTCGAATTCATCAAGGCAGAGAATGATGAAAAATTAATCTAAATGTAAGTGTCATGTAAGCTTTATATATCTAGAGCTATATATGTATATACTCACATGTTCAGCGTCCCTTGGATGTCTAAGGATGAAATGTTCGATGGCCAACGCGTTAAGTACAATGCCACCAACATTGATCGCAGCCTGCAAATAGCAAGCATGTCATGATTGATCTAGTCCAGTCGATGAAAATTTAACAAGGATTAAGACTAAAATGTCTTAATCAAGTACTATCACTACAAAAATAAAATATGAATTAGCAACAGACAAATTCCGTATGAACAACAAAATTCGATTAGCTTTGAAGTAATTTAGCGACGAAGTCGTAGCTAATTTTAGACTTTTTGTAATGAATTAAATTAACACTGAATACTATAAAATAATAACAATAAATCCAGTGTGGTCCCACAAGGTGGGGTCTGGGAGGGTATGATGAGTATGTATGTCCTAGAAATAATCATTTTACGGACAAATGTACTTAAACACATTCATGTTATTAATAAGATTAATATAATTTGGCATTTGCAATTATTGAATTATGATTTTGATTGCTTGTGATCATTCATTAATGTGCATCTCTTGAGCTTACGTTGTCATTTATAAAGTGAGATATTAATGATAGAACGTAACTCTCAAAATAGCCTTGACTGATGATCATTGAGAATGAGATATCAATGATATATTATAAGTTAATATGTGGTCTACATCACATTTTTAGAGAATGTAGTATGTTTCACTTACTACTAGTATGATTACTAGTGATGGACACATAGATACTCTTAGAGGGTATTGATATGCCCTGCTGATAAACTATTTGTTATACATGTCTAGAGTATTATCAGCATGTGGTAGATAGAGGCCCTTTGACTTGAGGTCAATGCGCACCTGGTTTGCAAAGTAATGTAATTTGATCCTGTCCTAAGCTTAAATTCCTTATAGGATAAGACATGACTTGTATTGGGTACATTGCGATGCAGACTAAGGTGGTAGTTGAGCCAAGAATATGATTCATTCCTCGATTGGATATTCGAGAGGAACACTCAGCTTCTCAGTAATGTTAGGTCGACCAAGTCATTGGCCAATGCAAAAGACATATTTAGGATATGATCTAGTTGTCGACTAATAAAGATGAGATAAAGTGATCAAGTCATTTGGATAGACACTTGACAAATTCTAAGCTTGATCGAGTGTGTCGCAAATGAAAGGAATTTATTATTTCACATAAAGGTTATGTTTACTGGAGTCTTGTAAACGTATTTCACATACTGAGTTCGTCATATGACGCAGTCTAGGAGTTCTGTGTGAACCTTAATTAGATTAAGTGTCGATGTGTGAAGGTCTAAAGGGTCACACTAAGTCGATTGTATTTTAAGTCTAAGGGTATATTGAGAGAATGTAAAATACTTGATTTAGAATCAAAATATTTTAACTAATAATAAATTATGGGATAAATTTTTATTTGATGAAAATTATTTAATTATGTCAAAATTAGATTTTGAATTTAATTAAAATTAAAACGTGCAAAAATATTAAAACAAGAGGCGCGGCTGATTTGACGATGGGCGGGCCAAGGTGGCCCACTGCATCTCGGATCTTGGGTCAGGTTTTAAGCATAATCCTAATCTGATTTGTATCCTAACTTTCCATATATATTCAGCACTTAACCCCATTATTTGATTATTGGAATTGAACACTTAATTCTTACTTTCTGAACTCAGAATTCAGAGAATAAAATTCTCTCAAACCCCTGCCAAGATTTCCTGACATAGGAATATACCATAGCAAAGGCTTGCGGTCGAAAGGATAATCGTGTGTGCTCCCTCTAGTAGAGACTTCAAATAATACAAACTGTAAGTCTACTTTTATCTTTGGATATTTCAATTGTAACACAATCATACGAGACGGAATTGTTGGGGTAAGTAAGTTAAAAAAAAAATAAACTTCCGATGTGTCTTACTTATGTGTTTTAGACCCAACAAAACCCAACATATGATGTAAGAACATCTACCTTTGTGAGGTAGAGAGGTTGTTTCCGGTAGACCCTTGGCTCAGAAACTGAATACTACAAAATAAACATTCTGAATACCTTATTCACAAGAGACAATTGTTCCTCCTCTGTAGAGGGCAAACCGTGTTGCAAAAATGCCTGGATTGAGCATAAATAATGAGTTAATTGTATCATCAGATATTATATATTATGCATCAATTTTTAAGGTTTTTCTAAAAAGAAAAATCAATGTTTATTTTCGCTTTAAATAGAAGAAGCTTGTCTTACAGTACATGCATTATGCAGATGTTATAGACATTGATCCAGAATGCCAACTTTTGTTTGTAGGTCAAGCAAGTTATATCCACATTGCTCAGTTTTTGCACCATAATCCTATAAAATTTCAAACGAGAAAAACAAAATTAGAAAAGACAATATCGATTTACTATTTTTGATAGGAATGATGAAGAAATTTCACTGCTAAAAAACAGGAATTAGCGACTGACAAATTATGTAGATATACAGCAAAATATGTCACCATAAAAAAATATGTTAGCTGCGAGCAACGTAACGACAAACTAAAGACGAAGTACGTAGTTAATTCTAGTTCTTTTTGTAGCGTTTGAAATCTTTCACTATTAAAAGAACAAATTTTATAGCTAAACAACAAAATCCTTTGCAGATTATCAAAAAAAAATCTTTTAGCTGCGAGCAATTTAGTGACAGAAATTGTAGCTAATTTCAGTTCTTTTGTAGTGCTTGAAAAAGTACCTCAACTTTCCCATCTCGATAAGACATTCAGATATATGGCTTGTGTTGAGAGAAGTTCTTGAGACTTGGATAAAATTCTTGTATGATCCGATCTCTCTGAGGCTTCCATCAGTGTCTAGCAATATCCCGTAAGGATCAAGATTTGATGCGTAATCGTTGAACGAGAACATGGGAGCATCAGCAACAGTTGTTGTACTAGTTTTGCTGCATATGAAGCTGCTTTTGGTTTTCTTAGAGGAAATTAAAGATTGTTTTACAATAGCAGTAACAGTAGATGACCTTTTAGTACTCTCGAGTGATGCCTTGTTCAACTTGAGATATATACTTATTAAGCATTTGATTAGTTCTTCCGACAACTTATTTGGCTTCTCGTTTTCTGTTTCTATGTCTGCAGGTTGGCTGTACTGCCTGCGACATCTACTCAAACTTCTGGAACTACTCTCAACTGTATCCTCTGCTTAATTCCGCACCAAAAAATTGATTGTGTTAATATATTTGGACGCTACTAACTATTTTCTAATAGTAGAGAATTGTGGAAGACGTTAAGAAATATATGAGATTCAAAGTAAACTAATTTTCTTTAAATTCGTATGAGAGCTTTTATGATTTTGGTAGAGATTCAAATAGCTTCCCGCTAATGGTGGGCGGTGCCGATCAATGTGTGTCATCCGCCGGATCAATTGTTATATACATGAAAAATAGTCATTCATAGAAGAATTGGTAAAAAAAATATTGCATGTTAAAAAAAGAGCAAGCAAATATAACAAAAGAGGAAGAAACTTTTCTTTAAAGTTGGCGAGAAGTAAAAAAGAAAAGACAATTAGAAGTGTAAACGTGTGTATAGTAGTACCAATTGTATTTTTACCCATAATTATAATATATTCTATATATTGTGTAAATATAATTATGGTAAGACTAGGATTCCTCTTGTGATAGGTTTAGGATTCTGATTGTATAAGGGATGATTATTGTACAATATATATACTTTGATATTAATGAGAAGACTCCACAAAGGAGATTAATATCATCTTACATGGTATCAAGAGCAAAAAAAATCCCAAACCCCTAGATTTTTTTCTTTCTTCGCCACCGCCGAGACCCCCCCCCCCTCGGAACTCAGCCGCGGCCCTTCTTCCAAAATCTCTAGGTTTCTTCCTCATTCTACTCTTCTCTAAATGGATACTCAGGATTCTTCCAATACTTCTGACGCTTTAACCTCCACCAATCCCACCACCATGTCGTCATCCTCTTTTCACCACGCCCTAACTGTTACCAATATCAAGAACTCTATTCTCATTCTTCTTGGTCAAGAAAATAGTTAGTATTCTCCTTGGGTTGAACTGTTTCGTAATCATGCATGTCTCTATAACGTTCTTGATCATATCGATGACATTATTCTGCGCCCTCCGGAGGTTGATGATTCTACTTGGCGTCGTCTAGACGCCGGCGTCAAACAGTGGATTTATGGTAGTATTTCTCAGGATCTTCTTCTGACTATCATGAAATCTGGCGTCACAACCTTGATTTATGGAACCGCTTGGAGGAAATCTTTCAAGATAACAAGCACACTCGTGCGGTGTATTTGAAGGAATAATTTAACAATACACGCCCTAAGAATTTCTCAAACATGACTGAGTACTGCAGACAGTTGAAACTACAGGCGGATCAACTCTCCAACGTCGACACACCTGTCTCGGACACTAAAATGGTGTTGCAATTGATTGCAGGCCTTTCCAAAGGCGACTATGATACGTTAGCCACCATGATTCAACAGGCAGATCTGTTACCCAGTTTTAACAAAGCTCGCTCGCAGTTGTTGCTCGAAGAGACTCGACGTGCTAAGCAGGATGAGTACAATCAGAAGGCGTTAGTTGTCGAAACGCGCCCCCCAAGATCCAACGCCGCCAGAAAACTCTCAACCGCAGCAGGGACGCGGTGGAAAGGGTGACAAGGGCTGCGACAGAGGAGGCCGTGATCGTGGCAAGGTGATCGGTGTATTTTATATACACTTTTTGAGTCATTTTTAGTTAGTATTTTACTCATTTCATTTATGTTTAGTACAGTATTAGGGTCGTTTTCCTTTCTTTTGTGTCACAGCGGTCAAAAATGGAGAAATGACGAAAAGGAGATGAAATGAGCATAAAAGAGATGGAATTGCACACTAAAAGGGCCAAGAAATAAAGTCTAAGTTCGAAATTAGAGGAGATCGACGAAGTCCGGACGAAAAAGGGCGACGAAGCGGACCGCGAAAACGTCACCGGCGCGACGCCAGCCAGCAGCCGCGCGCCCAATATGTGAAAGTCCGAAGTTGTTGATCTTGAGCGCGCCTGGGCCAGGTCGCATACCGACGCGGAATTATGAAGTCTTGGCCGACTGACATGTTTTCGAATCCTAAAGGGATAAATTTTCCTACCTAAAGGGATAACTTTTCCTACCTAAAGGGATAACTTTTCCTACCTTAAAACCCTTACCTAAAAGGATTCTAATAATTTTTCCTACCTACAAAATCCCTAACCCTTCACCAAAAGGATTCTTTGGCTATAAATACTCTACATCATTAGAAGAATGATTCATTCTCCATTCTACCATTCACCATTCTACATCCATCCTTCCACCAATCCACCTTGTAAATATTCCACAACACAACTCTTGGATGCTTGGCTTGGAGACTCATTCTTAGTAATTTTCTTTTCTTTCTTTTACTTTATTTCAGTTTTTATGAAGAACATGGAATTAGTTCTTGTCATATCAATGACTAGGAACTAATTCCTCTATAGGGTTTTCCATGTTAAATCTCTTGAAACTTATGTTATAAATTAATGCATGCTTATGGTTATTTTTCTTATTGTGAGATCTATCCAATAATTGAGTTGAATTCTTGGTAATTAATTGACAACTAATTATCACTATATGATTTCTAATCAGATTCCGAAAGGGGGGGATTGTGAATATGTTGTAAGTTGGGTAGACATTCTTGGATTGGGGATGAAAATACCTCAATTATTTATGTAGCGTTGATGAGAGACTTACCAACCCTAATTTTGTGCATTGTGCGTGACGGTCAACTAGATTTTTGTTCTTAATCCTCCTATAGAGTTATCCTTATCACCGAAAGGTAAGGCGCGATCATGAGGTTGAGTGTTTATATAACCTAACGGAGTATAAAGCGATTTAAGAAACCCGCTTTCTCCAAAAGAAGAATACCATAAGTTAATGCATTAGTACGTAGCATAAGCGGATAGTAAGGATACATGGAAGCCCTATTCTCATCACACCTGAAGTAAATCTTTATATTTAGATAGCTTTCATAATTCTTAGTTATAAACAACCAATCATTTATCAATTCGCCAAATAGATACTAGAAAATAGATAGTTGGTACTTGAACCCTAATCCTAGAGGACGATATTCGGTCTTATCAAGACTATACTACTTGTCACGATAACGTGCACTTGCGTTTAAAGTGTGTGCATCTTAACGCGCATCGCGATCGCGAGAATCGGCGGATAACAACGAGGCCCGCATAATCGATTCGTCGCGGCGCCCAACAAGCACCGTCTGATACCGTCGCGGCGCCGCCGTAGTTCTAGTACCAACAATCCTTCAGCCAGTACTCCCACCACGAGTTGTTGGGTCCTGCTCCAGCCCCTCGGCAAGTCCAACACCCGCAGAAAGCCCACTTCATGCACGGTCAGTTCTAGCAGCCCTCGCCCATCATGACACCCACTGAGTTGGGTCAGGCCTTCAGCAGTCTCAATATGTAAATACCGACAACAATCGGTACATTTCGGATCGAGCCATTTCTCACCTCACCCGGTTCGCAGGTAATATTCTCAAACTGTTTGGTTTAAGACATCTTCAATTTGTGACAGTTGGTAGTGGCCACCGCATTTCAATAAACGGTTATGGTACATCCTACACACCACCTCCTAATCCATTTCCCCTTAAAAATACCCTATATGCCCCACATGTAATTAAGGATCTCATCTCTATCCGCAAATTTACTCGTAATAATTATGTCTCTGTTGATTTTGACCCTTTTGGTTTCACTGTGAAAGATCTTCATACGAGGACACCTATCACGAGATGCAATAGCACGGGGGATCTCTATCTATTCACTCTCACCTCCGCTGCTAGATCTTGCTCTCACGTCTCTCTAGCGGCTATTTCTTCTTCAACATGACATAATAGGCTTGGTCATACAGGAGCCCCAGTTTTTAATTTTCTTAAAGACAATAATTTCATTACTTGAAATGGGAAGCTTGCCCAAAATTGTGTTTCTTATTCTTTAGGAAAACATACTCGTCTTCCGTTTAAATCATCTACTAGTGTTACTTTTGCACCTTTTGATATTATACATGTCGATTTATGGACATCACATGTTGCTAGTTCTCTCGGTCATAAATACTATCTTATTTTACTAGATGATTTTTCTCACTTTGATTGGTTGTATCCTCTCAAGTTTAAATCAGAAGTGTTTGCCAAATTTCTTGAGTTTCGAACATTCATTCAAACATAGTTTACAAAAGGTATAAAATATTTTCAGTGTGATAATGGTCGTGAATTCAATAACTCTATGTTTCAACGTTTTTATACTAATAATGACATGGTCTTTCGCTTCTCCTGCCCCACCCCTCCCCACAAAACGGTAAAGCTGAAAGAATCATCCGCAACATTAACAATATGATTCGCGCTCTATTAATTCATGTCTCCCTACCTCCATCATTCTGGGTCTATGTTGCTAAAATGTCAGAATACGTTCTCAATATTCTTCCAACTAGCACTCTTCACAATATGACCCCTACCGAAATCCTCTATCATAGAGTCCCATCTTATGATCATCTCTGGATATTCAGTTGTCTATGCTATCCTAACCTTGTCTCTACTGCCCCTCACAAACTAGCTCATCGGTCCACTCCATGTGTCTATCTATGTTTTCCGCCGAACCATAGGGGCTATCTATGCTATGACTTTTCCACTCGTCAGATCCACATCTCTCATCACGTCACATTCGACGAGATCACATTCCCGTTTTCGAATCTTAAAAAGTTCCAAAAATCGGATTACTCTTTTCTTGACGAGTCTTCCATCTCTCTCATCATTCTCAGTCAACTAGATTATAGCACAGCCACAAAATCACCTTCTCTGCCCAGAAGTCTTTCTTCACACAAGATCGCGCGCTAAAACTCTGTGGCGAAGTGCAATTACGATCGACATACATGCCTATGATTTGGCGCCACAGCGCCAAAACTCCTGCGGGCAGATTTCCTCCAGCGACGCGGCGCCTCCGACAACGTCACCTCCTCCTTCTCCCTATCCAACCAATCCCTCAGTCTCGGCTCTTCCCACTCTGCCAACACAGCCTCCCACTATCTCCACTCAACAAATGAAAACTCGTGTCAAGCATGGAATCTTCAAACCCAAAGTCCAATCTAACTTGTCTGCCCAAACCATTTATCTGATTCTCAAGAACCCTATATTGGCTAAACAAGACCCTAATTGGAATGCAGCTATGTCTGTTGAATTATATGCTTTAACTAAATAACATACATGGGATCTAATACCTAGACCTGAGGGGGTGAATGTGATTCATTGTCTGTGGCTATTTTGTCACAAATTCAGAGACAGTGGATATCTTGAGAGATATAAGGCACGACTTGTGGCTAATGGCAGAAATCAGCAGGAGGGCATTGATTGTGGTGAGACCTTCAGCCCGGTTTTCAAACCGGTTACCATTCGCACAGTTTTGAGCATTGTCATGGGCAAACACTGGCCAATCCATCAGCTTGATGTGAAGAATGCATATCTACATGTGGATCTGAGAGAATGTGTGTCGTCTCTGTAAGTCACTAAATGGCCTGAAACATGCCCCCCGTGCGTGGTAAGATCATTTTGCCAGGTATATCTTGCAGATTGAGTTTGTATGCAGCAAGAGTGATACATCACTTTTCATTTTTCATCGAGGTAGTAGCACTACTTACTTATTACTTTACGTGGATGATATTGTTCTTACTTTTTCCTCCGACGGATTGAAATATGAGATTATTGCCTTGCTTAAGTCCGAATTTGCAATGACTGATTTGGGGAAGCTGAGTTATTTTTTAGGGATATTAGTGACCAGGTTTGCCGACCACATATTTTTGTGTCAGCGTAAGTATGCAGAGGAGATTGTGTACAAGACTAAGATGACGAATTACAAAGTTTCACCGACTCCAGTTGATTCAAAATATAAGCTCAGTGCTATGGATGGTGCTCCAGTCTCCGATCCTACTCTGTATTGGAGCCTTGAAGGTGCACTTCAGTATCTCACATTTACAAGGCCAGACATTACTTATGTTGTTCAGCAGGTATGTATATTCATGCATGCCTCGGGGAGTCTCATTTCACTGCTCTTAAGCGTATCATCTGATACATTAAGGACACACTTGATTATGGTTTGCACCTATACCCCTCTGCACCAAACAGGTTGCTCTCTTATACAGATGAAGATTGGACTGGGTGTCCGGACACGCAACGCTCCACCTCCAACTTTCGTGTAGTTTTAGGGGATAATCTGATTTCTTGATACGCGGCTGTGCTACCCTATCTCGTTCCAAAGGTCGCTGAGTACAAAGGCGTTGCAAATGTGGTAGCTGAGATTTGTTGGCTCAGAAATTTACTGTTAGAACTTCAGAGTCCTTTGCGTCAGGCATCTATTGTGTACTGTGATAACATCTCTGCCATCTATCTTTCTCATAATCCGATTTAACATCAGCGAACCAAACACATTGAGATAGACCTACATTTCGTTCGTGAGAAAGTTGTGCTAGGCCATGTCAGAGTGTTACATGTTCCCTCATCCTATCAGTATGCAGATATATTTACCAAAGGACTTTCCAGACAGTTATTTTTTTTACTTTGAATCCAGTCTCAGCGCCCGGCCTCCTCCCGTTCCGACTGAGGGTGTGTGTAAACGTGTGTATAGTAGTACTAACTGTATCCCTACCCATAATTAAAATATATTTCATATATTGTGTAAATATAATTATGGTAAGACTAGGATTGCTCTTGTGATTAGGTTTAGGAATCCTATTGTATAAGGGATGAATATTGTACAATATATATACTTTGATATTAATGAGAAGACTCTCTCAGGAGATTAATATCATCTTACAAGAAGTTTGTGAGTGGTGCACAATAAAAAAGAATTGGAGTTTAATGACAAAGTGCATCAAGAAATTGGAAATTGATTACAAGTGAATCAATAAGTGAGTTTGAGACAAGTGCTTCAATAATTGAGAGTTGATGATAAAGTGCATCAACAATTGAGAGTTGGAGACAAATAATTAAATTATTGGAGATTGGCGACAAGTACTTCAATAATTGGAAATTGGTGACAAGTGCATCAACAACAAAAAAAATTGGCCGTTGATGACAAGTGCATCAACAAACAAATTGGAGGTTGGTGACAAGTATATCAACAAAAATTGGAGGTTAGTAACGAGTGCATCAACAAAAATAAGGTAAATAACTTTTCATAGCAGGTTAAATTACACCAATGTTCATTTACAATGCCAAGTGAATACTATAAGTTACTGTAAATCATTTCTAGTATAAATTAAGTTGCACCACGGGCCGGTGAGTTTAATTTGGTAACAGGGGACTAATATTTTTGTACATTTGGCTAGCAATTGTAGTCATTTTTGGCGAGCGACCAAATATGTAACTTTCCCGAGATTAATTGGCTTACCGGTGAGATTAACTGTGGAAGAAATGACGTGGAAGTCGATGGAGGAATCAACAGAGGCTCTTCTTTCTTTTCGAATTCGATATTGTTTCCTGAGTTGTTGATTGTTTTGTGATCTATCAGGCCGGGGAGGAGATAATGGCTTTGAAATCAATCTTTGATGATGTTGTTGGTGCACTTGTTTAAGCTGCAGCATTTCCCATCTTTCCGCCAACTCTTTCTCTCTGTATAGCTTTAGCTTTAGCACGTCGACTTTTCTCTCTAGCCAAACTATCTCTTCCTCTGCCATTACCACTTCTTCCAGCAAATTTTGAATCTGCAGTGGCGGATCCAGAATTTTAACTTTATTGGTGCTCCATTAAAAAGAAATCGAACGAGAGTTCCAACAAACATAGAGAAGGCTTGACAAGGTTAGACGGTTTTAAAAAAGTTCTTTTGTGGCGTTATTGCATTAGAGTGAACCTGCAGCATTCACACAAATTCTTAAGTATCCAAAAATGCAAATTACTTTTTCCGTCATAATTTATGTGATATTATTTGACTCGACACGAAATTTAAGAATGAAAGGAAAACTTTTGAAATTTGTGATCTAAAACAAGCCTTATGTGACTATAAATAATTTAAACAAGAAATTTAAAGAAGAAACGTCATCAAAAAATTGTTAATTTTCTCTGTCGGAAATTGACTCATCGGCAAGGGCTTTCAGGTGAAAAAGCCATCTGAAACATCACCGACGAGCCAATTTCCGTCGAGAATTAGCGAATTTCTGATAGTGAAAGAAGCCGAAGATATATGTATACCCTGCAGCATTCACATAATTTCGTCTTAAGTATCTATTTGTCTATCTCTATCAAAATATTCAAACTAAAGAAGAAACACTACCAGAAAATAGCTAATTTTTTATGGAAATTTTTGGCGAAAATTGGTTTGTCAGTAAGGGGATTCAGATGGAAAAGCTGTCGGAAATGTTACCAATGAGTCACTTTTTCAACAGATTTCTCCAGATATTTCAATCGAAAATTAGCGATTTTCTAGTAGTGAAAATAGCAGGGTATAGGTAAAGAATGGATGTTGGATCTAACTCAACCCCAAAAGCTAGCTTGTAGGGTGAGGATTGTTCAAATTCATAAAATGAATCTATGTTCTATTTGATGTGAGACTCTTAACAATATATATACTTACCCGTTTAGGGAGGGTGGAGAGGCAGGGACAATCACCAACAGTTGGTCTTTGTAATGCATATTGCAAAACTGTTTTCAGTTGAAGTTGCCCATCTAATTCTTGCCGCAGTTCCTCAACCTGTTATATTTAAGTCATCGATCGATCAGATAACAATATACGAACATTCAAGAAGAAGAAATTAAAACCATACCCCGCTACCTAGTTGTGGTATTCTATATTACTCGAATTCTTCAAAAATATCATTGGATGTGTGTCAGATCATTCAAAAAGAGTTCATTTCTAAAATATTCAACATGGGTATGACAACACTTTTGGAGATTTCAAGCAACATATATAGTATTAATATAAGAGAAAAAACTCAAATATATTATCAAACTATCGGAAATGACTCATTTACGCAACTCATTAATAGTTTGGCTCATTTATGTCATTGTCATTACCAAAATGACTCATTTAAGTTATTGTCGTTATCGAAAAGACTCATCCATGTCATTTTTAATTAACATTGACATTAATAAAAAATTGTATTATAAAACCGGCGTTAATGAAAATGGAATGGATGAGCCATTTTGATAACGGCGATCGCATAAGTGAGTCAAACTATTGACGAGTGACATAAATGACTATATTTGAGCTTTACGTACCTCTTCTTCAAGAATTATTCTTTTCTGTTTCTCGTCGCTTGGCTGCATCAACAATTCCTCGAATTTCATCATTCAGTATTCCTTTTGATTCAGAATTAAGGAGTAATAATATGTGAAAGAGGGTACTGTTTGTAATTAATCTGTCACAGAGGAATATTGCAAGAGCTGTGTGAATGTTTGGTGCATCCACATATTATATTTAAGATGAAGTGAACGTGAGTTGCACCTACAAACTTTAAGGACAGAGAGGTGAGACAGACGTGATGTCTATGAACTGTTTAAATATTTCAACCGTTTGTCTAAGCTTTGACCTTTTTAGTTTTGTTCATAAAAAAGTAATGTAATATGATCAGGAGCATAATATTTGTTAAGAGTCTCACATCGGTAATGAAATGATAATATAGACTCCTTATATGGACTTGGATAATCCTCACCCTACAAGCTAACTTTTGGGGTTGAGTGACTGTACTATCACTCCGACTGTCAATTTTGAGTAGATAAATTATAATATATATAGATAAAAGGGATAAAGCTCAAATATATCATCGAACTATCGCAAATGGCTCGTTTATGTCACTCGTCAATAGTTTGACTCATCTATACCATCGCCGTTATCAAAATGGTTCATTCATGTCATTTTTTATCAACGACGGCGTTAATGAAAAATGATATTGTAAAACTGGTATTAGTGAAAAATGGCATGGATGAGCCACTTTGGCAACGGCGATGGCATAAATGAGTTGATGAGTAGCATAAATTAGTCATTTTCGATAGTTCGATAGCATATTTGAGTTTTTTCCATATATAAAAATTAATACTACATATATAGGACAAAAACTATTTCCTAAAGATATTTAGAAATCTTGAATATCCCAAGCAAAATTTCAGGTTTCGCCACTGTGATATATTTGAGATAAACTTGGCACCAAAACAGTATTACATCGAAGCTGCAGCAGTCTTAGCTAGCAAAAACAGAACATGTAAAAATTGCGCCTGACACAGCTGCATTTTTTTTGCTTTATAGATTCAACAATTGTTGCAATACACACATGGTAGTTCCCATCTTTCTTCTAATATATTCTTCATTAATAAAGAATCGGTCTCGATGATAACTGTTGAGATAAACAAGAATCAGGAAGTTAAAGAAAGAAGTTAGAAAGGTAGTTACATGTAGGAGCCATGAGAAGTTAGTTAGAAGTCTATGCAAAAAGATTGTTACAATATAACTAATTACTTTATTTTTACATGTATAAATAGATCTATACTTCACATTGTAAATCACAATCTGAAACGAATAATACAACATCTAATTCTTCATCTTCTTCATTCATCTTCATCTTCATCTTCCTCTTCCTCTCCTTTCTTCTTTCTTGAATTATGTCGACTGTATACATTGTGTATATGTTGTGTATATCACACCAAATTCTACATGGTATCAAAGCAGGCGATCGCTGTGTCAAGTAATCACATCGACTCACTGTTGTTACAAAATTCTGTAAGAAAATCACATCTCAGTTGTAATTCTATAAGAAAACCATATCTCGATTTCTATTTTTTGAATATCTCTGAATATTCATCTATTCTTAATCTTGTGATTCTGAGTTTCTGTGGATATACTAAGTAAAATATTAGTGTATTGATTCTATCCTGATATTGTATACTGTAAAGTAATATCAAGGTTCTGAAAAAAATCACTAAAACCAGTGATTCTGAGATTCTACTAAAACCAGAGTCTATTCTTGTTTTTGGTTTACATATTATAAGATTCTATTAGAAAGTTCTTGTCCTTCTTGTTGTTCTTAAAATGAATACAGAACTACCTTCTGATGATAACAATAGTAACACACCTCCATTACCAAGAGAGAGTGCAAGAATTATCTCTGTCACCACTATATTTGATCATAACCATCCTCTATATCTACAAGCCTCAAATGTAAGTGGAGTTTTACTGATTTCTATTAAGTGTATTTTGTATACACTTTTGAGTCCTTTTTAGTTAGTATTTTACTCTTTTATTTTGTGTTTAGTATAGAGTTATGTGTGTGTTTTCTTCATTTTGTTTCACAGCGGTTATAAAGGAGAAGATACTATTTTTGAGATGAAATTGCACACTAAAAAGGCCATGAAATGAAGTCTAAGAAGTCCCGGGAAGTATACAAGAAATCAAATAAAATCCGGATGAAAAAAAGATGAAAAATCGCAAAATCCGAGAATGGGCCGCCACCGGCGCCACGACGCCAGCCAGCAGCTCCGTGGTGCTGAAAGTACTGCGTGCTCTGATTTGTTCTCAGGTTTTCCGTGGCGTGGCGCCGACTGCGAACGCACGCGATCGAATTTCGATTTTTGGCCGAATTTGACACGTTTTCAGGGTCCGAAAGGACAACTTTTCCCATCTATAAAACCCTAAAACTCTGCTCATTATTTTATATCATATACCATATTACAAATCATACTTTTGGGAGGCAAGAAGGAGGCTACAATTGGAGACTCTTGTTCAAGTTCTTTTTCTTTCCTTTACTTTATTTCAGTTTATGTTGGATTTTGTATTAGTTTTTGACATGACAATGTTTAGGAGCTAAATACTTTAGTATGGTTTCCGTCGAATCTTCTTGAAACTCTTTCATATAGTTAATGCATTGATTATTGATTTCTTCTTTAGCGTATTAAGATCTATTCAATATTGTTATGATTGCTTGATAAATAACTAGCTATTAATTGTCATCACTTATATGATTTCGAATCAAAAGTTTGAAAAGTGAGATTTGAATATGCTGTAATTGTCTAGACATAGGTTAAAATCGTGGACGAAAGTACCCCGATACTTGTGTAGTATTTAAAGGTTATTGTTCTTAATCCTCATGTGTGGTAAAACTTATCATAGAAATATAGAAGGTTTCTGCATAAGGTTGAGCTCTTGTATGTCCTAACTGGAATATAATGACATATTAGTTAACCTGCTATCTTAATAAGAAGAAGAATCATTAGCATTGTATTAACACATGAAAGAGTGGATAGTTGAGGAGATTGAAAGCCCTATTCCCTTCATAACTGTTATAAACCCAAAGTATTATAATCTTTAGTTTATTTTCTGCACTTAGTCATAATTCGTAGTGATAATTCTCAAACTAAAGAACGTCAACCAAATAGATACCATGAAATAGATAACCGGTACTTAATAAACCAGTCTCTGTGGACGATAAACTCGATCTTACA
Organism: Przewalskia tangutica; assembly: GCA_029844215.1. Classification (NCBI taxonomy): domain Eukaryota; kingdom Viridiplantae; phylum Streptophyta; class Magnoliopsida; order Solanales; family Solanaceae; genus Przewalskia; species Przewalskia tangutica. The sequence continues at coordinate 107,311,323 of CM056734.1, forward strand.
GATCTTTATTACTTGAACGATACGTACACTTGCGTAAGCACTTAGAAATATCGCAACAATTTCTTTTCAATTGTTGGGGTCTGAAAATTATGATGTATGAAGCAAGTCCATGAGAATTGCTCTGTTGGGGAGAAACAAGTTAGGCTTTGTAAATGGAAAATATAAAAAGGATCAATATGGTATGGAATTGAGGGATCATTGGGACAGGGTTAGTGTTGTAGTCCAAGCATGATTAATGAATTCAGTTTCTAACAATCTATTAAGTGGAGTGTTATATGCAGAATCAGCTTATGAAGTATGGGAAGACCTAAGGAAAATATTTGACAAAGTAGATGAATCAAGAACCTATGATCTACATAGGGAAATTGCTACTCTATCACAAGGAAATTCTAGTGTTTCTGAATACTTCACTAAATTGAAGACCTTGTGGGTGGAGTTTCAGTCTTTAGTTCCACCACCTAATTGTGCATGTCCTAAATCCAAAGATTTTGTGGACTATTTATAGAGACAAAAGTTGTATCAATTTCTTGTGGGATTAAATGAAAGCTATATGCAAGCTAGGAGTCAAATTCTACTTATGTCACCTCTTCCTACTGTGAACAATGCTTATTCAATGATTACTAGTGATGAAAGTCAGAAAGCTATAACAACAAAATATGCAGAATTACTTGGAGTTGGTCCAACTGGTTTTGGACACAATGGAAATCTTGATCCTACAGCTCTATATTCTAAGACAAGAGCAGCAGTAAATTCAAAGTTTAAGAGAAGTACCAACTTGTTCTGTGACGTATGTAAAATGAGAGGACACACAAAGAAGTTCTGCTATAGAGTAGTTGGTTATCCTCCTGGATTCAAGTCAAAAAAGAAGGAACATACTGCTCACAATGCTTATGCAATGGAAAGTGGAAACACCACTGGGAATAATGCTTATGGTTCTACCTCTGCAGATATACTAACCAAAGGTCTGAGCAGATTTATTGCACATATTGAAGTTAAGGAATTCAAGCGAGCATAATTCTTTTTTATGCGTCTCAAGGGTCGTTTTTACCCATTACTCTGCCATTTTTACATTTGATTTTTTTTAAAGGATGTCTACTAATTCTCTCCCCAACCCAATCAATACATTGTCCCCAATGTTTCAAAGCTCGAGTTGCAAAACTAGAAGATATTACCTGATTCCACAGAAAATTGAAGAAAATAAACCTGAAACACACACACAAACAAAAAAAAAATTGCAAACATGATTATTGTTATAGCCGTAAATCTAAATCAGCCTTTCTCTTTTTTCCACGGTCACCAAACCAATCTAATTGAGAAGCGGTTGAATTATATTTAAAATCAAAGACCTGGAGTTTCTCAATTAACCGTTCAGAGTCTGAATCTGATAGGTAGATTTGACGTACTTGCTCTGTCATGAAACCTTGTTGTACTGCATGATCTAGAAAAGTTATTAACCCATCATAAAAACCATTAACATTTAGTAACTCAATAGGCTTTGAATGAATAGTTAGCGTTAACCAATAAGCAATGTGAAGGATGTGCTCAAAAGTTCCAAGTCCACCTGATAAAGCTATGAATGCATCCGAATGTTCCAACATTTTAGGTACCCTCTCTTGTATGGATGAAACTTCTATTACCTTACCCACTGTATTTCCAAAAAAAAATTTAAGAGCAGTCAGGACTATTCCTAAAACTTCGGTCCCTCCAAAGGATGCCGTCAACGCTACATTCCATGTTAAACCAAGTGTACTGCCTTCATATACTAAATTGATTTTTTTCTTTGCTAGCACACTTCCAAGTTTATTTGCTGACACTTGGTATTCATTATTTTTACCAATAGACCTACCAAACACACAAATGGAAGCTATCTTTGGAGATGATGTTGTCATTTTTTTGAGCTCTCTCTCAAAACTAAAAATTATATGAGTTGTTTGCGATAAACTAGATGATGCATTATATACAAAGGGAAAGTAAAAAATGTACATGGTATGACTCTAGATGCTCTATTTATTGGGGGGGAAATCGGAATTAAAGGTCCCACTAACAGTAGTTGTGATTGTGGCTCACATCTTCCTCTGGTTTTACGTCCAGAAACGCCTTCTATGAGTCGAGGATAAGCTTCCCATCCAATTTTCTTAAAAATTGGCAAACATGGTCTTTTAACGTCAAATTCCCCAGACTAAGTGCATATTCTCTTCTAAATTGCCCCCATAAATCGATAATATGACGTTGCACCATTCCACAAGAATGCGTCTCAAGAGTCAAATGAATATCATCCAAAGACTCCTTACTCAACCCATTCTTAATGAAATCTATCTTATCATATCGATTGTTGGATGTCATTCCTATACTTCTACAACGAGTGTTACAAGTCTATCTTGCACATTTGCTGCAAACATTCATTCTTTTAGTTCGTCGTTTTTTAGAATATGTACTCTTACCCAAACTAGCCAAGCGTGGAACAAATGAGTTTGTGAACTCACCTCCAAACCTGACGTTTGCTTCTATCAACCAACGTAAATCAACTGGAAGACCCTTAATCATTAGTAACCTTAATCTCTCGCATCGGCCATGATAAGTTTTAACCAAATCATTCTTATCGTAGAAGGGGAAACGTTTGTTCAAAGAAGCAATAACCACATCCATTTTATCAAATTTCTTAAGAGTTGTATTCAAATATGAGAGCTAAAATAACAGAATCAAAGTTTTATTCGATTTTTATGGCTACTACATTACATATCACATAAAAATGCTATAGCCCAAGCGAAACTTAAAATTTGTGCAGTGAGTGTCATGACTACTATGTATGGTACACAAAATTCTTCTTCTTGATTATAACCAACAATGAGCATAAGAACGAAAACAAGAGTGATGAAGGCAAGAAAATATTTATTCATTTGATTTGCGTGGATGAGAGAGTTTAAGGAAAGATGTTTAGAAATGGGAGGAGAATGAGATATTTATGGTGTAAAACTTGTAAAAATGACCGTTGAAGGGGAAGAGGAAAAGTGATAAAAATATTGTTCATTACCGTTAAAAATAGGGGAAAAATATTTTTTTTTATATATTTATGTACAACTCAGTTTTTGTGGGCAACTGAAATTCCGACTTGAGAGTCACGGAGTACCGAATCCGCCATTTATACCGAAAAAGAAAAAAGAAGAAGAAAGAAAGAAATACTAAAAATAATAATAACAAAGACAATTATACTTGAAAATAAACATAAAAAAAACAAAATCAAATCTTGTAGACAGGGTCAGCCAAAGAAACAGACTCGATCTCTTTTGAAAAACTTTCAAGATACGCTTTTAAACGTTGCCATTGACTTTGAAAATGTCACCACTTCTTGGATTTTCAATTTCAATAGCTCCATATGAAAAGACAGTTTTTACAGTAAAAGGTTATGACCATTTTGACCGCAACTTTCCAGGAAACAGGTGTAATATAGAATTATACAAAAGAACTTTTTGCCCAATTTCAAAAGTTTTTCTAACAATGTGTTTGTCATGAAATACTTTCATTTTCTCTTTGTAAATTCTAGAATTTTCATATGCTTCATTTCTGATTTCTTCTAATTCATTTAGTTGAAGTTTTCTCAATGAACTAGTTTTATCTAAATTGAAATTAAACATTTTGATAGCCCAAAAAGTTTTATGTTCTATTTCAACAGGCAAGTGACAAGGTTTTCCAAAAACAAGTTGGTAAGGGGACATGCCAAGAGATATTTTGAATGTTGTTCGATATGCCCACAGTGCATCAGTCAACCTGAGAGACCAATCTTTTCGAGTTGGGTCAACTGTTTTCTCCAGGATATGTTTGATCTCTCTATTAGCAAGTTCAGCTTATCCACTTATATTCAGATGATAAGGGATTGACACTTTGTGATTAATTCTATATTTTTTCATTAAGTTTTGAAATGGTCTATTACAAAAACTTCAAAATAATTTTGTGATCATTATTTTTGCAAGGAATTGCCTCAACCCATTTTGAAACATAATTGACTTCAACAAAAATGTATTGATATCCAAAAGATGGTGAAAAAGGACCCATAAAATTAATTCTCCAACAGTCAAATTTTTTTACAACTAAATTGGATTTAATGGAATCATGTTTCTACGAGTTACCCCACCTAATATTTGACACATATCACAAGATTTGCAAAATCCGTGTGTCTTTAAAAAGTGTGGGCCAATAAAATCCGCACTGTAATATTTTTGCAACGGTTTTCTTGGAGGAAAAGTGACCACCACATGCTTCTGAGTGAGAAAAAGTGATTATACTTTGAATTTCATCATCATGCACACATCTTCTTACTATTTGATCTGGACAATATTTAAAAAGATATGGGTCATCCCAAAAGAAATTTTTCACTTTTCTGAAGAATACCTTTTTGTCATGTGCATTCCAATGATTTGGAATTTGCCCTGTAGATAGAAAATTAGCAATATCTATAAACCATGGAGAATTAGATACAGAAAATAGTTGTTTATCAGGAAAAGAGTCATTTATGGGACTTGTCTCAAAAGATTCATCACATGTAAGTCTAGACAAATGATCAGCCACAACATTTTCAACTCCTTTTTTATCTTTAATTGTTATATCAAATTTTTGGATTTAAAGAATTCACCTAATCAACCTTGGCTTTGCATCTTTTTTTGCTAGTAAATATTTTAAAGTTGCATGATAAGTATACACAATAATGGGCGAGCCAACTAGATAGGATCTAATTTTCTAATGCAAATACTACAACAAGTAGTTCTTTTTCAGTGGTGGAATAGTTTATTTGAGCACTATTAAGAGTTTTACTTGCATAGTGGATCACATAGGGTTTTCTATCTTTTCTTTGTCCTAAAACAGCTCCTACAGCATAATCACTAACATCACACATTATTTCAAAGGGCAAAGTCCGATCAGGGGGTCGCATAATAGGTGCAAAAGTGAGCATTTCTTTGAGTTTCACAAAAGCATTTTCACAAGAATCAGTCCATTTGAATGTAGCATCTTTTAATAAAAGATTGCATATTGATTTAGAAATTGCACTAAAGTTTTTATGAACCTTCTATAAAAGTCAGCATGTCCTAAAAATGATCTAATATCTTTTACTGATTTTGGTGTTGGTAAATTAGCAATTAGATCAATTTTGGATCTATCAACTTCTATTCCTTTTGTTGAAACAATGTGTCTTAATACAATCCCTTCAGTTACCATAAAATGACATTTTTCCCAATTAAGAACGAGATTGTTCTCTTCACATCTAGTCAAAACTTTAGCCAAGTTCATTAAGCAATCATCAAATGAGTTTCCAAAAACAGAGAAATCACCATGAAAACTTCGAGAAAACGGTCAATCATATCACTGAAAATACAATCTTTCTAATGTGGCAGGGGCATTACATAGTCCAAATGACATCCTTCGATATGAAAAGGTTCTAAACGGACATGTAAATGTTGTTTTCTCCTGGTCCTCAAATGCAATTGCTATTTGATTATACCCTGAATATCCATCTAGGAAGCAATAAAAAGCATGTCATGCAATTCTCTCTAAGATTTGATCCATGAAAGGCAAAGAAAAATGATCTTTTCTAGTCATAGAATTTAATTTCCTATAGTCAATACACATTCTCCAGCCAGTAACAGTTAGTGGGAATCAATTCATTATTTTCATTTTTTACTCTCATATCTGCACTTTTAGGTACAACTTGAGTAGGACTTACCCATTTACTGTCGGAAATAGGATAAATAATGTTATTATCTAGAAGCTTATGACTTCACTTCTCACAACTTCTTTCATATTCGGGTTTAGCCTTCGTCACATTTGCCTAGAAGGTTTAACATTTTCCTCTAAATAAATGTTATGAGTACACATTAATGGGTTAATTCCTTTTATGTCAGACAAAGTCCATCCTATTGCATGCTTGTGAACTTTTAGTACTTCTAATAATTTATGTTCTTGATCATGGTTCAATTTGGAAGATATTATTACCGGATATGTATCATTATCACCCAAATATGCATACCTTAAACTTGATGGTAAAGGCTTCAATTTCAATACTGGTGGTTGAACACTTGATGGAATTTGAGCTTTTTCTGATTTTGATAATTTTTCAAACGTCGACTTCCATCCATTAGCCTCTGGAATCTGCGAAGTCTCAAACATAGAAGCAAACTCCAGATTGTCCTCATTAATCAAATCATTTGTTAATAAATTTTCTAACGGATCAGAAAATGAGGTCATGAAATGTTCAAGAGTGTATTTATCAGTTACATCAATTTCATATACTTCATCATTATTTGGTGGTTGTTTGGAAATGTTAAAAACATTTAACTCCAAAGTCATATTTTCAAAAGAATGATTCAAAACTCCATTTCTACAATTTATCAAAGCATTAGAGGTTGCAAGAAACGGTCTTCCTAAAATGATGGGATGTTGAGATGTTGAATTTGAAAATGTATGTGTGTCCAAAACAATAAAATCTACAGAAAAATAAAATTTATCAATTTGAACTAATACATCCTCCACTATACCTCTTGGAATTTTTACTGAACGATCTGCCAATTGAAGTGTGATATGAGTATTCTTTAGTTCTCCCAAATTCAGTTGTTTGTACACAGAGAATGGTAAAAGATTAACACTCGATCCAAGGTCAAGAAGTGCATGCTCAATTTTAGTATTACTAATTACACAAGATATAGTTGGACAACCAGGATCCTTATATTTTGGTGGAGTTTCTTGTTGAATGATTGAACTTACACTCTCTGTTAGAAATATCTTATTTTGAACATTTAATTTCCTTTTCACAGTACACAAATTTTCAAAACTTTGGCATAAGATGGAATTTGTTTTATTGCATCAAGTAGGGGGATGTTAACTTTTACTTGCTTCAAAATTTCAAAAATTTCATGATTTTGATTCAACTTCTTAATAGGATGTAATCTTTGAGGAAAAGGAGCGGGTGATGGTCTTCTACTAGGAGTTAGAATATCAGCATTCTTACCGTCATCCTTATCTTCATCATGTGAACTTGAAGTAGAGCCTGATTCTGGATCTTTGAGGTGAATTATCTTGTCAATTGTTTTCCCACTTCGTAGGGTAGTGACAGAATTGACATTTTATGGTTATGTTTCGGCAAAGATTTGGCATTGACCAGCAGAGTTTTGTTGAGTTTGAGCCGAAAACTTTCCTTTTTCAGTTGTTCTTAAGGAATTTGTCAACGTAGACAATGTTATTTTAACTTCATTGATGGCTTGTGAAGTTTGGTTGTTGATCGTTGTTTGACCCTGCATAAATGCTTGTAATGTTTCTTCAAGACTTTTTGTTTGTGGTCTAGTGTATGGGGTGAAATTAGAGTTTGAGGTATTTTGATTGGGTAAATGTTGAACATTATTATCATTCCTCCAGCTAAAGTTGGGGTGGTTCCTCCAGTTTGGATTATATGTCTCGGAAAAAGTAGATGAGAATGATTTCTTAAAGTTAGACATCGCATTTGCTTGTTCATGACACATCTCTTTGAAGACGGAAATTCTTGGGCATTCATTTGTTAAATGTCCTTCAACAGCACAAATATCACACAAGTCTTTGTTTTGCACAAATTTTCCTTAGATTTAGTTAACTCCATGCTTTCAACTTTTCTAGTTAGACTGGCAATCCTGACATTTAGATCATCTTCTTGACTAAGATAATACTTTCCTTTATTAGCATTTTCAAGATTAGATCTAATTTAACCTTCCGAAGTACTTTCATTATACCAAGACTGAGTTTTATCAACTAAATGGTCTAAATACTCAAGTGCATCTTCAGGATTTTTGTCTAAAAATTCACCATTACACATCATTTCCACAAATTGTTTCGTTTCAAAGTTTAAGCTTTCATAAAAGAAACTTACAGTTCTCCAATTTTCAAAACTATGGTGAGGGAAAGAATTCAACAAATCTTTAAAACGTTCCCAACATTGAAAATATTGTTCATTAGGCTTTTGGAAAAGGTTTTTGATTTGCTTCTTCAAAGAATTTGTTTTATGAATTGGAAAGAATTTTTTTTAAAACTCGATTTGCACTTGTTGTCAAGATGTAATTGATCCAGGTCTTAAAGAATTAAGCCATATTTTTGCCTTATCTTTGAGAGTAAACGGAAATAACTTTAACTTAATTGATTCTTGAGTGCATGTTGTATCGTTTAAAGTGACATATTTACTCAAATTCTTTCGAATGCAAATAAGGATTTTCATATTCAAGTCCATGAAAATTGGAAAGTTATTGAATCGTACCGGGCTTGAGTTTAAAATTATGAGCATTTTGTGGATAAACAAAGCATGATGGAATAGTATTACATTGAGGTTCTAAGAAATCTCGCATGGAACGCACTTGTTGATTTCCTATTAATTCATTAAGATTTTCTATATCACCTTCAGCCAAATTTTTGAAAATTTCACCCGAATTATCTACTTCACTCCTTATTAGTCGACCACTTTTTAAATCACGTAACCAATTATGCATATAAATTATAAACACACAATGAGTAGTTATGCTATCCTAAATACTACTTATTTACATATTCTTACAAAAAAAATACAAAAAAAATAAGAAAGAGATTACCAACCTTTTAGAGTCTTACTTAAAAAATACACAAAGAGATGGACCGTTCTCCAAGGGATATTCCCGGCAACGATGCCAAAAACTTGATAGCACTTTATCGTTACACACTCAAGTATAGGTTTGTCTCAAGTAGTAAATTTCTCGGAAGTCTGAGTGTCGAACCACATGGATATTTTGAAGAATTAGAATGGCAATCTAGTTGTGAATTTTAAGGTTTTATATAGTGGACTACGTACTAGAGCTATGAGATTCCACTTAAGTAAAATAATAGAGTTGTTCTTGGCTATATTTGATAACTCAATTGAAATCTAACAATCAAGTGATTTCAATTGGAAGATAAAAACATTAAGCACTTGAAAGTTTATAACTTTTGAAAACTATATTTCTAGTTCCCTTAAAAGAGTTTATGAAACCAATTGTTGTTATGTAAAATTAAGCATTCATTGTGCCAAATATGTCTACAACAAATCAAAGTTTTCACAAAACAAAACAATTGACATATCTCATTGGACAACTAAATAGATATAACATTGAAGACCTTTTGAAAAGCCAAGAACAATACTACTATCTTACTTAAGCTTCACCCCTAGCTCTAGCTAAAGTTTTAGCTACTCATATTATAATAAATAAAACTCATATTTCAGATAAATACTACTAATATAAGAGATATATTACAAAGAGAGTGATGCCCCAAATGGCTTGCCAAAGGCCCCTTTATATAGGCTCCAAAGTTGAGAAGACTTGCATTATTATGGACAATTTTGGGTCCGCTCATTAATTGCTAAATTGGACAAGCTTCCAATGGAAGTCTTGAATTTATTCCTTCATATAAATTGTGGGAGTTGAGGTAGCTTTCCAGATCAGTTTGAATCTCTTCCATTGGATTTTTCATGTGAAAGATATGGTCAAATTACTTCACCTTGGTTAAATGAACATTGACAACTTTGGCAGATTGTTATGATGAGTTTACACGATTCAAAGCTCCACTTGCACACATTCAATGATCTTCAAACTTTTTAAAGTTGTAGCAGTAGATCTTATCTACACTTTCCAGCTGGTGATAGATCAATTAGATTTTGTGTGAATTATAGTGAATTAAATTCCAAATTATGTCCTGTGGAGTTTGAAATCCGGAGCATTGTCATGATAAACACTTTGATCGTCAATTTGACTCTAGAATCCAATGTTTTAAGCAGTTTGGGACTTGATAAGAGTTGTAGATACATGCGTTATCTAATCAATGAAACTGAATTGGATCAATAGTATATGTATAACTTGAGATATAGGTCAAATACGAAAATGTGTCATGGATCAAAACTCAACCAAAATTTGGACAGAATTGTTGTGTAATCTTAATTGGACATTCAAATTGCAAAGTTGGTTTTATATACCTACTTATATCTTTAGTACATTGTCTTGAGTGTCCAAAAACATTAGTGTCACAAAAATTGGATGAGTGTAATTTATATTATGGCCTAGACATCAAGCAATACACATACTAACTATTCAATCATGCTTAAGTATTTCATTACTATAGAAAAATAGATATTTGTGGCAAACCTATGAAATACAAAATTACGTATAAATATGCAACAAATACTATACAATAACAACTAAAATACACATGGAATTATTATAACATATACATATTTACACACTAATCAATCAGCCAGCAGACTTACTCACAAAAAGTCTCAGCAAAATCCAGCATTATCATCTTTGTTCCAAGCTTGGATTGCTGAACATTTTCCAGCATCCAGCTTGAGGGGGCCTGTTGAGATAAACATGAATCAGTTAGAGGAAGTTAAAGGAAGAAGTTAGAAAGGTAGTTACATGTAGGAGCCTATGAGAAGTTAGTTAGGAGCCTATGCAAAAAAGTTGTTACAATATAACTAACTATTTTATTTTTACATGTATAAATAGATTTATACTTCACCTTGTAAATAACAATCTGAAATGAATAATACAACATCTAATTCTTCATCTTCTTCATTCATCTTCATCTTCCTCTCCTTTCTTCTTTCTTGAATTTTGTCGATTGTATACAGTGTATACAGAGTGTAATGTTGTGTATATCACACCAAATTCTACAATAACCTTGCAAAAAAAAGGTTTGCTTCACTAATCAACGAATTCGAAAGTCCAAGTGGCATATTTATTTCATTAATGTCGGTTTTACAATTATCATTTTTCATATGGCACAAAGTTAGTTGATCTTATTCCACTGATATCATCATTGCTTCTTATCCGGGAAAAGAAGTTCACGATATAACGCCGACATTAAAAATGACATGGATGAGTCATTTTGGTAACGATAATGACAGCCAAACTATTGACAAGTGCATAAATGAATCATTTTTTTATAGTTCGATGACATATTTAAATCTGAACGTATTGGACGAATCAAAAGAGTTTGAGCTGAATTAAAGAATAAAGGCTAGCTTCAAGAGAATAACAATCATCCATTGTGAGAGAAATCCCAATTTCGGATATGCGGACATTCTTGTTTTAATAGGCGAAAATGGTGATGAAACGTTCTCATATATTGCTATAATCTTTCCTATTACTCTCTGGTTACGTTTTTTCACCCCTATAAAAGAGTGTGATTAGTGACTGCTATATACATGTGTATATATATGTGCAACAAACTTTGTAAGTGTAAAATGTTTTATATGAAAATAAATGGAGTATAAGTTTCTCGAGATTATTTTTGTAAAGTGTCTCACGATTTATCATTTTAAAACAACAATTTCAAGTCCTATTGATTGATTTCTAAATTTATTATGCGTACATATTTAATGATTTTCTTAAGAGAAATAAATATTTAAGCAAAAATTATAAGATTCTTCATAATTGTTTCCGACTATGTCGGAGATAAAAGCTTGATATTTAGAAATATTCGAAGTCTCTCTTCTGCATTTGACCTGGGAGTTGAACTCGCAGCGGAAGAAAAGAAACATTTTGAATTGTCAAAGCTTCAAATTCTAACACAGTTATTCCATGTTTCACTTTTATAAGAACCAAAATTATTGATAACAAGGCTTGTTTGAACTTCAGGACAATCCTAAAATTTGTAACTCCAAGGGCAGCTCAGTGCACTAAGCTTTCGCTATGCGTGGGATCCAGGAAACTCCATATCACTTGGTGTTTTAAAAAATATAATTATGGGTTAAAGTCGCTTCAAGTTCAACATCCTATGTTTCAATTCTCAAACGACTAATTCTTCTTTTGGTTTTACTCTGATTATAAGACTAGTTCAATTTCAAGAATTGTTTGTAATTCAAACAGTCAACGGTCAAAACTCCTGCATGAAATATGAAATATGAAAATTGGAAAGTTTGAAGTCTTTCAAACACGTTAATTATTTAAATTAGGGTATAAATATGCAGCCAGTTCCAATAACCTTCACCATAATCACAATCCTCATTCCTCCCCAACAAAATTTAATTTAATTCCTTCATTTTTTTTAACTTCAATTACTAATTATTTTTTACTTTCCCTCTAGGTGAAAGAAAATTTTCATTATATTCTCATTCCAACAATATCAAGAATGAGGTCACAAAGTAACATTTTAGGTTCTACGTGTAGTAAAATGATACTACTACTGTTTTTGCTTCTCCTAAGCATTACACAAAACGATGCTGCTCGGATTCTTTCACATAGTAAAAAAGAAGCTGTAATTTGGACAATAAATGAACATCTTTTATTGTCATATTTTAAGTGGAATTCCGTCCGGCCACCGTCTCCTAATGGTGGAACCAACTCTCTTTCTACTGATATTACAAGTCAGATATCAGAAAGAAACTTTGAAGGTCGTAAAGCAACAAATGATCATCTTTTGTTGCCATCTCTTCAGTGGAATTCTGTCCGGCCACCGTCTCCCAATGCTGGAACCAACTCTCTTTCTACTGACATGACAAGTCAGATATCAGAAAGAAACTTTGCAGGTCGTAAAGCAACAAATGAACATCTTTTGTTGCCATCTCTTCAGTGGAATAACGTCCGGCCACCGTCTCCCAATGCTGGAACCAACTCTCTTTCTACTGACATGACAAGTCAGATATCAGAAAGAAACTTTGCAGGTCGTAAAGCAACAAATGAACATCTTTTGTTGCCATCTCTTCAGTGGAATAACGTTCGGCCACCGTCTCCCAATGCTGGAACCAACTCTCTTTCTACTGACATGACAAGTCAGATATCAGAAAGAAACTTTGCAGGTCGTAAAGCAACAAATGAACATCTTTTGTTGCCATTTCTTCAGTGGAATAACGTCCGACCACCGTCTCCCAACGCTGGAACCAACTCTCTTTCTACTGACATGACAAGTCAGATATCAGAAAGAAACTTTGCAGGTCGTAAAGCAACAAATGAACATCTTTTGTTGCCATCTCTTCAGTGGAATTCCGTCCGGCCACCGTCTCCCAATGCTGGAACCAACTCTCTTTCTACTGACATGACTCAGATATCAGAAAGAAACTTTGCAAGTTATAAAACAACGAATGAATACCTTTTGTTACCATATCTTCAATGGAACTCCGTCAAACCACCGTCCCCTAATGGTGGCACCAACTCTCTTTCTACTGACATAACAAATCAGATACCCGAAAGAAACTTTGCAACTCTTTATCATCCTCCACCAACCGAATATCCACAACCTTATAATAAGGTCCCCTTTGTTATGGTTACTAGCTGAAAAAATAGTGGCAACTTTAATAGGATTTGTGGCGACAACACACCACAAAAGTCTAATTCATATAATATGAAAATCTGACAATTTTTTGGATAAGGCAATCGTGATATCTTAATTAACTTAATTCATTTTTTAGGAAAAAATTGTAAGACTAATAACTATGTTTTCTTTTTCTTTTTTCTGGTTTGATTTTTTATTAAGGGGCATGATTATTGACCCTTGTTTTTTTTTCTCCATACTATAGAGTGATGGAAACTCTTAATTGTACTTTTGTAACTTCTTGTTGAAGTATTGAAGATCATATATATCCATAATTTGATTATTTAGCAAATGTGTGTGTGGCTACAGCCTACACTACTAAGCATTAGCAATGTTAGAACTTAGAGAATGATACACAAGACAGAGTAAAACACTTTTATTGTTCATTCTAGCTTGGTCTATAAGATAGACTTGTGGTCAATTGAGCAGGTTTACTGTCTTGAAATATTCTAAACTTCTGTCTTATAGGCAAAACTAATTTATGTCCACAACTTATGCTCAATGGACGATAAAAGTTTTGCTGATGTAGCTCATCAAGCATAAGTTCTAGCTTTTGCCTATAAGGCAGAACTTATGTCAATTGAGCAGATTCAGTATCTTGAAATATCCTAAATTTTTGCCATACAACAAAACTAATTTATTTTCATAAGTAAGGGTCTAGTAACTCAGTTGGTTGGATACCTAAACTTTCACCTTGTGGATGAGAGTTCGAATCCCCTATGTTCAAGTACTATAGCTGAACATACATTTTTTTTCTGTCCCACATGCACAATTGGAACCATACTGATCTGAATTCTCAGCTATCCTTGTATTTCTTGTAATAGTCTCCAATCTGATTGCAGATATGTGTATATTTTCTGATTTCTTGAATATTCCGATACACCCTTAAGTTTTTCTTGCCGATATAACCATCTGGTATTTGAAACATACTCTGATCAATTAAGATCCACATTTGCGTAGAGCCCATTAAGGTGGAAGCGTTCCTGAATAGGGTTTTAATTAGTCAAGAAGCTCATTACTTGATCCTTTTTTCGCTATAACCATCTGGTACATCTCCAACAAGCATCCAATCACCATCCTTGTCTTCATAAGTTAGTACATAATCAGATCCACTAGTAGTGTAGCCTTCTTTTTCCAAGTATACACCTGATTCAACAAGAAAACATGAGCTTTTTTATCACTAGAGAAAATATAAGTTGTACAAAAAAATTGGACTTAATTTATATAAAGTAACAAGTATATATAACTTTATACTATCAGTGCAGATTGATTGTCATATGTTTCTGATTCTATTTATTATGGTAAGTTATATGTAGTTGTATTTTCGATAACCTGATAATATAAAAATAATTTACGATTTCAGTGTATAAAATTAAACTCAAATATTTTTTTGTCAAGTGGAAAACCATTGCACAAAAAATAGTGAGTAAGGGCAGCCCAGAGCACTAAGCTCTCGTTATGTGCGGGGTTCGGGGAAGGACCGGACCACAAGGGTATATTGTACGCATCCTTACCTAACATTAAGGTAAGGATGCGTATAATAGACCCTTGTGGTCCGACTCTTCCCCGGACCCCGCGCATAGCGGGAGCTTAGTGCACCGGGCTGTCCTTACTCACTATTTTTTTGTGCAATGGTTTTCGACTTAACAAAAAATAGTGAGTGACGTGAAAAAATTTCCCGCATTAATCTAAAATTCTGAATCTATCTCTGACCGATCTATTAAAAGAGAATTCAATATGCGAAAGTAAATTAAAATTTAAACTCACCAAAGGGGTTCTTGAACATGTTCTCCAGAGCTATGAGTAGTTCTTGGTAATTCTTGTAAACCTAAGCCCACGGGGACTACTTAAGCCCATATAAGTAGTCCCTGAGGGTTTGGTATAAAAAGTTTGCAGATTTTGTGTCGACTATTGGTTTCTCTCACAGCAGGTCTGATAATTCGTTGTTCATATATCGTCGTGGTTCGTTATTGACTTATATACTTTTATATGTGGATGATATTATCTTGACTGCTTCATCTGATGCATTACGTCATACTATCATGACTATGCTCAGTTCTGAGTTTGAGATGAAGGACTTGAGACCCTTGAGTTATTTTTTAGGGATTGCTATCACTCGTCATGCAGGTGGATTGTTATTATCACATAGGAAGTATGCTGTTGAGATCATTGAGAGGGCTGAGATGTCATCTTGTAAGTCCACTTCCACTCTAGTTGATACTAAACCCAACTTGGGTGCTGCAACTGGCTCCCCATATGAGGATCCGACCCGCTATCGCAGTCTTGCAAGGGCCCTTCAGTATCTTACGTTCACGCGACCGAATATTAATATGTCGTACAACAAGTGTGTTTGTTTATGCATGATCCCAGGATTGAGCACATAAATGCGCTCAAACGCATTATTAGGTGCATCCAGGGGACGCTTAATTATGACCTGTATTTATATCTTTCGTCGACTCTACATTTGTCTCATATACAGATGGTGATTGGGGTGGCTGCCCTGACACCAGACGGTCTACGTCTGGCTATTGTATGTTTCTTGGGAATAACTTGGTCTCATGATCTGCAAAACGTCAGTCAACGTTATCCCGTTCTAGTGCAGAGTCGAGTATCGAGGGGTAGCCAATGTGGTCTCCGAGTCATGTTGGTTACGTAATATTCTATTAGAACTTCATTGTCCTATTGAGAAAGCTACCTTGATTTATTGTGATAATGTTAGTACCATCTACCTTTTTGAGAATACGGTTCAGCACTAGCGCACTAAACATATTGAGATGGACATTCATTTTGTCCGAGAGAAAGTAGCTCGTGGACAAGTATGCGTCTGTCATGTCCCTTCTAGATATCAAATTGCAGACATCTTTAGAAAGGGTTTTCCCTCGATCCTTTTTAAAGATTTCAAAGACATTCTCGGCGTACGAAGACTGTCTGCTATGAATGCGGGGTGTGTTAAATATGCATACATATGCCAAATTCAAGAATATGTACAATTATATATTATATTATAATTAGTCTTGTAGTCTTTTCATAATTGTATAGTTAGTATCCAAATAGAATAGGGATTTAGATGTATAGTAGGAAGAAAAAAATTTCCTATATGTAACTTGTATATATACCCCATTCATTAATAAGAATAATCAAGAGGATTATTTCTTTCAAGGAGTAAGGGTGTAGTAATTGACGAAATGCTTCGAGAGGTTGAAAATCAGCATAGATCCGGAGATTTCCGAATAGAGCAACCTTTTGAACTGTTGTTGAATTCATGGGCAGGCAAAAGAGAAGATTTTGCCTCATATGATAATAGAAGTACCTCCGTAAGGACTCCATCTCAACATCAATTCGCATTTTATGGTTATTTTACTTGAACATTTTCATTAACGCCTTTCGCTTGTAGACATACAGAAAATTGAAAGAGAGTTTGAGGTGCTGACCCGCAGTGAGACATGCTCGTCTATCCCGATCATTATGATAAAGATTTGTCCTTACTTGAATTAAGACTTGTCCGAGGTTCCTTTATTTCATATAAGTCTTCTAAATAGACTTGCATATCACATTCTACCATGGAATCTAAGTGTATTGCTCTTGAGTTAGCTGGGCAAGAAGCTGAGTGGTTGAGAAACCTTTCGGCAGATGTGCCGTTGTGGGGGAAGACGAGCTTCACCAGTATCTTTACATTGTGACTCACAGGCGGCAATTGCAATTGCAAAAAATAGTGTGTACAATGAAAAAAAGACATATTCGCATCAGACATGGTTCATTTAAACAATTGATGAAACGTGGTGTTATCTTCTTGGAATACGTAAGCTCCGAAAGAAATTTGACGGATCCATTAATCAAGAGTTTGTCAAGGAAAATGATCCCTGAACGTCGAGGGAGATAAGGCTAAAGCTTATGGATTGAGGTAATATGGTGGATGCTCGTTTGTTGGTCAAATGAAGCCATATGATTCCTAAATATACACTACATCTCCTATCCCTATGGTGTGTGGTAGTGTTTTATAAGGTTGAGTTTTACTCTTAATTTATAGCTGTTGTGGTGGTGCTTTTGAGATGCACTTGATGGATTTACTTGAGTTTTACTCTTAATGTTTTCATAACCCACTATGGTGGTGCTATTGAGAAGCACTTAGTGAATTCACCGCCTGATATGAGAGGTTGAGCTTATTCTACTTAGCCTTAAGCTGATCTATTTGAGATAGACTTGATGGAATTACCTACGTGAGTGTAAATGTGTTGTCGCCTTTTATGAAAGACTTAGGCCGTATTTCTAGAGCATTCATTAGACCAAAGGTGTGTGCATGATCATGAAAACACTTTGTAAGTATCGCGGAGTTTGCATAAAATTAAGGATATGATATGTGTTGTGGGGATCTCAACTTTTATCCATTCGGTTTAAGAGTACTTCAGTTTTTGGATATTAGTTGTTGCTTCATTTCACTACGTGTTAATTCAAATCGAAAGATATTAACACTTAAGTACATGTTCCTTCTGTTTGCCCAGGAATTGTTCTTATATATCTTTGCATTAGTGGGGGATTGTCGGAAATTGTAATGCAAAGAATGAAGAAAACTACTGTCATGTTTAAATACATCCCCTGAGATAACGACAGTCAAGTACATCCTCTTGAAATAATGGATAATCAAGTACATCCCCTTGAAATTATAGTTATCCAAATACATCTTCTTGAAACAATGAACAGTCAAGGTTCATTATTCAGATTCAATTGTCCAACACATTAAACGTATACATCCAAATACATTTTCTTGAAATAATAAACAGTCAAGGTTCATTATTAGATTCAATGATCCAATACACCAAATGTATCTTATTTTGACCTCTAGTTGTAGGGGTCTCTTGTCAACATACTGAAAATCATCTCTTATTCTTCTTCTCTGCGCAATCTTCTTTGTGCGAACTCCAAACTTTCAGCTCCTAGTGCAAGTGTTTGAGAATGTTGTGGAACCTTGGAGAGTGACCGAGCTAAACGATTTGCACCACAGTTGATCTGAAATCATTTTTAAGGTAGTAGCTTATCACGACGCAACGTTGATTCGATAAGATATTTTTTTTATTTAACTTGTTTTTTATCAATATCGTTCTACTTTTTCCCTACATTTATTAGGCTATTCGGCCTAAATAATTTGAAAATTTGGATATAATTTAAATAATATGATAAAAAAATGTCTATGGAGCGAAATTAACACGTGGAAAAACAAAGAAGTACAATTATTTGACTTTGGGTTCATGCCATTGGTGAAGGTTTGTCTCTCTGAAATTTCCGACTCAAAATCCCAATACACAACCACTCAAGAAAAAGAAAAAGAAGAAGAAGAAAGATCATCCACTACCCCCACCCCCACCCTTACCCTACCTAAATCCACCCCCCACCCACGTTTCCTTTTCCCAAATTAAACCCACCCATTTGCTCCAATCCGTTTTTGATAATTCCGGGTTCTGTACTCCTTTTCCGGGTCGAATACAGATAAAGATACCGAAATGTACGTAAAATTAGGGGATCCAATGTGTTTAATTTTGTAGCATGCATCATTTGAGTCCGTGGGTTTTGAGTTCAGTTTTGTAGAACTGATAAATTGAGAAGAAAATTATGTCGAATGAATTGGTGAAGAAAGTGAAGAGAGAATCGATTGTGTCATGCATGACTTGTCCTCTTTGTCATACATTATTCAGAGATGCAACTACTATTTCTGAATGTCTTCATACATGTAAGTTTAATTTATTTTCTATGTCGGTTTGCTTCGTTTGCATCAATTAACTTGGTTTCTTATTTTCTTGTGTTTTCGTAAGCAGAAAATAGTGTCTCAAAAATAATTGTATATAATCTACGGAGACAGTAATAGTTGTAGGGGTGGTGGGATGGGGCTATGGTGAGTGGGGGTGAGGTGTGATGTGTTGGTCGGTGGGGGAGGAGACAATCAATATGAACTGCAACTTATGGAACTTGTTTTCCGTAACTTATTCATTTTTAAGAAACTTGTTTTCCTAAAAAAAATGTTTTTTCCATACCAAACAGATCCATAAGGTCAATTTATTTTCTTTTATGAAATAATTGGGATGCGCGACCTGCTCGATCATGTATAGTAAGCAAATATTTACACTATGAGGTCATTTAAAAGCCAATCGGAGGTAAGTTATATTAAGCAAATTGATAACCTGTAAAAGATGGTAAGTGACTTGTAACAGTCGGTAAAACAACACTACTAGTGTAAAAATCTTTTAACATGTCAATGTATATAAGTTAAAACCTAAGTGATTAACTATAGTACCAGTGAGTTGGTTACCTAAGAAGAAGCAATTGGGGATCTTTAAAAATGTTTCTGTTATATACTCCATCTTATATACTCCATCTGTCCCAATTTATGTGATGTAATTTCATTTGACACGCACTTTAAAAAATAAAGGAAGACTTTGAATTTTATGGTCTAAAATAAGTCAAAGATAATTGTGTGGTTATAGATCATCTCGTTTTGCGTAAAAGGTAAAGTTTAAAGTTGAATTGTTGCCAAATAAAGAAATATGTCATTCTTTTTGGGACAGACTAAAAAAGAAAGTGAGTCGTTCTTTTCGGGGCAGAGGGAGTATGCAATTATTTCTAAATTTAATTTATTTATCATCCTCTGTGAAGCAACATGCTTTAATTTCATGTATTTGGTATTTTTGCATGAATGTGCACTGTTTTTACAATTTTCTTTGGGAATTCCATCAAGTCTGCAGGAAATGTATCTATAAGAAACTCTCTGATGAAGAATTGGAATGCTGTCCAATATGCAATATCGACTTAGGCTGTGCTCCATTAGAGAAATTGAGGTCACATTTTCCTTCTATCTCCTTGCTTCTTTTTTTTTTTTTAAATTTTGACATATGTATCTGTGCTTGAGTAAATTTGACGGTTCTACAAAAGATTCTAGTTTTATTTTGTCCCACCTCCTGGAACTTCAAGCAAAAGATTTCTTCTAAATTTAGTAACTTCGTTCTTTTTCTTTTTTTGTAGAGTGAAGTTAGAACGTTCGTTAATTTGCATCCAAAGGTTGCTAAAGATTAAAGCAGCTGAGCAAAAATTAGCTCCTGTACAGGGCTCCTGTAGTCACTAGATGTAATTCAATGAGCTAACAAAATCCATGAATTTATCAAGACTATTTACATTTTCAAGTTTACACCATTAAAAAAAGGATCTTTAAAAGAGATTGATTTTGGAATATAGAAAGGGAGACTTGACAATGAACAATTTCTCAACTGGTAAAAATGGAGTATCTGTTGGATTTTAAAAGTCACTTTTTTTGTGGATATTAGACGTTGTCCAGCAATAGAAGAGAGAAAACACAAAAATTTGGAGAACAGAGAATTTCGACTTGGGGACATTACTTAATGACTTATCTCATTAGAAAAATTAAATGGATCACTTACTACGAAGCTATAGTTAAGGTACCGTTTAGCCATTGGTACTCCGCATCTTCACGGAGAATTCAATTCATTAGGTCCATGTTGGAGACAGCGGGGAAGTCGTTACACCATTCGTGCAGGTCGCTACTTATGCGATAAGGAATTTCGCCACCTTAGGACAGTTAGAGTTACTACCGCTGCTTACCGGGGCTTTCACTTAAAGCTTATAACACTTCTCCTTCTGACCTTCCAGCACCGGGCAAGTGTTAGACTCTATACATTGTGTTACCACTTAGCAGAGTCCTGTATTTTAATAAACAATCACTACTCACCCTGCGCATAATGGGAGCTTAGTGCACCGGACTGCCCTCTATTCACCATTTAACTCAACTAGCTCAACTTGATTCTTCATTTGCTAGCACCAACTTTGCTACTTTATCTGCATCTATCAATATGTCTATTATATTTCTTCCATCATTCGATAAATGTGAGGAGATTTCGTGACAATGTTTATTGTTTTCTGGTTCTTTTGAAATTTGTTTTTCAGGCCTGATCATAATCTAGAAGATGTAAGCGCAAAGATATTCCCTTGTAAGAGGCGAAAAGTGAAGGCGCCTGAAATTATGCCTTCAGTTACATTGCCAGTTAGAAGGAAAGAGAGATCACTTTCATCATTGGTTGTCAGCGCTCCTAGAGTATCTATGACAGGAAGAAGATCAAAATCGGTAGCAAGAAAAGCATTAAAGGGCCCCACATTTTCCATTGAGAACCCTATCAGGAATGAGGAAGATTCTGGAGAAGAGCCTGATAGCTCTAGCTCACCTGACACTTCAAAAAAGTCTGCGGTAAAGTCATGTCCTTTAGACCTTAGATCAGCAACAACAACATACCCAGTGAAATCCCACAAAGTGGAGTCTGGGGAGGTATAGTTTACGCAGACCTTACCCCTTAAGTAGGGAATTTTATAGAACTATGAAATTTGGAAAATTACCTAAATATCGTGATTCTCATCCAAGGCAGAATTAGCAAGAGTATCCTATATTAACTTAGATACATAGAATGCATCGAGAATATTCTACTTAAAATAAGGTAAGTTCAGCATAAATGAATTAAAAACAGTTTTTTAGATAAGAAAAATTACCTAAATACTGAGATTTCTAACCATCTTAGAATTAGGAAATATACTCTATACTATTAACGAAGGGAGCCTTGGAACAACGGTAAAGTTGACTCTGTGTGACCTATAGGGGTCACGGGTTCGAGCCATGGAAGTAGCCACTGCCCACTAATGCGTGCACGAGGGTAGACTGTCTACATCACACCCCTTGGGGTGCGGCCCTTCCTCGTACCCTGCTAACTTATTCACACAAAGTGAATCTAAAATCACAACATAACCATTGTAGTCCCACAAATGGGTTCTAGGGAGGGTAGTATGTACGTACAGTGAATCTAGAACATTGCGAAATATAACTATATTAATTCTCTTGAATTTCGGCATCTGTCCTTGGCTCATTATTTTTCCCGTTCAAGCTTTTTTGGTCAATGATATCCCAATTTATCTGCGGATATTACTATATCGGTTAAATCATATGTTTTTTTCCAGAATTATTCCAACGCCGAGTCTTCTCCTTTGGATTGTTTGGTGGAAGTAGCAAACAAGAGCAAATGTTCAAGGTTCACTTCACAGGGTTCTATTGGTAAATCAGAAAGTCCGCATTGCCATGTCAATGAGGGTCAAGGATGGAAAATTGAAGTCAAAGAACATGGACAAAAATTGAAAGTCCAAGATGATCCTGCTCTTTCAGAATCAGAAAAGCCTAAAAAGCTGCGAAGAATTTGCCGAAAGAAGGCATCAACTTTTGGAGAATTTACTATATCGCGACAAGCTGTGCTGGATGTGATTAGTGTCAAATGTGAAAGGAGGACTAATCCAATTTGGTTCTCATTAGTGGCCTCTGAAGCTCAGTAAGAATCTGCTTTTATATCAGCGAACTTTTCTGTTTTATCTGTTTATAGAGTAGAGATTGAACTATTAAACATTATTATTAATAGCTCCGTAAATTACTGTTTCAGGGAGGGAGATGCACCCTTGCCCCAGATTTCTGCAGGTTATTTGAGAATAAAGTAAGTTTCGTTGTGATTTCATTTGATTTCGCGGTTGCAGAAAGAATGTCTATAGCTTCATCAAATTTGATACATGAAACCTGGTACTCCCTCCGTCTCAATTCATGTGATGGTGTTTGACTAGACACGAAGTTTACGAATGAAAGGAAGACTTTTGAAACTTGTGGTCTAAAACAAGTCATAGATATTTGTGTGGCTATAGATCATCTTATCAAGGGTAAAATGAAAAAATTTAAGTTTAAATGTCTCTAAAAATAGAAAGATGTCGTCCTTTTTAGGGCTGACTGAAAAGGCAAGAGTGTCACATAATTTGGACAGAGGGAGTGATATTTTATGCCCTTCTTGGAGTGAGAAGTTGGAAGAGTGATGTACGGTTTCTTCTCCAATTTCACAATTTGGTGATAGTTTCTATTTGGGTAGCTATAGGATGTCATGCCCAATTTCTTCTAAGACAAATAAAAAGGAAAAATATAAGTACAGATAATGGTAACTACTATGTGTCTTTCCAAGTGCACTTGAGCTGACCCTCATAGTTGGTTATGCTTTAAGGGTGTGTTTGAGTAGTAAAAAATTTTGGAAAACATTTTCTTAAGGAAACAAGTTCCCTTAAAATGAGGAGAATGACTTTCCTAGTGAAAGTAGGGAAAACAAGTTCCATAAGCGACATTCCCCCTCTCCCCATCCTCCAACACTCCCCATCCCACCTCCACCCCCATCTCCACCATCCCCAACCCCTTAGTATTTGCCTAGATCATATATACATATTATTGAAACAATATTTTCTGTTTAATTACCAAACACTAGAAAATAAGTAAGAAATCACTTATTTTCCAAGAAAACATTTCCCAATTTCCATTGAAAATATTTTCCATAGAAAACATTTTCCTTCGTACCAAACACACCCTAAGTCTGAGTACATTGAAATTACTTCTAAAAAACAACCCGTTGCATAAAGTGTGTTGTGAGGACAAAGTTAGCATTTTATTTAAGTTGCCTTTAGATTGAGAATTGGCGAAGCAGCTCTACATGCACTTTTTTGCTTTTCACTGAAAGGCAAAGCTCATGATTTGTATTCACATCTTTTACATTCTATTGCAGGGATGGCAATATTCCAGTTTCATTTATACAAAAGTACTTGATGAGGAAGTTGAATCTTTCTAGCGAAGATGAGGTAATTATCTTTGTGCACATTTGGCAATTTAGCAATCAATAAAAGTCATTAACATTTATTTGCAATCCTACCTATTCTGGTTGAAAGTTGAAAAAAAATTATGTAGGGCCATGATTTCCTGTAATTCTTTATTCTGTTGGGTGTTATATTGGTCCTATCAGTTTTAGAAATTGGAGTTCAAGAAAATTGGTCAAGTCCGACACAGGTGTGTAGGTAGAGAATACCTAGGGGCGCGAGACAACCCTCTCTAAGGAACTCGTCAAAAATAGCCCGGTAATCTCGGGAAGTATGAAAAATTATGGATAATGCAAAGGGGGCAAGAAATTGTATCAGTATTGAAGCCCCAACTTCAGAATGAACTAGCGCAACCTTGTGCGCATTGGTGACTGAACTTTGAAATAAATGAACTGTTATTACTTCACATGACATAAGGATGAGGAAATGAAGTGGTCTTTTAGTCAATAAAGTGGGTTGAGAACCATGAGGTCTCAAGTTCAAATCCAAGCAGAGACAAAACCATGATTTCTTCCATTTGTCCTAGCCTTGGTGGACAGAGTTACCTGGTACCTGCTGGTGGGAGGTGACAGGTATCCCGTGGAATTAGTCGAGGTGCGCACAAGCTGGCCCAAACGCCACAATTATTTTAAAAAAAGGGACGAGGAAATGACCAATGGCTATTGCTTGATGTGAAGTGGGAATTTGGTAGCTAAGTACTTAGTTTTCCTTTAAGCTTTTTCTTTCTTTTTAGTGATTGATGAGGACAAAGTTGTAAAGAGGTGTGGAGGAGAGGCAGGGGCAACATTGTATTCTATTATTTATACTTTGTAGTGAAACCAGTATTTGTTGACTTGACCTAAAAATGTAATATGAACTTACCGATAATAAAATTGTAATGTGAACTTTCATTTTCAGATGGAAAAGTGGCAGTTTCGAATAGTTTATACTGATGTATATGGACAGACGGAGTTGGACTATATCTAGTTAATGAACTTGGTTGAGTCACAGGGATAACAACCTGTGATATCTCAAGTTTGAATTCCCACTACGCTCTTGGTGTGAGCCCACCTCTAAAACCTTGCTGGGCAGAATTACCTATGCAACATGTAATTAGTCGAGGTGGGCACAAGTTGACTTGTACAACGCCGACCTCGAAAATATAATATTGAACTAAATAGGAACTTGGCTTTAATGTTTAAAGTCATTTTGACTCAAGTGAATGTCAAAACGAGGGGGCAACTTCCAATATTTCGTGTTTGTCTGTGATATGAGTTTTAGCATCTCTACTACTCTCTTTTTATGCATTACCTATGCTCTGTCTCTTCCATATCTGTGTTATTCTTAGGTCGCATTTGTTCTTATCAAGATTAAAACGTTTGAATTAACCCATGAGATCTCAAGTTCAATTCCGTGGCAAAAAACACCAGGTGATTTCTTTCCATTTGTCCTAAGCTTGGTGGACAGAGTTACCTGGTACTTGTTGGTGGTGTGAGGTGACAGGTATCTCGTGGAATTAGTGAATTAGTGAGATGCACGTAAGCTTGGCCCCGACACCAAAGTTATAAAAAAAGAGCATGTGTCTGTTTTCTCTTCTCGTGAATCTCAATGTTGAAAACATACTCAATTTGATGATATTTATCTTTTGCTATATTTTTGGTGCTCTTGTAGGTTGAGATTAGATATATGGGACAGTTAATAGTTCCCACTCTACAACTGAATAGTTTAGTTGATATGTGGCTTCAAACTACCACATCAGAAAGAGTTCCAGCAGTCATTGGTTCATCAGCTAACGATTTCGTGATGGTGTTGGCTTATGCTCGCAAAGTTCCGAACCTTATTTCTTGAATTGTTCTTTCTGCCTTCGCATACTCGATAATCTGTACCACACCTAGGCATAAGTTGAAGTACCAGCCCGAAAACTGCTTAGTTAGTAAGTCTCATATTAGGAATGTGATGAGCTACTAGAAGTATAGGTTATTTACAGCGGTTAGCGCTGCAAATTGTGACAAATCAGAAGCAAATGGGCGACGAGACGATGAAGGAGAAGAGCTTTGAGGTACAATGCTTTCAAGTTGAAATGGTGTTTCTCCAATTTGTTGTAGTTTGTAATACTACCTTGTACTCTTAATAGAGGGTGAATTAGGATAACGCTCACATTCATGTCTTTTTTAGCCTCCAACCAGCATGGTACAGACCTTCTATATAACAATCATCTTTTATAACAATATTTCATTATAACAGTCAAATTCCAATATTTCATTATAACTCAAATTCTTTTGGAATTGATTTTTCATGTTATGTTATATTATATGTTCTTTATAACAGTATTTCTCTATAACAGTCAAAAAATATTCGAACAAATAACGTTGTTATAGAGAGGCTTGGTTGTACCCGTCTTTATTTTAATTTAAGAAGATTTATAACATGCTTGTTTAGGGCTCAAACTGTATGCATATGAACATATATATATATATATATAGACACACACCCCCACCTTGGACTTGGCTCCGTTTATTTAGTGTACACCCAAACTATCGCTAGTACTTCTTGAATTTGGACAAGTCAAATGGTGTCAAATAAATTAGAGTGTGTTTTCTTCTGTAGTGTCCACTTATTATTACAACTCAACTTGTAGGATCGGAGGTTGTATAGGTTTTAAAACATTACTTATCATAATTTGAGGTTTGTTTTGCATTATTTTCAAGTAATCCCGTTTATATAATTGTTGCGATATTTTTATGTGCTTACGCAAGTGTACATATCGCTAAAGTAATAAAGTCTGTAAGACCGAGTTACCGTCCTCAGGGATTAACTTGTCAATTACCTATAGTCTGATTTTTAGTTTCTATTTGGTTTTCGATAATTTGATAAAGTTATTAATCTAAGAATGCATTAAAGAGATGGACAGTAATCACTAACTAGAATAACGTATGAGAAAGATTAGGGATTCTCACCTTCATCAACTATCCACATCAACTATCCACATTATTATTCCATTAATACCTAATCTTCTTCTTCTTCCTATTGAGATAGCAAGTTAACTAATTTGTTCTATACTCTGGTTAGGACAAATAGAAACTCAACCTTATGCAAAAACTTTTTATATTTCTATAATAAATTTTACCACACAGGAGGATTAAGAACAATAATCTTAAACACTACATAAGTATCAGAGTACTTCCGTCCGCAATATTAACCTTGTCTAGACAACTATAGTATATTCAAATCTCTCTTTTCAGACCTCGATTCGAAATCATATACGTTATGATAATTAATGATCAGTTAATTATCAAACAACCGTGGAATAAATTTCAATAACATGGAAGAAGAAATCAAACTATAGCATTAATATCATAATGAGGGGTTCAAGCGAATCCGACTTAAAATCCTAACAAAGTAATTAGTTCATAATAAAAGAATTACAAACTAAAAATCCCATACATACACTAATACTGAAGAACAAAGAAGAATTGGAATTGCAAGAATCCTTAAGCTCCAAATCTCCTCTCAACAGGTGATTTTTGGTCCCTGAATAACGAGTCAAGACTTTTTATTTATAATTGTCCCAAACCCTTTCTGAGTCTTAGGGTTTCTGACTGAAATTCGGCCCATTTTCTTCAATTTCCCACGTCGGCGCCGCGACGCTAATCTGACAGAACCCAATTTTTTGCTCTCTGAAGTTCCGGCGCCGCGATCCTGCATTTTGGCGTCGCGGCGCTGCTGAGCCGCGACCCTCCACTCTTGCGTCGCGGCTCTGATTCCGAGCAACTTCTACAAATTAACCTTATAGACCCCGTGCGGTTAACAGTGTAATTTTGTTTAAATTGCTTCACGAGCTTCTCAGGGCTTCTTTGACTTAATTGCTTGTGATCCGATGTGCACTTTTATCCTCCAAATCAGCTAAATTCCTCTTGAATTCGTCATTTATCCATTTTAGGATCGTTGTGACTCAAAATAAATAAAAACAATCCTATCACTATACAAAACACAAAGAAAACAGGAAAAATACTAACTAAAAAGGACTCAAAAGTGTATATAAAATAGACTCAACAATAATAACTAAATCACAATACGTCGTTTCATTGATTTGTTCGGGTTAAATCATTAAAGCAATAGTCGTGTAGTATAATTCAAATACAGTCTATTAGAATACATACTTCTGAAACCTCTCCTAATAAGGCGTTGCTTCACGTAAAGGTGCCTTGTTCAGGTTAAATTATTAAAGAAATTGTCATGTAGTAGAATCCAAATATAGTCTATTAGAATACATACTTCTGAAACCTCCTAATAAGGTGCTGCTTCACGTAGAGGTGCCTTGTTCAGGTTAAATCATTAAAGCAATAGTCGTGTAGTAGAACCAAATATAGTCTATTAGAATACATACTTCTGAAACCTCTCCTAATAAGGTGCTGTTTCACGTAAAGGTGCCTTGTTCGGGTTAAATCATTAACGCAAAAATCGTGTAGTAGAATCCAAATACAGTCTATTAGAATATATACTTCTGAAACCTCTCCTAATAAGGTGCTGCTTCACGTAAAAGTGCATTGTTAGGGTTAAATCGTTAAAGCAATAGTCGTGTAATTGACCCAAGTACAGTTTATTAGAATACATACTTCTAAAACCTCTTCTAATAAGATGTTGCTTCACGTAAATGTGCCTTATTTGGGTTAAATCATTAAAGCAATAGTCGTGTAGTAGAATTCAAATAAAGTTCATTAGAATACACATTTACGAAACCTCCCTTAATAAGATAACACTTCACTTGAAGGTGCCTTTTCACCTTTCAAGGTGTTACACCTCCGTGCGATCGAACGTATGATTAGTCAATTTTTGCCATTTTGGGAATATTATTAATAATTTGATTCAGATAAAAGTGTATTATTTAAATTTGGGGGCTGGTTTGAAATAGTTATAATTTTATTTTATTATTATTATTTTTTTAAATCATAGGACGGAAAATGCATTTTTAAAACTTATAGCCCAAACTCCTAAAAAACTACCTTTGGGCCCTACCATCAAACTTGCCCGTGAGTCTATGACAGAGACAACTGTTTCTTTGTTTTCTCATGTCTTTATTACAATAATTGACAATTAATACTCATAAGTCATAATAAAAAAATCAAATAGTAAAAAAGAAAGAAGAGAAAATGACAAAAATAACCCCTTATCTTCGATAATAGATCTAAAGTAGCCCCTTAAATATCACCTGGGTAATTTTGATCCTTTAAACTTATTAAAAGTGACACTGTTAGGCTATATCAAATATTTTTAAATTCAACAACGATACAGTCCAATCTATATTGCTTTTATGCTGATTTTATCATGTGGGTATGTTTTATTTTCTGTTAATTTTATTCATATAGTTCAATCTTGATATCTTAGCAAGTAGTTTGACTGTTTGAGTATAGGGTCTTTGTTGAGTTTGGTTTGTTGAAATTGAAATTTCAAGAATCCCTTATTGTTTTTTACTGTAAATGGGTGTTTATTGCTTTTATTTTCCTTCTTTTTCTTTTTCTCATAATTTGCTAGTTGATTGAAGTTGTGTATTCTTGAGTTTTTTGAGGTGTGTGTGTATTTTATTTTTTATTTTTTTTTGGGAGCAACTCTTTTGGTTTTTAGGAATTAAATCTCCTGCCCTTTTTTAATGTCATTACTATTTTTTAGAAAAATATTTTTGGTTCTTGAAACAGAAACAGTTAGAGAAGGTTCAATTGACCGAAATGAATTTCTAGATTCGCAAATATTTATCGACATCAAGTTCGTAAAAAGAACCATATTCTTGTTGGCGATTTTTTGAGGGGGTAAGTTTTTTTTTCCTTTGTGTAGTTTGGGTTGAGCTTAAATAATATTCATATAGTCGATTCTAACTTGTTTGAGACTGAGACATTGTAGTAGTAGTAGTTGTTTGAGTTAAAGCTTGAGCACTGAATATTCATATAGCGGATCCTGACTTGTTTGGGACTGATACATTGTAGTAGTACACTAGTAGTAGTAGTTGTTTGGATTAAAGTTTTTTTTTTTTTCATTTTTATGTTTTTTGTGGTTGAGAGAGGTGAAATGGAGGAAATAGAAGAAGCTAACAAGGCTGCAGTTGAGACTTGTCATCGAGTGATTAGTATTTTATCTAGGACACATAATGATCAGAATAATCAGTACATGAATTTAGTTAGAGAAACTGTACACATTCAAGAAAGTTGTCACTCTTTTGAATTCGACTTTAGGTCATGCAAGAGTGAGGAAACTGAACAAATTTAAGAAGACCCCTTTACCTCATAACATCCTTGTTGAAAACCTGAATTGCAAAATCGACGATCAGGCGAAAGCTCTTAGGTTTCTTCCTATCGACTCTCCCGAAAATCGACTCCTAGAGATGGGTAGTTCTAATGTGAAATGCAATCTACCTTTAGGAAGCCCTTATCTAGAATTAAGTTCAAGTAGCAAATCCGCTTAATTTTGGCCAACAGACTCCCTTCCCCAACAACAACAACATACACCGTGTTGTCCCACAAGTGGAGTCTGCAGAGGGTGGGGTGTATACAAACCTTACCCTTACATTTGGTGGGGTAGAGAGGTTGTTTCCGAACCAACAAACGCCTTTGCCAAGCTATAACTATCTTCAGCAGCAGCAACAACAACAACGGCGGTTTCTACTTCAGCAGCAGCAATTGAAACAGCCGGCAGGGATGATGTACAAGCGGAGCAATAGTGGCGTTAGTCTAAATTTTGATAGCTCGACATGTACTCCGACCATGTCTTCGACTAGGTCTTTTTTATCCTCATTGAGTGTGGACGGTAGCGTTGCTAATGGTAATAGCTTTCACATAATTGGGTCTTCTCGGATCAGAGCTCGTTCCAACACAAGAGAAGGTGCTCCGGAAGGGGTGACGAGGGAAGTGTGAAATGTGGAAGCAGTGGGAGATATCACTGTTCAAAGAAGAGGTTTGTATTTTATCTTCCTTTTATATATATGTCCTCTTTTTATCATCTACTGTCTTATAGGTGATTGATCAACTTTTGGAAGT
This sequence comes from Przewalskia tangutica, assembly GCA_029844215.1. Taxonomy (NCBI): domain Eukaryota; kingdom Viridiplantae; phylum Streptophyta; class Magnoliopsida; order Solanales; family Solanaceae; genus Przewalskia; species Przewalskia tangutica. The sequence goes on from CM056734.1 coordinate 107,342,354, forward strand.
GTCTTCATGTAGGAAATACAGAGTAAAGAGATCAATCAAAGTACCTGCTGTAAGTAACAAGCTAACTGATATTCCTGCCGATGAGTATTCTTGGAGAAAGTACGGACAAAAGCCGATCAAAGGTTCTCCACACCCTAGGTACTATTCAAGCTCAATTACTTCGTGTTTGCAAGTCGGAACTTCATGATTATCATTTTTAATCACAATCTTGCCACATGCATCTTAATCGTAGAATTGGAGAGTGAAAAAGTGTATTCCCCAGGACTAATTTTCGTGTTTGATGTCGGTGGAGGATGCAGAGTATAAAGTACGGGTTCACGGGAACAGAGTAGCTTTTGCCCAGACCCTGTATATATATTAAGAAATCCACTGAATATCTTTAAATATTTGATTGTGAACTCAGTTATTATCGGATATTATCTTGAGATTGTTGTAGGAACCTGTAAACTTCAAATCCTGAATCCGCTTCTGTCAAAAGTTACCTCAATCCTTAAGATAAGTTACAAGGAGCTTCTTATCGGGAAAAGAAGATAAGTTATAAGGAGCTCCAGTCTAACATGAAAATTTATCTCTTTTACATGACTCTCCCGTCCTTCTCGTTTAGCATTTAGACATATCACATATTTCATATTTGGGTGGTGAAGTGAGCAGCTCGATGAACGTACTGGCTTGGAGGCTGTTTAATGATTAACTTAACTATCTTTCTTTTTATTTTGGTCAATCGAAAACGAACAATTTGTTATACTTGAATTGTTGATTCTTCCATTCAATTAACTGATACGCAATAGTTTGCACATATATCGATATGCTGTTATATTAGTCTTTGTTTTTACTTCCAGCATCTGTAGTGTGATAGCGGCTCTATCGAGTCGTGTAATTGCTTTTATTGAGGCACAACGACTAATTCTTGCTTCGATTCTGAGCAAGTTTAATGCATTTTTGCAGGGGATACTATAAATGTAGCAGCATAAGAGGCTGCCCTGCCCGGAAACATGTCGAAAGATGCTTGGAAGAGCTTTCAATGCTTATCGTAACGTACGAAGGTGAACATAATCATCCGAGGTTGCCATCACAATCGACTAATGCATGAAATGTATCGGAAATTTTAACCAAGCTGATCACTATCCTCGACAGATTTTGGCGTACTCTGTTGTTGATTGGCTTCCATTTTTACTGTACATATGATGCTTGTTTAAGCTTTGGAGTTCGGATGGAGCTAAAGCTACGGTTAAATGGTCGCCCTATTATGGTATTTCTGAGGATAAAACATCGATTCCAGGTCGAAGAACTATGCGATAGGTTTCGAGATTTCTTGATTGTAAGAATATTTCCTCATCAAGTATGTATCCTTTTCTAAAAGACCTTAGGACTTTTGTAATTTAGCAATTGTGGTAATTTAGTTCTGATAGAATGTAAGATGCATGCTTTCAGGTTGTAGATTTAGATTTGTTACAATGCCATGGAAATTTATATTCCTTTAATCTGTCCCCCCCCCCCCCCCCCTCCCAAGAATGGAAATTAGGATCTGTTCTCATATAAGGTTCAAATGAGCAAGGGAATTATGGTCTTTGCTTGCATGCTTATCAAAGGGAGGTGCATTGTCTCAATACTTAAAAAGTTTGTTTTGGTGAATGCATATGAATGGTAAAATGCATAGTTCTTTTGTTCTTTGAGCATATTGTCACATAGGAATGGAAAATTTCTGGTAAGGAACACATCTCTTTTTAATGGGTTGTATGCTGCGTGAATCATAATAATTTGGTACCTATTTTAATGGGTTGTATTCATTGTATGCTGCGTGAATCATGATAATTTGGTACCTATTTTAATGGGTTGTATTCATTGTGAATCATGATAATTTAGGCCCATAGGTACTGGATACCGGATGAGTATATCGAAAAAGAAAAGAAAAAAGACAATATAAAAGAATTCATATACTATCAAGTCACTTGTAAGATAACTACAAGTAATTGGTCATAGTAGTGGAATATGATTGAAAAAGACATTGTTTACGTTGTCGATGTACAACAACAACATACCAATGCAATTACACAAGTGGGGTCTGGGTAAGCTAGAATATATGCAGATTTTATCCCTAATTTTTGGGATATAGATGTTTCTGATAGACCTTCAGCTCAGAAAAGAAACTTACGTTATCGATATATATATAAGTTAAATCCAGGTAGTAGAGCATCTGCCTTCTTTCAACCCTTATCCCAGTGAAATAGCACATATTCCACACCAGGCTGGCAATGACAAACAAGAAGCATTCTCGTAGTGGAATATGGTAAGCATAGCACTAGAAAATAAAGAATGTTAATTTAGTGCCCAAAGAATTGCTTCTCTCTTTATGTTCACTTTTTGCCACTTGTGATGTGCTTTGAATTGCTTGTTTTGTGAATAAGAAAGACAACAACTAGAAAACGACATTTCTTATCTTTATGTCCAATTTTAAGATAACCTTGAAAAGGTAGGTAGAGGTAGCCAGGTAGGTACTATGACTGAGACATTCATTATTTTTGTTATGGAATTATTGGTTTGTTCTCTAGGGAAATTCTTGAAAGTAACTTTAAAAGACAGTTAGATTTTTCCGTAATAATCATTCTCTATAACAACATTTCACGATCAATCTTTTACAATGACTTTATAAAAAATTTGACTGTAGCACCTAAAACAATCCTTATTCAAGCAAAATGGTTGTCACACCAATAATAATAAACTCAGTGTAATTTAATAAGTGGTCTGGGAAGGGTAAAATGTACGCAGTCTTGCACTACCTTTATGGGGTAGAGATGTCGTTTTCCATTGACTCTCGATAACTTCCCCCTCCTTTATCCAAGCTTGGGACAGACAATTTATGGGGTAGAGAGGTCGTTTTCGATTGACTCTCGATAACTTCCCCCTCCTTTACCCAAGCTTGGGACTGACAATTTATGGGGTAGAGAGGTCGTTTTCGATTGACTCTCGATAACTTCCCCCTCCTTTATCCATCCAAGCTTGGGAACTGACAATGTGAACGAGTTCACAAAAGCGAAGTTACTATGATGTGATTTAGGCAATTTCTAAGAGAATTAAGTAAACTAGTAAAGAAGATAAAGGAAACAGTAAGGCTTTCATTCATAATCTGCAATGAACATGAGTTCTGTACATATATCCTCTCACATGGACACAGTGTAAATACGAAATATAAGTGACTAATTGTGACAAAACTAAAGGGACTAAACTATAACTCAGAGAACTTTATAACTAATACCTAACTAACTCATCATAGCTGGTGCGTACCCCTCCGCATGCACAGGGTACCACCCCTTCATAGCATCAATTTTCCAGAACACATCAATACTTTCCGATGAAAGCTTTCTTGTCCTCAAGAGAGAAAAGCAGGAAAACGCACACGAAGAGCATTGTAATCTTCCCAAGATGCATCAGAGTCTGGTGAATGCTCCCATTGAACCAACACTTGAGCAACAGCCTTGCTCCCCTTCTGGATCATGCGTCTATCTAAGACTTTGACAGGATTAGGACAAAAGGGACTAGATAAATTCACTATAGGAGGGTGAGTGATAGTAGAAGTATAGTCATAACAGGGCTTTAGCCAGGAGACATGAAATGTGGGGTGAAGCAACAATTCTGGTGATAAAGCCAATTTGTAAGCCACAGAGCCAATCTTTTGCAAGATCAAATAGGGCCTATAGTACTTAGAATATAGCTTGTTGAAGTGCTGAGCAGTCATAGTAACTTGTCTATAAGGTTGGAACTTTTAGAAAAATCCAATCTTCAACCTTAAACTGCCTATCAGACCTCTTTTTATTAATCAAGGAAACCATTCTTTGTTGAGCTCTCAACAAATGAAACTTGAGCAATTGCAACTTAAATTCTCCAGTGACCAAACTTCTATCCACCTCAGGAACCTCAGACTCACCAGCAAGGTAGGGAAGATGTAGTGGTGGTGGCTAACCATATAAAGCCTCATAAGGAGTGGTTTGTGTAGAGGAATGGAAAGAAGTGTTGTACCACCATTCAACATATGTCAAATAATACACCCAATCAGTAGGGGAATCTGAACAATAACACCTTAAATGTCTCCAAACACCTATTCACCACCTCAGTTGACTGATGATGGTAGGCAGTAGATGTGTTCAAAGCAACACCTTGAATAGCAAAAAGCTCCTGCCACAATTTGATAGTAAAAATTGAATCCATGTTACTAACAATATCTTTAGGCACCCCATGAAGTTTGAAGATCTATTCCATAAACAACTCAGCTAGATTAGATACAGAATAAGGATGAGACAATGCTAAGTAGTGAGCATCTTAGTACTCTACCAACAATTACTCAGATCACAGTTTTCCCTTAGACTTGGGTAACCCCTCAATAAATTTCATGATAATGCTGTTTCAAGCCAACTCAGGGATCTTGAGAGGTTGCATCAACCTAGGGTAAGCAGCAAAATTAGATTTGGTCCTCTGATAGACCACACATCTCTTTACATATTCTATCACATCCCTCTTTATATTAGCTCAATAGAATAGTGCAGACACCCTTCTGAATGTGTGATCCATCCCAGAGTGACCTCCACCAACAGAATCATGCCAAAGATTAAGGATGATAGTCCTAAGAGACTGATCAGGGCCCACCACCAATTTGCCTATTCTCCTTAGTTGTTTATTCACAAAAGTATAACCCTTGATATCTTCCCTTTGCCCTTCCAACCTATGAATCGGATCCGTTAACTAAGTATCCAATGTCCAACTATCCATGATAGACTGTAATACATTAGCCCTGATAATATAGAGTGAGACAACTAAAAACTTTACTTTAGGTACTCTAGATAAGACATCTGTTGTTTTATTCTCTTTACCCTTCGTATACTTAATAATGAAATCAAAATGTATGAGCTTGGTGAGCCACTTAAGTTGTGAACCAGTATGCAATTGTTGATCTAATAAAAACTTGAGAGCTTTTTGGTCAGTTTTAACTATGAAATGATGACTAAGTAGATACTGCCCCCATTTAGTAATTGTCATCACCAAAGCTAATAACTCATTATAGACAGAAAGGACCAAGTTCCTACCAGACAACCCCTTGCTCAGATAAGCAATGGATCTGCCTTGTTGCAGGAGAACATCTTCCATACCCAAATCACAAACATCAGCCTCCACCACAAATGACATGGAAAATCTGGCAAGGCTAATACTGGTGTAGAAGTAAGGGCTTCTTGCAACGCTTGGAAGGTCAAAATAGCATACCAAGTGAACTTATCCTTTTTGAGCAAGTCAGTCAATGGTTTGCTAATTTTACCAAACCCTCTAATAAACCTCCTATAATACCCTGCCTGACCTAAGAATCCCCTCAACTATTTGATAGTTGATGGTACATGCCATTTCTTGACAGCCTAAATCTTGTGAGGGTCAGTTTTAACTCCATTGACAGATATAAAGCGCCCTAAATACTCCACTCTAGCAGCAGCAAACGCATATTTAGCTTTCCTTACAAACAGATTATGTTGTCTTAGCAACCCAAAGGTAACCCTCAAATGCTCTACATGCTCAGACAAACAACTACTGAAGACTAAAATGTTATCAAAGAACACCATAATAAACTTCCTGAGATGCTTTTAAAAGACATGGTTCATAAGACCTTGGAAACTTGAGGGTGCATTGGTTTGCCCAAATGGCATAACTAAGTATTCATAATGGCCTGAATGGGTCCTAAAAGCAGTCTTGTGCACATCAGCATGTGCCATTCTTATTCGGTGACCAGACCTCAAGTCTATTTTAGAGTAAACTTGTGATCCTCCCAACTCCCCCAATAACTCTTCAATGATTAGGATAAGAAACTTGTCCTTGATAGTGGATTGTTTCAAGGCTCTATAATCAACACACATTCTCCATGAACCATCTTTCTTTCCCACCAAGACTAAAGGAGAAGCAAATGGTCTGCAACTGTGCTGAATGAACCCCTGATTTAACAAATCTTGTACCAACTTCTTAATAACATCTTTATGCTTGGGTGAGTACCTATAAGGCATACTATTAACTAACTTGTGTCCCTCAACCAATGGAATATGGTGATCAAAAGAATCCCTAAGAGGAGGAAAATCCTTTGGTTCACCAAACAAATCTTGATTCTCCTATAGGACAAGTTGTATCTCAGCTGGTTCCTTTACATTGCATTGTGTTCCTTCCCTCTTTTCTATCTCTATCTCCTTAGGAACCACCTTGATCATGAAAATCTGATCAGGTTCTTCCTTAATCTTGTGCATAGCCTCTAAACTAATGACCTTAAGCTGATGAGCCATGCCTTACAGAGAAAAGGGAATTCCCTAGTATTCAAACTTCATAGTGAGTGCCTTGAAATTAAACATAATATCACCCAACTCACTTAGCCATTGACACCCTAATATCATATCACAAGTTCCCAGGGGATAAGAATAAGAAGTCTTCCTTGAACACAACAGTCTATAAAAGCCATTCCAACCCTCTGCACATACCTGTAATGAGTATAGAATTACCATATGCTAAGTTAGCATCTAGAAATGCACATGAATCCACCTTCTAACCCATTTTAGTCACAAAATTAGTATCCATGAAATTATGAGTTGATCCAGTATCTTTGAGGATGTTAAGGGCCTTCTAGTGACAAAATCCCTTCAACCTCAAGGTCTTATACCCTCTCATTCCTGTGATAGAATGTATTGAAATCTCACATGATTCTATTTCATAGACTACATTTACCATCTTCTCATCCACATCTACAGGCTCTTCCAACACCTCTGCTTCTTCCTCAATTTCTACCAGATATAACTGAGCCTTGTTCTTACACACATTCTCAGGTACATAGTTGTCATCACACACAAAACATAATCCTTGAAGCCCACTTAGCATCCAATTCTGCAGGGGATAACCTTCTCCTTCTATTCCTATCCTAAGGTGCAATAGCAGCCCCCATTTGAGAATAAAAGGAACCTCTAAGTAAATGAGAGGAAGAATTAAGGGTAAATTGGGTATGGGAATAATTAGAAGTAGGAGTCAGTCTTTGAGAAGAATTACCCATGTAAGCTAGAAGCCTCATGGACTTAGCTTGCTTGGAAATATAGACTCCTAAAGGCTAGTTATGTGATAAGCTTGGGGAAGAGAGTATGGTCTATGAATTCTAACATCCCCAAGTTCAGGTTTCAATCCCTCTAGAAAAACACTGATAACATGTCTTTGTTCTAAGTTCAGTCTAGTCATTCCCCTATCAAACATCTCCTGAAAATCCTTCACACTACCAGTCTGCTTAATCATCACTAGATCACCCATTGGATAATCATACTCAGCTCCAAACCTATCGGACAAGGCAAATACATATCCCTCCCAACTAGGTGGTGGCAAATGTTGTCTACTACGCATATAAGCCTGATGCCTGTATTGCCATATCATCAAAGTGTAATACTGCCACTGACACCTTCTGATGAGGTTGGACCTCATCCAAAGAGAAGAAGTGCACCACTTTATACCACAAATCCTGAAAACCCTTTCCAATGATTCAGGGAAATTCAATTTTGGAATATCGAGTAAGAAAATATGGGTGAACAGGAGGAGAGGCCATATGATGGGGTATTGGGTTGTAAACATTTGAATTCTACTAGGTTGTGTACTGAGAGTAATTGGCATAAGGATTGGTTTGATATGGACTCGGATGAACTGGTAATTGAGAATGAAATTGAGTTCTAGGAGGAGCATATTGGGAATAATTACTCTGGGGATAGGGTATTCTAGTGTAATTAGGAATGACTGATCTAGATTTACTTGGAATAGATAGAGACAAACATGTAGTTCGAATTCCACAGCTACTGTTTGGAATGTCACCAATCCTTACTGGTGATGGACCAATAGTTGCAGAATAGTGCTCGTCCCCTAGATTTTCAGCGATAGTTGATAACTTATCCCTCTCCAACCTATGATCTCCAATGGTATCATTCAACTCTTGGTAAGACTTATCATGCATGTCTTCGAGTTGGTTTTTGCACGAACTTTTTGCACGGATTGTTCTTCAAATGCAGAGGTATTTAATTTTTGCCCCTCCTGGTCTTTAATTTTTTCCCTATTGCTTATTTAATGAAAATATTCCGACCTATTTCACTCGGCATAAGTTATGTAGAATTTATCTTCTTCGAAAAACTGAACTCTTGTTTTGCTCGACATAAGTTCTGTAGAAATTAAGTTATACGGCATAAATTGTGTATTTTCAGAATTTGTTGTAGTGTTGAGAAACTGGAGTTATGTTTTTTGAGGCATATGTTCTTTATCCTTTTTGAGTGGAATAACATGCATGCTTTTATGGAGTTTGATGTGTTTTTGGACATTTTTATGTTGAGTTTTTATAGTTTTGTCATTTTTTTTGTGAAGGCGAACTCCACATTTACTTTTTCGAAGTGCATGACAGAACCCTACGACGCAATAGCCGCAAACCACGTCGGTGATTAACTACACTTGACATGTACGCTGATAAGCCAACCGAAGGTTTATGCAGGATCGAACTCGCGACCATGGCCCCGCGCTTCTTCTGTACACCAACTTCGCTACTTTATGTCTTATAGTTTTGTCATGTCCTACATAACGTGTGGGATATTATAATATTCAATTTTAGTCCAAATAAACCATCTCATCAAATCCCAAACAAAACTTTGGACGAGTTCAATCTATTTGTTGACTTTATCCATATTTTAACCTGTCCAAATGTGATCTAACTTGTCCATTTGATATTTGGGGTAGATGTGTTAAATGGGCTAGTTTGAAGAAATTTGTGCGATCTAAATGGAATGTGTTAATACATGACTTGTCAAAAGTTAATTGGACTAAAACAGACTATCAAACGTGTCATAACTCAACCCCTTTTGAGGTGCAATTATGATGTATTTGGTGTGTACCATAAATTTTTCTTTTATAATTCCTCAAATCTAACAATTAAGGTATGTTAAAATGTTTGAGGAAAATCTAAAGTGCTCATTCCTTTAATAAATTTAAGATACCAAAATTGCTCAAGAATATATTTAGTAAATTATTTTAACCTCTTCCAAACATAAGAAAAGTATTTATTTTCCCGTTAAAGTTATCATTTTAAGGATTAATTCATTCAACTATTTATTTTCATGGACATAAAAATAATTGATTCAGGTAAATTATATTTAAAATGATATAGAAAACCATCATAAACAGAAGAAAAAAAAAAGGAGAACAAATGTACAAAAAAAATGAAAAAAAATGAAAAATCAGATCCAATAGGGTAGATATATGTACAAATTGTTGAATCTCCTTATTACATCTCACTAAGATCATGTAAGTTCATGTGAGTATACATCTGATATACAATTGATAGTTTTGCAGAAAATTAAGAAGAAGAGAAGAATGAAGAGAGAGAGATTAGATTGATTTCATTATCCAATATTATGAAGTTACATCTGATATGCATCTATATATAGTAGTAATTTGTATATCTCTACTTGATTAATTATTAAGATATTTTGTGGAGCCTTTAACTTACTAACTAACTTTGTAACCAACTAATTAACTAAACAAACTTTTCTTTAACTTCTCTTGCAGCTTACAATCAGCTTCTCAACAGTCCCCTTCAAGCTGGTTGTTGTGAAGATGTTTAGTAATCCTAGCTTGGAACACAAGTGTTGATGATATACTCTGCTCAGACCTTTGGTTAGTATATCTGCAGGTTGATTTGCTGTGTTAATGTATTATGTTTTACCACACCTTTCTGAATTTTATCTCTTATGAAGTGTAGATCAATTTCTATATGTTTGGTTCATTCATGAAACACAGAATTTGCTGCAATCTGCATTGTTGATTTGCTGTCTAAGAACACTGTTATTGGAAGTCTGATGGTGATCCCAATTTCTTCCAGTAGGCCAAGTATCCAGGTAAGCTCAAGAATCGCTTCTCGCTAAACTTCTATATTACGCTCACCAACTTCCAAAATTGTAGTTTTTTTTTTATTTCCATGATATAAGAGAGTTACCAAATTTAACAATGTACTCTGTGAAAGATTTTCTTGTGTGAGGACAGGCTGTCTAGTCTGCATCACGATGATGATACCATCGTGTCTTGCTTTCATTGGACATCGATTCCTTGTCCGCATTGTTTTTACATACCTTGCAATTCTGATAGCAGCATTGTAATGTGACTGTTTTGGTTGTTGTAAGAACTGACCGAGTGTTTGAACACTATATGCAATGTCTGGTCTTGTGATAGAGAGATACATCAACTTGCCTATTAGTATTTGATAAGAATTTATATCTTTCAACATTTCATCTTCTGTAGTTGTCTTACCAGTTTCTGTCTTCTGTTGGTTTTGAGTGTAGTTATCATATACTTTAGTAGTAAGTTTTACATTACAATCAATAGGGGTGTTTATAGGCTTGGCTGCAGCTAATCCAAGTTCAGCAATCAGCTCTAGTGCATATTTTCTTTGGTGCGTTAGGATACCTTTTTCTGATCTTGCAAACTCTATACCTAGGAAGTATTTTAGTTCTCTCAAATCTTTCATTTTAAACACTTGTTGTAGAGCTTGTTTTGTTTCTTTTATCAGTTCTATATTGTCTCCTGTGATGAGCATATCATCCACATAGACTAGTACTAGTATTAATCCTTTGTTTGTATTTTTTATAAACAATGAGTGATCGTGTTCTGATTGTTTAAATTTCATATTTTGTATTGCTTCTGTAAGTTTAAAACTTTATTATCTTGGTGCTTGTTTTAGACCATACAAGGATTTAATTAGTCTGCATACTTGTTTATCCCTCTGGCTAATAAATTCTTGTGGTAATTCCATGTATATTTCATCATTAAGTTCCCCCTGTAGGAAGACATTGTACACATCCATTTGATGAATGTGCCACTATCTAGAGGCTTCCATAGATAGAATGATTCTAACAGTTACCATTTTTTCTACAGGAGAAAATGTTTCATTATAGTCTATTCTTTCCTTTTGGTTGTACCCTTTAGCCACAAGTCTAGCTTTTAGCCTTTCTATTTCATCTATTTCTTTGTATTTTATTTTGTATATCCACTTGCATCATATAGGTTTCTTTCTTGTATGTAGATTCACTATTTCCCAGGTGTGATTGTCATGTAAAGCTTTAATTTCTACTTCCATTGCTTTTTTCCATCTTGGATCTTTAGAAGCTTCACTATAGTTCTTTGGTTCTGTTACTTCTGAGAATGCAGTTAGGAAGGCACTATATTTTGGAGAGATTGTTTTGTATAATATGTAATTAGCTATAGAATATGAAATACTTGCAGTATTTGAATTTCTTGTGACAAAGTCTTTTAATCAAATTGAAGGTTGTCTTGATCTAGTGGATTTTCTGACAGATATGGAGTTATCACTAGTTAGTCTTGGATTATCAGGTACTGAATTTAAAGGTTCTGATGAGTTGGTAATATTAGAATCATCTGTAGAATTAGTGTTATTATTACCATAGTTGGATGTTCTTTCTTGTGCAGCAGTTTGTTCATTGTACAGAGATATATCTGTGTTATAGTGGTCATCAAGTTGATGAATTCCATTATCTGAGAATATTGGGTCTAATGTTGTTTTGAAAGGAAATTATGTTTCCCTGAACACTACATCTCTATTTACAAAGAAGAATATGCTATGTATATCATACAGTATATACCCCTTCTGGTTTTCAGAATACCCCATTATGACACAAGACTTCACTTTAGATTGTAATTTATCAGACACATCTAAATCACTTGCAAAGCATAAGCACCCTAATACCTTGAGATGTCTAATGGATGGTTTTCTTTTATATAGTTTTTCATAAGGTATTTTACTAGTAACAGAAGAAGGTAGCCTATTAATAAAATACACAGCAACTTATACACAAATTCCCTTGAACTTTAGAGGTATATTAGCCTATAGTCTCACAAGTCTAGTTATCTCTAGGATATGTCTATGTTTTCTTTTAGCTACTCCATTTTGTTGTGGTGTATAAGGGCATGACCTTTGATGTATAATTCCTAACTTTAGAAACATATTTGTGCAGGTTTCATTCACAAACTTTGTACCATTATCAGACCTGACTGTTTTTACTATAAGCATTGTGTGCAGCAAACTCCTTCATCTTAGACTTGAAATTTGCAGGATATCCAACTACCTTGTAGCAAGTGTCTTTGGTATGTCCTCTCATTTTACACACCTCATAGAATAGATTGCCAGCCTTTTTAAACTTCTGTGGGTGTCCCCCTGATCTAGAGTACATGGCTGTAGGATCATGACTCACATTGTGACTGAACCCATTAAGACCAACACCTAAGAGCCCTGCAGACTTAGCAGTTACTAATTTTTGGCTCTCATCACTGGTAATCATAGAGTAGGCCTTGTTGACAGTAGGCAATGGATTGCATGTAATTTTCATTCAACCCCATCAAGAATTGGTACAACTTCTGCCTCTGAAGATACTCTACAAACTCCTTAGATTTAGGACATCCACAACTAGGAGGGGCACTAGTGATTGAAACTCTACCCACAGAGTCTTAAGCCTAGAAAAATATTCAACCACACTTGAATTACCTTGAGTTAAGGTGGTTATTTCTCTATGAAGATCATAAGTTCTTGATCCATCTACCTTACCAAACCTTTCTTTTAGATCTTCCCACACTTCATATGATGTGTTTGCATATAAAACACCACTTAGCAGCCCATTTGACACTGAGTTCATCATCCAAGCCTGCACTACAACATTGACCCTATCTCATTGATCCCACAATGCCTCTGGATAGTCTTCTTTCTTGCACTTTCCATTAATAAAACCTATCTTATTTCTTTCAAGTAGTGCTATTTTCATGGACTTAATCCACAAAGTATAATTTTCAGACCCTACAAGCTGGAAGGACATTAAAGATACTCTACTAATATCAGAAGATTGTAGGAACAAAGAATGGTTATGGTCTATAACTCTTGTTACTTCAACTCTAGCTGTGGTTTCTTGGTTATTTTCATGTGTGGTAGTTGTGATCTCCATTATGACATTCAAGAATTTATTAACTCTTGGTTTTATCAGAAAATATCTTGGTGTATCAAGAAGTATATTATTATTCTGGAAGCTTCCAGTTGGTTTTTTCCAGAAAGTAACTGAATATTGTTTAGAAGTCAGAGATAAAGAATATAGAGATATTGTTTAGAAGTCAGAGATAAATAATATAGAGATATTGTTTAGAAGTCAGAGAAGAGAAATCTCTTTGTGTGGATTATAGTTCTTTTCCACCCAAAGATTCACAAGAACAAGAGCCTATGAACACCAGAATTTACTGATGTCCAAAGTAGTTTACAGTAGAGAACGGAACAAGAAGGGACAGAAAAATACAGAAGTGGGAATTAGAAATACCCATAGAAATAGAGAACATCTGTTGTGTTGCGGAATTTGATGTTAGCCCTTTGTTTAGATCGAACGCTTTGATACCATGTTGAATCTCCTCATTACATCTCATTAAGATCATGTAAGTTCATGTGAGTAGACAGTGGTACACATCTGATATACAATCATCAGTTTTGCAGAAAATTAAGAAGAAAAGAAGGATGAAGAGAGAAAGAGATTAGATTGATTTCATTATTCAATAGTATGAAGTTACATCTGATATGCATTTATATATAGTAGTGGTTGGTATATCTCTACTTGATTAGTTATTAAGATATTTTGTGAAGTCTTTAACTTACTAACTTTGTAACCAACTAACTAACTAAACTAACTTTTCTTTAACTTCTCTTGCCGCTTACAATCAGCTTCTCCAACACAAATTAATGAGAGACATAAACATAACCTAATTTGTTCACTCATTTGAACAACTCAAACTAAAATCTAAAAAATGGTTATGATAATTAGACAACTCATATATTATATAGACTTAAATATTATATTCAAATATTTTTAATATAAAATTTATAAAAGTGACACAGGAATGCTTCTTCTTCAAAAATTATATAAACTGATGCCATAACACATTTTTTCCCACATTAAAGGCTCCATTTTAAGTACAAGTGAATTTAGAGACATAACATAAGTAGTGGTTAAAAAGGTGAATTTCTTTAATAATTTAAGCTTTTAAATGAGATGATCACTAACAATGCAGCTTTTTTGTTTACTTTGTAAGATAATTGCAGATCAATTTCTATAATAAGTTTTAATTGTTAACCTGATAAAAATATTAATTAACCTGATATAATAGGTTAAACTACATTGATGAAGTAAATAACATTTATACTGATAGCATATGTATCTTAAATCCAAAAGTAAAATAGCAATGCCGTTAATATCACCTAAATCAACAAGCTTGGACATAAATAGATCCTAATTATCAGCCCAAATATATTAATTACACTAATTACCTGTCATTAACTAATATATAATGTAGTATATTTGTATTTACTTTCTTATACTCACCCCATTTTCAAATTAGTTAGTAATGTTTTCATTTTACACATTACTTAAGAAATCATAAATTAAAAGTATTTTTTTACTAATTTGCCCATATATCTCTTCAATAAATATACACTCTATTTAAGAACAAGGCTATGCTAATCATGTTGGTATTTAAACAAATCTTGTATCAATCAATAATCACTTGTTTGATCCGAAGCCCTAGACCAGTTGGTCTTGAAGGCAGAGGGTATCCTCATTGGGTGGTGTGGGAGAGCTTGGTCACAAGTTCGAAACTCCAGGGTAACGCCTGGCCTGCCTTCGCCTCTTGGGGGAGCCTGTCACACCTGGCTTGCCAAGTGTGGTTTAACTGGCTGACGTGGTTTGCAGGCTATTGCGTCAGTCCGGGGTTTACCCTGTGCGCACTCGAAAGAGCAACGGCTGCGGGTTCCTTCGTCAACAAAAAAAAAAAAAAATCACTTGTTTGAACTCTTCAAATCCTAAATGCGCCCCCTGGGAATCATTTTCATCTATCTGTAAGATGAAGAACGACATAGATATTTAATAATAATGTTTTCAAACTCAAACCTATAATGTTTAAGCCATGGATCCACCACTGATTCTTTTCCTTGAAACAAAACCTCCAACATGAACTACATCCATCGCCAAGAGTGTTGGAAGGCCATCTCTTGAATCCAGGCAGTAAATACGATCAATGTGCATCTGTTTCAAGGTTGAGAGCTAACTGTCGAGAACTTTGGATTACATGAACTTGTTGGAGTTGAGGGGAATGAAGCCTGGTCCGAAATCATTCAGGTGAAAGATGAAAGATCTCGAACCAGACAACATTCTCCTCAACACCTCATGTCTCTCTCTCTCTTTTACTTTTACGTGTAAGAAGAGAGAGCAAGAAAAAAATAAAGCAGATGAACATAGTGTAGCGATGGAGATGTGTATGCTTTACTCTTCTTCATTAAGGTTCTTTTATATCATCCTCAAGTATAAAGATAGATTCTTATATTCCTAACACACGTTCATACCAGAGAGATAGTTACGTCTGTGATATTTTTCTTTTGTTTTGCTTTCACACTCAGTGTCACACCCGCATTGATTTCCCGACTAATCCAGATTCGTGCGTCACATGAGTCTCATTAGAGGGAAAAGAGCTAGCTCTTTAACTATCAGGAATTTTTAGATTAATTCGGACCTGGGACCTCGTTTAAATTATATATATATATATATAGTCAGAATGTGTTTTAAAAAAGTTTAAAGTATATATGCATGACTGATAGTGTAAACTATAGTATATAAGGTGAGATAATACTATCTGATAAAAATACTATCTGACCTGATAAAAATACTATCTGACCTAGTAAATAATACTAATTATGTAATAAATAATTACAATTTCAATATATATAACTTAAATTCCTCACATATTCCTTATATATACATCTTGCTTAAAGAATTTCTGGTGCAAAGGTGAGATAATCACTTTAAAGGTTGACCTGCTTAAAAGTAAAGGGAGTTATTCCCGAGCAAAGGATGTCTTTTGCTTCCCACTGAGGCAAAGGATGGATGTCTAACATATATTATCCGTTCACTTTTACTTGTCATATTTCGTTTTTTGAAAGTTATTTAATTAGATTAATTTAATATTTTTAAATAAAAATTATATGTTCGGAATCATACTAAATGTACTATAAGTTATAATTCTTCTCATATTAATATGATGAAAAAAAACATTTTAAAATATTAATCAAAATTCATGTAATTTTACTCTCGAAAAATGAAACGTAACAAGTAAAAATAAATCGAGGGAGTATATATATGCAGCTACTCTGATGCCAAGCTTAAATGTCAAGCTTCTTGCTGGTCCACCTTTTGGAATTTTCATGAGACAAATCTACAAGCAGAAAGTAAGAAGATTGGAAAATTAACTTTACTTTTTTCTAATGTTAAATGATTATTTGACCCCACTTTAATGTTTGTATGAGATACTGAAGTTTTTATTTTAATCGTACAATGTGATGAGGAAAACAAAAATAGGAATTTGGGTTAAACGGGTTTTAGGTGGGTTCTAATTTTATTTGGGCTAGTTTAATTTGACGACATGGACCTCTAATTGGAGGTCATATGTCAAATTTATATTTTTTTTTAAAACCAACCATTTGAGTTGTTAACGCGTGATAAGTGACATGGATGAACATAAAAGAGTCATTTCGAAAAGTTTTATGACATATTTAAGCTTTTTCCCTAGAATTAAAGATATACAAAACATAAAAGCTATACTATTTTTTAAATAGACTATTTTTTTATACAAATGTGAAACGGAGAAAGTATTATTTTCTTTATTTTTCGTTTTCAACAAAAGAAATAAACCTTGAGAGATACTCCCTCCGTCTCAAATTATTTGTCGCTTTTTTGGTTTACACGTCCTTTAAGAAATATTAATTAGGAGGGTGAAAGAATTAATCCCTTGATTATTCTTATTGATGAAAGACATATATATACAAGTTACATTAGGAGAATCATATTCCTACTTTACACCTAAATTCCTATTCTATATGAAGAATAACTATACACTTATATTACAATCATAATTAAGGTACAAGTCTAATATGTAAAATATACAAAAGGAAGTGGACCTCCACGGATGGGCCTTTGGCTCACGGATGACACCTCCACGGATGG
The DNA here is from genome assembly GCA_029844215.1 of Przewalskia tangutica. Classification (NCBI taxonomy): domain Eukaryota; kingdom Viridiplantae; phylum Streptophyta; class Magnoliopsida; order Solanales; family Solanaceae; genus Przewalskia; species Przewalskia tangutica. Next base: position 107,359,465 of record CM056734.1, read on the forward strand.
GCCTGTGGCCCATATTTAACACACCCCCACAATTATAGTGGGCGGTCTTCGCGCTGAGACTGTCTCTAAAATCTTCAAAAAGAACCGAGGGAAGACCCTTTGTAAAGATGTCTGCAATTTGATATCTGGAAGGGACATGGCAGACGCGTACTTGTCCTTTAGCTACCTTCTCTCGAACAAATTGAATATTCATCTTTATGTGTTTAGTACGCTGGTGCTGAACTGGATTACCAGAAAGGTAGATGACACTTATATTGTCACAATACACTAAGGTAGCTTTCTCAATAGGACAATGAAGCTCTAAAAGTATATTTTGTAACCAACATGACTTGAAAACCACATTGGCTACCCCTCGATACTTCGGCCTCTGGTGTCAGGACAACCACCCTAATTAGCATCGGTATAAGAGACAAGTGTAGACATCGACGAAGGATACAAATGCAAGTAATACTCAGGTGTTCCCTGAATGTACCTAAGAATGTGTTTGAGTGCATTTATATGTTCAACTCTGGGATCATGCATAAACAAACACACCTGATGTACGACATATGTAATATCAGGTCTTGTGAACGTAAGATACTGAAGGGTGCCTGCAAGACTACGATAGCGGGTCGGATCCTCATAAGAAGAGCCAGCTGCATAACCCAACTTGGGTTTAGTATCAACTGGAGTAGAAGTGGACTTACAGGATGACATCACAGCCCTATCAATGATCTCTGATGCATACTTCCTCTGTGATAAGAACAATCCACCTGCATGACGAGTAACAACAACTCCCAAGAAATAACTCAAGGGACCCAAGTCTTTCATAGCAAACTCAGAATTGAGCATTGTCATGATAGACTTTCGCAAAGCATCAGAAGAGATAGTCAGGATAATATCATCCACAATAATAGTATATAAGCCATCGAAGAACCACGACGATATATGAACAATGAATTATCAGACCTGCTGTGAGAAAAACCAATAGTCGAAACATAATCAGCAAACCTGTTATACCAAGCTCGTGGAGACTGCTTAAGCTCATACAAGGACTTCTTCAACAAACAAACATGATGAGGATATCTAGTATCCCTAAAACCCAAGGGCTGATGCATATACATTGTTTCCTTGAGATCACCATGTAGGAAAACATTATTCACATCTAGCTGATGAATGAGCCATGATTTTGAAAGAGCCAAGCTGAGAACGGTGTGAATGGTAGCCGGCTTGACCATTAAGCTAAATGTTTCACCACAATCCACACCAACCTGCTGAGTCTTACCATCACCTACAAGACGAGTCTTATGCCTCGCAAATGAACCATCATAATTTTTCTTGTGAGCAAAAATTCACATAGACCGAATAATATTAACACCAGATGGACGGGGTGTCAACTCCCACGTCTTATTATCAATAAGAGTATTATATTCATCGGTCATGGCAATTTTTCAATTAGGGTCATTTAAGACAGACACAGAATTACGGGGTAAGCCGTTTACACATTAGAGTGTCGGAAAGGGGGCTTAAAAGCATCAGAAATTGGGTGTTACCTTTCCTGTCTATTAGAATAGGGCATGTAGGGTGATTTAAGAACATTAGAATTCAAATTAAAATGTCTTTTTGGTTTAAAAATACCTCGTTGACTGCGAGTGATTGGACCATGACTCTGGGCTGGATTGCGTGAATTTTGGCAATGTTGAGAATTTTCAGAAATTTCCGTCAAAGGCGTCGTGACGCCGAGGTCTAGGACCGCGGCGCCTGATGAATAGTGCTCTCTGAAATTTTGGCGTCGCGACGCTGTTAGGCCGATTTCCACATGCTCACGCAAGTGTACATATCGTTACAAGTAATATAGTCTGGTCAGACCGGATATCATCCTCAGAGACTTGTTTCTAATTACCGAACATCTATTCTAGGTTATCTATTTGACAAACGATAAGTTAATTTCTCACTCCAATAATAATCACGTAACCTCTAGGGATGTATTTATAGAATATTATAAACAATCAACTAATAATTCAACAAATGTAAATTTCATAATATTAATCATCATCAATATATAAATATGAATGTGTATAAAGTACACAAATTCAAGTGTCACTTATCTTAACACAACTCGGGCTAATCGACTTTAGAGACCTGGTGAAAGCAAGAAAGCCAAAGGTTTTCACATTGAGAATTATTTGCGGATGAATATGTCCTAATACTGATTTTTCTGAAACATACATATACTTTCATTTTATTGTATAAAGGAGCAAGGTTTAAGTCCCGAGATGGGACGTAAACACAATGAATCTTTGAATTTTACTATTTTATATACTTATAAAAATATAGAAGTTAAATAAAGTGTTAAAGCATATGGGCCAGCCCATATGCTTTGGCCCATTCGACGAGATAGTGGCCTAGAAATCGTGTGGGGCCTGTCCCTTTTTCTTTGTATATTTGGTGAATATTAGATTTAGGGTTGTACCTTAATTAGTAGTGTAATATTACCATAATTGTAAACTTAATCTTCAAATAGAATAGAGATTCCTATGTAGAATAGGAAGAGAATATTCCTTGTAACTTGTATATATATGTCTTTCATTAATAAGAATAATCGGGGAATTAATTCTTTTATAATATTAAAAATCTAGGTTCTTGTCCGCTGAAAATTTTAACATAAATTTAAAAGTTCTAATACAGCTAGGAATGATTCAGAAGTTTTTAAAATAAAGTACAGTGAAAACAAATCAACCACAATTTCTTAAGAAGCCAAACATTAAAAAAAATCATCTTTGGAAGTGAATGTCACGTATGTTGGGTTTTGATATTGGTGAATGGGAAATGGTGGGATGAAAATTAAAGAGAGTAAAAAACTCTTTTGTCCCACATCGAAAAAAGAGAAGGAAAGAGAGGTGTATATATTGCATTACATCTTATCTAGTTGCTAAAAGGGTTGAGAGGGCAAGGATCCCTCGTGTCGTCGTCGTCGCTCAGCTTCGGCTTCGGATTGATTGATAATCTTTTTGGACAAACGTTTTTTTAATTAATTAATTATTTAATTAAAAATAAATCCAAACGGATCGACCCAAGACCCGCGACCGACCCGTCCGGTTTAAGCCCTTTCTTTTCGAATTTCCCTCCAAAACTTGGTGACTATTCTGAATGGTTGCAAACATTCAGAATCAGTACCTCTAAAACCTATAAATTCTTGATTGTTCCAAGAATTTATTCATTCATTTCTTCTCTGAATTTCAGTCTCTAACTCGAAAAAATTTGTCTTCATTCTGTGTGATATACTGCCGTTGAGTGGTTCGCTGCTACCGGAATTTGGAGTACTACTATTCTAGTAAGATAATCGTTCTATCCTGGGAGACGATATTCCATTAACCTCGAGTACTGTGAGAGGAATAATTTCCTTAAGGACACACTTTGAATTAAGCGGGCTCGATTATATTCTGAAATTATTTTTCAAAACAGATTCTGTTTTCGTTCACTGTTTCATGATTAATTTACTGTTAAGTAATTTTTATACTGTGTAATCTGGTTTTACTAAGTGTTTAACAGATTGTGTTGAAACATTGTTTAACCGTATACAGATTATTATACCAACAATGTATACATCATGAGAAGTAAATAATTAGAAAAATTATTTCAAATTGTAATTTATAATCCAAATATTAATACTTAATGTCTCTATCCTAAAATTTGATAAAAAAATTCCAATTATCCCTTTAAGAATCAATTGAGCTGTTCATGCGGACAGTAATTGGATAAAAATGATTTTATTGAATCTTGATAATTACAGTACAGTGTCACATATGAGTTCTTCCTCTTTTGTACTAACACTTAATGCTCTCTGTATTTTTTATCCTTAATTAATGTAATATAATTTCATCGATTAAAAAAAAATCCAAGTACAGTTGATAAATAAATAACTGAACGAATATACATAGAAATACAAAATCATTACTTTATTCTTCTTTCCCTGTATTTGCTATACTAAGGAATATTTTTCATTCTTGGGTCCATCTTCAAGGCTTCTCAGTTTTCAGTTTCTCGATTCTTTCTGAAAAAATAGAAGATAATAACGTGTTAGAAAATGATAACAAAAGAACTTTCTATAATCATGTCAATTACATGGTAACTAATTACATGTAAATTCTTCTGATAAACACTAATTCATAGTTTGAGAATAAACCTTAATATGTTACAATTAGGGGTGAGCACAGGTACAGAGTACCTAGTTACTCGACGGAAATCGATACTAACAAGTAGGTTCCGGGTATATATATTATAATAACGGGTAGGGTTCGAATAGTAAAATTATGAACCGATCAATATCGGGTCCGGTTCTTGTTCCGGCAAATAAAGACAGGGTACCCGAACCCGAAATCGATTTTCGGAACCTATGAAATATTAAATATTTTTATTTTTTAAATTTCATTATTTTTAGTTAATAAAAAAGAAAGAAAAAAGGGCCATACCACTTACACCTCTTCCGCCTAATATGAGACTAAACGCGTCTCTCACTCTTCTTCTTCTTGGTAAGATGGTAGAAAAATGTATAATTGAGTAAAAAAAATATAAGTAAATCCAATCAAATCAAGATCACTGATATGTCAAATAATCCCAAACTAATAGATGCACACGATATGAATCCTCTAAATCCACTCTGCTCTACTTGACCTACTTCATCCCGTATTGAAAAATCAATTTATTTTTTGAGTCAAATTAGAGGTTGCCCGCTATTAATTTGTCTTTTACCTTATATTATACCAAAGTAGAAATATAGTCCTCCTTTGTGATAACAAATAACGTGGTACTATTATGGTTGGCCAAACCAAACAGAAAACAATGGTTCGTTACATATAGAGGCATATGTGGATCATTAAGGATTGTAGCACTGAACTGATTATACTTTTATGAGCATTGAACTGATTATACTTTTACAGAGTACCCGAGAACTTATTCGGAACCGCAGAGTCCGGGTAGGTTCCGGGTAATGATTGTTACGGGTAGGTTCCAGATGGTAAATTTAGGAACCGATCTCTTACTGGATAGGGTCCGGGTAGTTCAAAAAGTTAGGTGTTAAATGCGAGCATGGGCCTGTGTTTATCTCCCAAGAATGCGATGGGGCCCACATCCCAATTGTATATTTGGTAAATATATTAGACTTATGTTTGTATCTTAATTAGTAGTGTAATATTACCATAATTGTAAAGTTAGTCTCCTAATAGAATAGAGATTTAGAAGTAGAATAGGAAAAGGATTTTCCTATGTTACTTGTATATATATGTCATTCATCAATAAGAATAATCAAGGAATTTATTCTTTCATGATATTAAGAGTCTAGGTTCTCTTTACCTTACTTCCGCTCCTCAAAATTGTCTTCTCTTTCTCGGATTTTTGCTAGACACCGCGACCCTTTCCCTCTCGGCTACTGCCCAAAGCCGCGACCATCTCTTCTTCAAAGATCATTTCTCAAAAATTTCCTTCTCCGAATCTTCGTGTTTTATTCATCATGACTGACAAAATAATTTGCATCCTGTCCTCACAGTTTCTACATCAAGAGTGTCCTTCCTATCGTTCTTGACCTAGAGAACGTCCAATATGGGACATGGGCGGAATTATTTAAGATTCATGCTTTGGAACATAAAGTCCTCCACCACATCATTCCTCCAACTCCTCCAAATGAGGTGATAAGGCGTCTACTTCTACGACGGTTGTGCCCACTAAAGAAGCAGATCCAGAATTATGGGTCATGCTTGTTGCCAAGATCCTTCAGTGGATTTATGTCACTATCTCCTTGGATATTTTACAGACGATTATGGAACCCAGCTCCACAGCTATGGCGGCGTGGAATCTATTGCGCGACATATTCCAAGATAACAGTCATTCTCGAATTGTTATCCTTGAACGGGAATTTTCATAGGTGGCTATGGTGAATTTTCAAAACGTTTCTTCTTATTGCAAACGCCTCAAGGACTTGGCAGACCAACTCAACAACGTGGGTTCTCCTGTTTCTAATAATCGTCTAGTTCTTCAGATGGTTGCAGGCCTGTTAGAGGCCTATACTGGTGTTGCTTCGGTTATTCATCAGAGTAACCCCCTGTCAGGATTTTATCAAGCCCGTTCTATGCTTACTTTGGAAGAAGCCGGATTGGCTAAGAAAGTGGCGATTGGGGCCAGCCCTGTCGTCATGATGACTACTTCCAATCCAGCCAATGTGACCCAAAATCACAACAACGGAGGTGGTAAGAAGGGCCAAAATCGGAAGAATAATGGTAAGAATAGTGGCGGCAATAACGGGGGAAACCGTCAGCAGTAGTTATGGAGCCCACATGAGCCCCTGGACAGTGGCAGTGAGTCCCAGAGCCTCACAGCGTCGCGGCTCCGAGTTACAACGCTGCTACGCCTCAGTATGAGCCAGTGCAAGTGTCGCGGCCCAGCTTCTTCTCGTGTCGAATCCAGTGCCATCAACATACGCGGCACCAAGATCCGATACTTGGGCCTCGCCCCCATTAGGCCCACCACGCAGTGGGACCCACTCAGACCGACATTGAAATAGCGATGCACACGTTTGGCTTGACTCAACCGGACCCTAATTGGTACATGGACACCGGCACCACTACCCACATGACATCCGACCAAGGTATTCTCTCGTCTTATTCCAATTTGAGCACTAACCGTGGTATTACTGTTGGTAATGGCAGTTCTATTCCAATAAAGGGTTATGGTAATAAAACTTTGTCCCCTCCTCATCCACCACTTGTCCTGAAAAATATCCTTCATGCCCCAAAATTGATTAAAATTTTGGTGTATGTCCGTAAATTCATCACTGATAATTGGGTTTCTATTAAAATTATTTTCCTATTCTACTTCTAAATTTCTATTCTATTAAAAGACTAACATTACAATTATGGTAATATTACACTACTAATTAAGGTACAAACTTAAGTCTAATATATTTACCAAATATACAATTGGGATGTGGGCCCCACTGCATTGCTGGACGGAACAAACTTGGGCTCACTGTTCTGTTTAACACCCGGACCTGCTCACCCCTAGTTACAATACACTAAAATACATAGTATGATAATTCTTTAAGTTCTCAGTGTATAAGTAAACTATTACTATCAAGTTGTAATTATAACATGTTAAAACTAGGGAAAAGGTGGCATACACCCTCTTTTATGTGCATAGCAAAAACTTAGTACACCGGATTGACCTTATTCTTTTTTTTACCAAAAATAGAATAGAAAAGTCCATTTTTTTCATTCCTTTTCATCCCTTAGTTTCGTCGATGAAACAAGAAGTCGTGCTTCCACCTTCTTATATATTTTTTTCTTTTTCATTCCTTTCTTCTTCTCACTTCTTTTCTCTGTCTTTTTTCTACGTAAATATTTTTGGCAAAGTGAATTTAACTGCGATTTGATATTTTCAGCAAAACGAGTGATAGTTTTAATGGCGATTTGATGATTGTTTGGTAATTTTGATGGTGGTTTGCGGTGGATTTCTTCTCATACGTAACACAATAACATCCACAATATAGTTATTTAGAGAATTTTATTTACGGGGTGATTTTTCTCTAAATTTTTTTATGTTTTTATTAGTTTTCATATATAGATCAATTGATCAGATCATATTAGAATATTATGTCTCTTTTAATATTTTTTTTTGTATTAGCTGATTTATCGTCGTTCAAAGTTTACAATTGTTAGCTTACGCATTACCTAGACCTACGGTAAGGGTAAGATCTGCGTACACTCTACTCTCCCTAGACCTATTTATTGGATTATAATGAGTATGTTGTTGTTTTTTGTAGTGTCAGGTACACTCTACTCTCCCTGAACCTATTTGTGCCTTTTCCTTTAAAATAATAGTAAAATATAACCTTGTATTATCATGTATATAACTCAAATATTTACCTTTGAGCAACTTAGCATTGCACTCAGTGTCACACTTCATCTCACAATGAGTGTGTCCAAATCCTGCATTTGAGCATTCCTTCTCACAGTCATTGACACAAACTGTGTATTCATTTGCGTCTGTTTCAAATGCTTGTTTAAATTTTTCTGCGTTACTTTCATTGTCAGCCTTGGAGACATGCACAGTTGACAACATAACCATGCACACAAGAAACACTACAACAAGCTTCTTTGATGCCTCCATTTTTATTTTGTTAAGTGTTTGTTGATTGTGTTTCTTTTTTGGACGATTTTTTAATGCTGTTAATTCTCCTATTTATAGAATTTCTGTTTGAGAATGTACCTCATATTAGAAAATGAAAATTAGAGAACTTTCTATAATCAGGTCAATTATATGATAACTAATTGTGTTAATTTTTATAATAAACATTAATCATAATAATGAGTTTAAGTATTTTTGCACGGATGGTATGAAGTAGCTAGTAATTGCACAATTATGATTATTTATAAGGTAATAATATGTATTATAAACATTAATATATATGCTACAATAGGATAATAAACTACATAGTTACTATAAATATTTTTTAAATTCTCGGTGTATATTACTTAAATTCAGTAAAAATATAACTAATATGCTATAGGTATCACATGTTAAAACAGTGATAAAACATAATATAAAAATCTTTTATATTATCACACTATTAAAAAAAATTAAAAAAATTAGCGACAGATAAATTTCGTAGCTAAACAACAAAATTCGTCGCTTCATTTAGCGACGAAGTTCGTAGCTAATTCCAGTTCTTTGTCATGTTTTCTTTTGAGTCGATTGTCTCTTGGAAACAACCTCTCTACCTCCCACGGTAAGGGTAAGATATGCGTACACTCTACTCTCCCTAGACCTATTTATTGGATTATAAGATATGGAAACAACCTCTCTACTTGGATTATTTTTTTATAATTAACGTACTATCACTTGTTAAATTACAAAAAATATTTACCTTTGAGCAACTTAGCATTGCACTCAGTGTCACACTTCATCTCACAATGAGTGTGTCCAAATCCTGCATTTGAGCATTCCTTCTCACAGTCATTGACACAAACTGTGTATTCATTTGCGTCTGTTTCAAATGCTTGTTTAAATTTTTCTGCGTTACTTTCATTGTCAGCCTTGGAGACATGCACAGTTGACAACATAACCATGCACACAAGAAACACTACAACAAGCTTCTTTGATGCCTCCATTTTTATTTTGTTGATCTTTTTTCTTATCTGTGCTTCGATATATCCTATTTATAGGTGTTTTGAGACATTAGAATACCTCAAATTAAAGTGGTGGTTATCCAATTTTGTAGGAAATTTCTGTTTGTGCTTGTATTTTTTTTGGTTGGCAATGAAAACTTACAACAACAATAACATATCCAGTGAAACCCCACAATGTGGATATGAGGAGAGTACAATGTACACAGACCTATGATTTGTCTAGAATACGTAATTATAAAAACATCAAGACTACTTTTAAATTAAATAGCAAGGTCGTCCGTCACTTTGTTCTCTTCCCTATAAATATGTTTTAAATTTGGATTTCCTATTTCATGTATTAATGACCAGCAATCATCAATAATAATGTCATATTTATGGGTGATAAATTAGCTCATTGGAATATGATTCACCCAATTTGTTCAAGTTTGGGCAGGAATTGAAGACCCACACGTTTAGTAGCCCATTTTGACTCATTGTTCATCTAAAAATTAGGATGATTTTAGCTAAATATGTAGCTTAAATGGATTCATGAGAAATCTTGTGAATTTTTATGTTTTTTAATTTTTTTGTTTGATATGTGTGATGTTAACAATCACACAATGCATGTTCACGATTCATGTATGATCGACTAGATTTGATGAGAAGAATTGAGAGAGGAGAAGTGTTATGTGAAGAGCATGAGAACGAGATAGAGAGTATTTGGGAGCGTAATAATTGCTCTTCAGATATTTTCTGATTATTTACAAAAGTGAATACAATGTTCCTATATATACACCTCTATACATCCCTCTATACATCAACTATTAATAATCAATTAGTCACTAACCATTAATAACTAACTTAATGACTTAATGAAATAATCCTCTACCATGACCCTCATGGTACTTTAGTGCACATGTTCAATACTTCTACACCCCCTATACTCCTTAGTCTAGATGCATGCTTTATTTTAGGTCCCCATACATCCATATGCAACAATTGGAAAGGATTAGATGTTCTAGTTGAGCTGATAGGAAATGACACTCTAGTCTGCCTTGCTAGAGGGCATATTTCACAGTTATGTAATGTAAAAGAACTATTATTATGAAAATAAGGTATTTTCTTCAACACATTTAGTAGAACATGACACATTCTCTAATGCCATACTGTTGCATCAGTCTTCTGAGTTGCTGCAAGACATTGGTGTAGATGCTTTTCTTTATTCTGCTTGTCCAAGCATAGTATATACAATCCATCCTCTTCAGTACCAATCGCCCTCACCTTCCCAGATGAGAGATCCTTAAATACACAACATGTGGGAAAGAAGGTAACACTACAGTTCAGTTCCTTTGTCACCCTAGAGACTGACATCAAATTGAACTGAAAAGTTGGAACACAAAGAACATCTTTTAGGACATCACCTCCTCCCATGTGATAATCTCTTATATGTGATATCTTAGTTATTCCCCAGTAGGTAAATGCACTTGACCTACACTTTCTGTCAAATGCTTATTAAGTAAATCTTGTTGATTACCAACCATATGATTGGTGGCCCCTGAATCTACTATCCATTTTATTAATGTATGTGTGTCTACATTACAGATACCTGTCATATTAGCCACAATGTTATTTGTCCTTCCAGATTCTGACTGATTAAGTAAGTTGAGTAGTTGTTGAGGTGTGAACTGATGTAATCATATCTGTCTCTCTGCAATAGTCTGGTATTTGTGATTCTCCATAGGTTGTGGTTGATATTGACCTGATGTTCCTTGTCCAGTGTCCTCATGAATGAAACCGCTCTCAGTTACCATATTCACCTTCTTTGTCTTGCCCTTGGAGTCATCTGGATAACCATTTAACCTGTAGCAATCTCTGTGTACATATCATGTCTTGCCACAGAATGTACACTTCTTCAGCTTGTTGCAATCTACCTTCATATGTCCTTTTGTGTGACAAAAATCACACACCACAGTTGGATTGTATGGCCTCATTTGTCTATAAGAAGCTTCATTCCCATGATTGGCTGCAGCAGTGAACATTGCAGAGGAATCACCTACATCATGTACACCCCTCTGACTTGTCCCAGTTAGGCATCTCTGACTCTCTTCCTGATTTATCATAGCATAAACTTGGTTCAGGTTAGGCATTTGATGCATCAGCAGTACTTGACTTCTCACATGACCATAACTGTCATTAAACCCCATTAAGAACTGCAGCATCCTCTGATATTGAAGATGATCTACAAAGTCCTTGGACTTAATACAACAGTTTGGTATAGGCATGATAGAGTCATATTCATCCCATAGGTCCTTGAGCCTTGTGTAGTACACAGACACATGATGTGTTCCCTGTCGCAGTGTGAATATATCCTTATGTAACTGAAAAGCTCTAGAGTTGCTGACCTTGTCGAATCTGTCTCGCAACTCCTTCCATATCATGTGTGAATCTGAGTTAAACAACATTCCATTCAACAAGCTTTTACTCACATTCCCCATTAGTCATGATACTACGATGACATTACATATCTCTCATAGATTTGTGAGTACTCCAGTGAAATCTTATTTCTTAAGTGTTCCTTCAACAAAACCAATAGTATTCTTCCCTAGTAGTGCAAGCTTCATTGCCCTACTCCATAGCGTATAATTGTCCATCCCTGTAAGTGTGATCCCGACTGACAGTGAACCGGGAGCATCGGATGGATATATGTATAGTGGATGATTGTGATCAATATTAACAACTGCTTCTAATCCATTAGATGACATTCCTTCAACACTTCACATACTTCCTTCAACACAGATCTATGATTGTGATAAATACTAACAACTGCTTCACACACACATGCAACTAGATTACCAATGCGATAATTGGATCAACAGATGCGAACCAAAATTTGACAAACAAATCAATTGAAATTGATACTTCTTCTTGTCGATTTTGTGCCACTCGCAACAAAATCGAACAGAATCGATCAATATACAACAAAGATTACTACTTCTTGTCGATTCTGTGTCACTCACAACAGAATCGATCAATACACAACATAGATTACTACTTCTTGTCAATTCTGTGTCACTCGCAACAAAATCGATCAATACACAACAGAAAATTACCTCAACAGTAGTACCTATCTATTTCGCGTCTCAATCTGCTCTATATCTTCATCAAATTATCCCGTGAATTCATCGAAAACCTTGAGTTCTGATACCATGTTAACAATCACACAATGCATGTTCATGATTCATGTATGATCGACTAGATTTGATGAGAAGAATTGAGAGATGAGAAGTGTTATGTGAAGAGTGTTAGGCGTATTTTGTATACGTTTTTTGAGTCATTTTCAGTTAGTATTTTACTTGTTTTTGTTGTGTTTAACATAGTATTAGAGTCGTTTTTCTTTCTTGTTATACCCCGTATTTCCAGAGTATGTACGTGAGGGCGTACGTATTAATTTTTTTGCCTTAAGAATTGGCTTTGGTTCGAAATTTGGGCACAAGTCGCGAATAAGTCGTTTTACGACGAAAGCGTTTCCACGGCTACGTTGGAAAAATTCCGGCTATGTCATTTAGTATTTTTGCGGATTTTTCCGAGCGACGAACATTTTTGGATTAACGGGAGGGTGACACTTGTCACCTCGTTGACGGCAAAGAGGAGGCTTGGCCTTGGCCGATTGGTCCCTCCTCGCTTTTGTGCCTTGTTTGTGGCTTGTTTTGTGGAGTGTTTTGTGGAGTGTTTTGTGGAGTGTTTTGTGGGTGCACTTGGCGATCTTGGCCTTACACTTGCCTAACACATGGATGGATCTTGGCCATTGGTTGGCCTTTGCTTGGCCTATAAATAGCTCCCCTTTGTGAAGACTTTCTTCATCCACAAATTGCCTAAGTCTTGAAGTTCTCTTCCTCCCTCCCTTGTGAAATTCGTCCACCACACCCCTTTCCCCTTCACAAAGCTTTCCCCCTTTGTGGTGCCTTGGCCATGGTACCCACTGCTTTAGTTGTTTTCGTATAATACCCTTGTTGTGGTATAGAAATACTCTCCTAGTATTGTTATAATGCCCAAAATTCCTTAGCCTTGTACCTTGTAGTATTCCAAAGATACCTCTCTACGTAGAACCCGGCAATACTACATTTTTGTCATTTTGAGTCTCAAACCGAACCCCTCAGGAAATCTTCATTGTTGATTGAAGTACTTAAGAGAAGTTGGTTAGAACTTCTAAGGGTTGTTTGGAGCGGATTGGAGCACTCGGAGTAGGAGCTAAACCTGGCTCAGGAGCGACATTAAACTCGGATAATTTTTGGGCTTATCGAGGTAAATATCTTGTCCTATTGTAATTGGAAATTACATATGTGTTGAATATATAGTTGTTGTATACTATATATAGAATCAACTTGGTATTGTGGCAATGTCTGCTGACTTAAGCTGAAGAATGAAGAATTGAGCAGAATCATAGAAGGTTATTAAAGAGAAGAAGCGAACCGTAATTACCTGGGGTTGTATTACATGAGACTTATGTAGCATTCTTGTGTAGTAGAATTGTGCAGCGTCAGGTTAGGCGTGTTAACCCCTCGTTGGCTTGGTAGCCAGCCTCGATAGAGGAGGAGATTTCTGCTGTTGCGGGAGAGGTCGCCGATTTTTACGTAGAAAGATGGGAACGTGTGTTTATGATTTAATAGACGTTTGTGGCCTTTATAGGTGAAAGTACTAAGAGTAGCGTATTCTACTCGAGGAGTGGAAAGGGCTAGCAAGGTTGTAGTACTTGGAGCATTTTGCTTATTGTCGATAAATCGTCGCGGTATGTGAACCTCTTCCTATCTCTTCTAGCATGATATGTGTGAACTATGTAGTACGGTGACGCGTACGTGTTAATCGTGTTTGATTGTTCTTAAAACATAAAGTGTTATAACGGCTTTATGGGAAGTTGGTTATAACAGCTTTATGTAGATAAGAAAATACTTTGTGGTTTTAAAAGGTAACTGATGTGAATTATAACTGGCTAGTTATAATAAAGAACTTGATGTATTTCAAAAGATTTCTAAATCGTTTTGAAGGAGAGTAACACTTGGTTTTAAAGGTTTTAAAAGAGTTATACTAGCTTGATGGGAGTTAGGTATAATGTCTTAAGAAAGGTAAAGAAAATGGTTTCTTGATGTTAGAAGTTAAGAGACTTGATCTTATAAGATAAGAGACTTAACTTATTTGTTTTAATGTGGATGTTTGTGTGAAACCTCATTCGTGAGTAATGAGTACTTGGTTTTATTTAAAGGATAATGTTTCTTGATTTCGAAATCGTAATGTGTATCGACGCACCAATCGTAGCGTTAATAAAGGAAAATGTATTGAATAATGATGAATTGTATTAAAACCGGTAGAAACCTCCATCTGCATAGAAACTAAGATGAGACAAAATGATATTACATTTTCTAGATCATGGTCTTTGTAATAAGAATGTTGTAAACAAGAATAACCTACTCTCGTGAGACTTATATTACTCAATTGTTCTAAAAGAAATCAAGTGATTAAGTTTATGAACTATGAAACCATTTGAAATGAGAAGCTTGAGTAATTGAAACTAGGCAACCGAACTTAGGGAAAGAATGTTGTTACTTGATTTTGAAAAGGGATGTGGGTTGGTCATTCTTATACTACGGTATCGGGTGACTTTTATAAAAGTAATGGATCTCTTTTAAAAGAACTTAACGTATGTAGTACTTTGGGGTTAAAAACCCGACTTTGGCATAATATGAAAGTACCTTGAGTTGTGTGAAGCTTGCACTATGCTTGTTGTTGTGAAACTTGCCTATGCTTGTTGTTGTGAAACTTGCCTATGCTTGTGATGATAGCCTTTGTTGTGCCGGTGTGGTATTTACGTATTCCGTGTCTCTTGATAGAGTAGGTTGACTTGTTGAGAACTTACTTGGGCGTCTTTGGCGGTGATGGAGAATTCCACGGGTATGTTTCCATTTTGATTACGGTCTTGTTGTTGATGTCACGTGGGCCTACACCGTCACGATGATTCCGGGCATGTGGCGTGCGGCGAGTTGACCACCGATATATTGTTATTGAGGTAACATGGACACGTCTACACCGTCTGATATTCCGGCGTACGCGTGCGGCACTTGTTATGTGTTGCAACATGGGCGTGTCTACACCGTCGCAGATTCGGGGCATGTGGCGTGCGGCGAGGTTGACAGATATTCTTATTGAGGCAATATGGGCGTGTCTACACCGTCGCAGATTCCGGCGTGGCGTGCGGCCTTGTTATTATTGTTGCATCATGGGCATGTCTACACCGAAGCGATTCCCGGCACGCGGCCATGATGCGAACATGATGGATGTTATGGGCGTGAGACCCATAGTCATATTGAGTGGTGACTTTGAGGCGTGAGTCCCCGGGGACTATTTTTATGTTGCGTCGTATTTTGGTTATCATACATGTCTCCCGCTTGTTAAGCTATTATGATTTCATTTACTGATGTTGTGATTTCCACATACTTGGTACTGTTGTCTTGACCTCCTTCGGCTGCGTTACGCCGCAGTGAGGTACATCGCCGTGGATCCTCGCTCTCGTGATCTCGCCAAATTGCGTTTTAGAGCTCCGTTTCTCCGAGGCTTATCTTTTGGTATGTGTTCCACTGAGTTGTAGGTTCTGTACATTCGTGGTATGGCGGGCCTGTCCGTCATAGTCGTTAAAATCTTAAGTGCAGTAGAAGCTGTTGTGGGCAGGGATGTAAAAGGATTAAAGCTGTTCGGATTTTATGTATATACCGAAGGCAATCGCTTGTTTTGGTTGGCCTGTCTATTTATTATATCTCTTGTTTCATGATTCATGTTTTATTTTCCGCTGGTTTCCTCTGATGTTGTATCACTAGGGTGCCCGGGGTAAGGCACCAGTAACGGGCCCGGGTTCGGGGCGTTACAAAGTGGTATCAGAGCAGTTAGTCCTCGGAAAGTGTCTACAGACCGTGTCTAGTAGAGTCTTGATTATCGGTGTGTTGTGCACCACATCTATAATCAGGAGGCTATAGGACATTTAGGATTGGTTTCCATTCTTCTCATTCTGAGATCGTGCCTTAGAGCTGTGTTGTAAGTTGGACCCCTCTGACGTGTTTCGTTTTTACCAGTTATGCCTGCGAAGGCAACCGTGGCCCGAGAAGGGCAAAGCGGCGGAGGCGCTAGTGGGATTCGTAGAGAGTACGAGGCGCAGCCCGATCGATGAGTAGTGCTTGAACGGCGAAGTTTTGCGCGCCGCCAAAGACCAGCGAGTTTAGAGCGCGGCGGTGGGCTGCTGAGACTCTGATACTGAGCCTCCAGCCCACGATGCAGGCGGGAGAGATGGATCACGAGAGATGGCGATTATTGGCGGGGTTGTGGCGAATATGAGATAAGTGGGCCAGCAGCGATTCAGTTCAGCGACGCGCAGTGCGCACAAGCGAGCGATTTGAGGCTACGGGATTTCCTTAGTTGTAGCGCCTGAGTTTTACGGGTCGAGGCCGGAGGGTGATCCGCGGAGTTCATCCGTCGATTCTGCAGAGATCATGCGGGTGATCAAGGCTTGAGATCGAGTCGGTGACATTTAGTTCGCGTCGCGCGTGATACCGCGATCGATTGGTTTGACTCGTGGGAGCTTTCGGGAGAGCATGCACTTCCGGCCGTTTGGGACGAGTTTTGGGGGCCTTCCGCATTTCTTGCCTCCACAAATGAGAGGGCTCGGCCGACAGATTTTTGATGTTGAGGCGAATCCGCGTCTGATTCGGGAGTACAATGTGGAGTTCGACTCATTGGCGGTATGTTCCCGCGTTAGTAGCTAGTATGGAGGATCGAGTGCACCGATATGTTACAGGCTCGATGATTACCTAGCGAGAGTTGTTCGGTGTTTCTCTTCACCGGCATGGACATTGCCGCGATTCGTGCTCATGCGCTTGGGTGCGAGCGCAGATCGGCAGGTGGACCGCCAGAGAAGAAGCCAAGACACGGATATTTTGGCGACTTTCGAGGCGGACCGCCTCGGCAGCGAGACTAGTTATGTACCTCCGCCATTGCAGTGGTCCTCCGCGACGCCGGGACCTCAGGATATTCGAGCGGTCGGGGCTCCCGTGTTTGAATGTTCGAAGTAGGGGTGTTGGCGACGCGATACCCTACCTCGGTGGTCGATGTGGTAGACCGCATTTGAGTGTCGTAGTACGAGAGCTTGTTATTCTTGCGGCCAGCGGGCCATATGACGAGACCGTCAGGCGAGTATCGGTAGGATAGCACGACTACTTAGAGCGATTGCGGGCCACGGTAGAGGTCGCGGTGGAAGTTCGATTTAGCGGTCCTTGAACCGCCTAGTTTCGTATATCCTTAACCTACAGAGTTTTGTGTGTATTGATGTTGTCGATGTGTTTAATGATATGTTTGGATAGCTTTGTGCTAAAATGTGATTTAGAAACTGGTTAGTGAAAAGGGTAAGTCCGGTAGTGTGAGATGGAAGTGGTAGCTTTTCATGATGTGAAATAGTAAGATTGTTCGGATCGGGAACAAGAGTTGCGCGTTGGGGTCGGGTTGAGGACCATTTGCGTCAACCAGTAACCGGCCAGCGGGCCGGGCTCAGGTGGTCCCGCCAGTGGTAGGTCACGAGGTGCTAGGCCCAAGTTTAGATGACCATCGTATGAGTTCGTGGACGCGTTCGATCGTAATCGATTCGTGAAGGCGGGAATGGCCTTGGGAAATCGAGGTTAGTGAGATGACCAAGTTTGAGGTAGTGACTCGAAGGGTTGGAAACGAGCGTTGAAGTGTGGTACGGATACTAGAACGAGTTCGAGTGTTCGTGGCGAGTACTACGAGAAGGAAAAGTGAGCGATGTTTTTGTGGCGGTGTGGCATGATTGTTTTCGTGCGTATAGCGGTGAAGACTATCTCGACGCTGTTGTTTGAGACCGAAGGAACATTCGGACGAATGTTTCTAAGGGATGAATGTTATACCCGTATTTGCAGTATGTACGTGAGGCGTGCGTATTAATTTTTGCCTTAAGAATTGGCTTTGGTTGAAATTTGGGCACAAGTGCGAATAGAGTCGTTTCGACGAAACGTTTCCACGACTACGTTGGAAAAATTCCGGCTATGTCATTTAGTATTTTTGCGGATTTTTCCGAGCGACGGAACATTTTTGGACCAACGGGAGGTGACACTTGTCACCTCATCGATCGCAAAGGAGGCTTGGCCTTGGCCGATTCGTCCCTCCTTTTGTGCCTTGTTTTGTGGCTTGTTTTGTGGAGTGTTTTGTGGAGTGTTTTGTGGGTGCACTTGGCTTGATCTTGGCCTTACACTTGCCTAACACATGGATGGATCTTGGCCATGGTTGGCCTTTGCTTGGCCTATAAATAGCTCCTTTGTGAAGACTTTCTTCATCCACAAATTGCCTAAGTCTTGAAGTTCTCTTCCTCCTCCCTTGTGAAATTGGTCCACCACACCCCTTTCCCTTTGCCAAAGCTTTCCACTTTGGTGCCACATGGGTACCCCTAGCCTAGTTGTTTCGTATAATACCCTTTTGTGGTATAGAAATACTCTCCTAGTATTGTTATAATGCCCAAAATACCTTAGCCTTGTACCTTGTAGTATTCCAAAGATACTCTATACGTAGAACCCTAAATACTACCTTTTTGTCCTTTTTAGTCTCAAACCAAACCCTAAGGAAATCTTCATTGTTGTTTGAAGTACTTAAGAGAAGTTGGTTAGAACTTCTAAGGGTTGTTTGGGCGGATTGGAGCACTTGAGTAGGAGCTAAACCTTGCTCGGGAGCGACATTAAACTCGGATAATTTTGGGCTTATCGAGGTAAATATCTTGTCCCTATTGTAATTGGAAATTACATATGTGTTGAATATATAGTTGTTGTATACTATATATAGAATCGAACTTGGTATTGTGGCAATGTCATTGACTTAAGCTGAAGAATGAAGAATTGAGCGATGTCATGTGAAGGTTATTAAAGAGAAGAATCGAATCGTAATTACCTAGGGTTGTATTCTGATGAGACTTATGTAGAATTACGTGTAGTAGAATTATGCGCGTCCAGGTTAGGCGTGTTAACCCCTGGTTGGCTTAGCCAGGCCTCGATGAAGAGGAGATTTACGCCATGCGGGGAGGCCGAATTTTCTGTAGAAATATGGGAACGTGTGTGTATGATTTAATAGGCGTTTGTGGCCTTTATAGGTGAAAGTACTAAGAGTAGCGTATTCTACTCGAGGAGTGGAAAGGGCTAGTGCGTTGTAGTACTTGGAGCATTTTGCTTATTGTCGATAAATCGTCGCGAGGTATGTGAACCTCTTCCTATCTCTTCTAGCATGATATGTGTGAACTATGTAGTACGGTGAGACGTACGTGTTAACTGTGTTTGATTGTTCTTAAAACATAAAGTGTTATAACGGCTTTATGGGAAGTTGGTTATAATGACTTTATGTAGATAAGAAAATACTTTGTGGTTTTAAAAGGTAACTGATGTGAATTATAACTGGCTAGTTATAATAAAGAACTTGATGTATTTCAAAGATTTCTAAATCGTTTTGAAGGGAGAGTAACACTTGGTTTTAAAGGTTTTAAAAAGAGTTATACTAGCTTGATGGGGAGTTAGGTATAATGTCTTAAGAAAGGTAAAGAAAATGGTTTACTGATGTTAGAAGTTAAGAGACTTGATCTTATAAGATAAGAGACTTAACTTATTTGTTTTAATGTGGATGTTTGTGTGAAACCTCATTCGTGAGTAATGAGTACTTGGTTTTATTTAAAGAATAATGTTTTACTGATTTCGGAAATCAGAATGTGTATCGACAGACCACTGCAGCGTTAATAAAGGAAAATGTATTGAATAATGATGAATTGTATTAAAACCAGTAGAAACCTCCATCTGCATAGAAACTAAGATGAGACAAAATGATATTACATTTTCTAGATCATGGTCTTTGTAATAAGAATGTTGTAAACAAGAATAACCTACTCTCACGTGAGACTTATATTACTCAATTGTTTCAAAAGAAATCAAGTGATTAAGTTTATGAACTATGAAACCATTTGAAATGAGAAGCTTGAGTAATTGAAACTAGTAAACGGAACTTAGGAAAGAATGTTGTTACTTGATTTTGAAAAGGGATGTGGGTTGGTCATTCTTATACTACGTATCGGGTGACTTTATAAAAGTAATGGATCTCTTTTAAAAAGAACTTAACGTATGTAGTACTTTGGGGTTAAAAACCCGACTTTGGCATAATATGAAAGTACCTTGAGTTGTGTGAAGCTTGCCTATGCTTGTTGTTGTGAAACTTGCCTATCTTGTTGTTGTGAAACTTGCCTATGCTTGTTGTTGTGAAACTTGCCTATCTTGTGATGATAGCCTTTGTTGTGCGGTGTGGTATTTACGTATTACCGTGTCTCTTGATAGTAGGTTGACTTGTCGAGAACTTACTTGGGCGTCTTTGGTGATGGAGAATTCCACCGTATGTTTCCATTTTGATTACGGTCTTGTTGTTGATGTCACATGGACATGCCTACACCGACGCAGATTCCGGGCACGTGGCCACGCGTGGTTGACCACCCAGATATACATCGAGGTAACACGACACGCCTACACCACGCATATTCCGGTACGTGGCCACGCACTTGTTATTATTGTTGCAACATGGACGCGTTCTACACCGTCGCAGATTCCGGGCATGTGGCCGTGCGGCGGGTTGACCAAGATATTCTTATTGAGGCAACATGGGCGTGTCTACACCGGCGAGATTCGAGCGTACGCGCCACGCGCCTTGTTATTGTTGCATCACGACATGTCTACACCGAGGCGATTCCGGGCACGCGCCATGATGCGAACATGATGGATGTTATGGGCGTGAGACCCATAGTCATATTTGAGTGGTGACTTTGAGCGTGAGTCCCCGATCGCTTTTTATGTTGCAGATCTTGTATTTTGGTTATCATACATGTCTCGCTGTTAAGCTATTATGATTTCATTCTGATGATTTCACATACTTGGTACTGTTGCATCGACCTCCTTCGGGCCGCGTCACGCTGCATGAGTAGAGGTACATCGCCGTGGATCCTCGCTCTCGGGATCTCGATTCGTTTTGGGAGCTCCGTTTCTCCGAGGCTTATCTTTTGTATGTGTTCCCGAGTTGTAGGTTCTTGTACATTGGGTATGGCGAAGGCCTGTCGTCATAGTCGTTGTAAATCTTAAGTCTGTAGAATCAAGGGCGTGGTTGTAAAAGGATTAAACTGTTCGGATTTTATGTATATATCGGAAACAATCGTTTGGTTGGCCTGTCTATTTATTATATCTCTTGTTTCATGATTCATGTTTTATTTTCCGCTGGTTTCCTCTGATGTTGTATCACTAGGGTGCCCGGGGTAAGGCACCAGTAACAGGCCCGGGTTCGGGGCGTTACATTTCTTTTGAATCACATCGGTTCAAAAAGACAAAATGGCAAAAAGGAGCGAAAAGTGAGCATAAAAGGAAGTCCGGAGGCAGAAAAAAGGTTGAAAATTGATGACTCGAAAAAAGGCAAAGCAGCACCGCGGTGCCCAAAAGCAGAACCGTGGTGCCAAAAGATCAGAGAGCTGCAGGACTTTCAGCACCACGGTGCCAACCTGCAGGACCGCGATGCCGAGACGCGAATTGTCAGATCCGAGTTAGAATTGGCCAAGGGCAGAAGGGTACATAGGGCACGAATTTGCAACATATTTAAGTCATAGGGATTAGTTTAATGAGGGGTTAGACATTCTCTCACACAACACCATTCAGGGCGAATTTGAGGCCACAATTGGGGACCTTAGTTCACAGTATTTCTTTTCTTCTCCTTTAGTTCATTTCAGTTATGTTGAATTGTAATTAGTTCTTGACATGACAATGATTAGGAGCTAAATATGTTAGTAGGGTTTCCATCGAATCTTCTTGAAGCTTTTTCATATAGTTGATGCATTAGCTAATTGTTTTCTTCTTCAACTTTATTAAGATCTACTACATATTGCTTTGATTGCTTGATAATTAATTAGTTACTAATTATCATTACCTATATGATTTCGAATCGAGAACCGAGAGGAGAGATTTGAATATGCTGTAATTGTTTAGACATAGGTTAAAATCGTGGACGAAAGTACTCCGATACTTGTGTAGTGTTTAAGGTTACTGTTCTTAATCCTCTTGTGCGGTAAAATCTATCATAGAAATATAGAAGGTTTCTGCACAAGATTGAGCTTTCGTATATCCTAACCGAAATATGATGACAGACTAGTTAACCTGCTATCTTAATAAGAAAAAGAATCATTAGCATTGCATTAACACATGAAAAAATGGATAGTTGAGGAGATTGGAAGTCTTATTCCCTTCATAACTGTTATAAACCTATAGTATTATCAATCTTAGTTTAGTTTCCTGCTCTTTACTTTAATTATAGTTCTTATACATCATGAGATGATGAATAAGGAAATATTTTATTATAATTTAAAAACTCATTTACTACACCTATTATCGCTACCCTAAAATTATACCTCTATTCCCTCGAAGTGTCTACGCCATTGTCTGGCGAAAATATCAGACACCGAATGAAAATTAAACATGAGAAAAGAAATAAGGAATTAAATTTAAAAAGTAATGATATTAATTTAAATTGACTCGAGATAACTAATAGTAAGTAGAGAAAGAAATGATTTTATTGGATCTTAAAAATCACAATAAATAAATGAATGAACGCATAATGAAAAACCACTGATTTATTCTTCTTTCCCCTATTTTCTATACTAAGGAATGTGTTTGCATCCTTGGTCCATCTTCAAGGCTTCTCATTTTTCATTTTCTCGATTATTTCTGCAAAAATAGAAGATAATAACGTATTAGAAAATGAAAATTAGAGAACTTTCTATAATCAGGTCAATTATATGATAACTAATTGTGTTAATTTTTATAATAAACATTAATCATAATAATGAGTTTAAGTATTTTTGCACGGATGGTATGAAGTAGCTAGTAATTGCACAATTATGATTATTTATAAGGTAATAATATGTATTATAAACATTAATATATATGCTACAATAGGATAATAAACTACATAGTTACTATAAATATTTTTTAAATTCTCGGTGTATATTACTTAAATTCAGTAAAAATATAACTAATATGCTATAGGTATCACATGTTAAAACAGTGATAAAACATAATATAAAAATCTTTTATATTATCACACTATTAAAAAAAATTAAAAAAATTAGCGACAGATAAATTTCGTAGCTAAACAACAAAATTCGTCGCTTCATTTAGCGACGAAGTTCGTAGCTAATTCCAGTTCTTTGTCATGTTTTCTTTTGAGTCGATTGTTTCTTGGAAACAACCTCTCTACCTCCCACGGTAAGGGTAAGATATGCGTACACTCTACTCTCCCTAGACCTATTTATTGGATTATAAGATATGGAAACAACCTCTCTACTTGGATTATTTTTTTATAATTAACGTACTATCACTTGTTAAATTACAAAAAATATTTACCTTTGAGCAACTTAGCATTGCACTCAGTGTCACACTTCATCTCACAATGAGTGTGTCCAAATCCTGCATTTGAGCATTCCTTCTCACAGTCATTGACACAAACTGTGTATTCATTTGCGTCTGTTTCAAATGCTTGTTTAAATTTTTCTGCGTTACTTTCATTGTCAGCCTTGGAGACATGCACAGTTGACAACATAACCATGCACACAAGAAACACTACAACAAGCTTCTTTGATGCCTCCATTTTTATTTTGTTAAGTGTTTGTTGATTGTGTTTCTTTTTTGGACGATTTTTTAATGCTGTTAATTCTCCTATTTATAGAATTTCTGTTTGAGAATGTACCTCATATTAATGTGTTGGATGTCCGTGAGAACCGTTCCACATATATTTCTTTGGTTGAAATAAATCAATGACTTTTTCACCTCTAAAAAGTAAGGGAACTAGTGCATAATTTTATTGGGACTTGGCTCATAAACACAACAAAAGATGGATTCATACTTTCTATATAAAAGATGAATCAATTGGTGAAGTGCGATCACTCAACAAGCCTCTTGAATGGTAAGGAAACTGCTAGAGGCTAGAGGGATATTCGACCAAGTTCAAGTGTTAATAACTGCCAACCACAAAATTCATTTTTATGATGTGATATTAGGTCTACTATTTCTACTTGTAGTGTAATCAATTTTTGAAACGTGATTAATGAAGAGGGTTTTTTAAGAGTCGATCTAGTTAGTCAATAAACTTTTGAGAATTGATCTACAAGGCAAATTATATATAATTGCACAAATATTGCGGGGAGTCCCGTGTGTATGATATTGAGCGCATCCCAAAAATTGTAGCTTGTAATAGTAGTATATTTACCACATTGTGGAAATATGAATATTGAGGAAGATATTCTAATTATTCTTACATGGTATCAGATTAGGAAAAAGATCCTACCCTAAACAACTCTTACTCCAAAAATCGGCCAACTCCTCACATTCCTCCATCATAACCGGCCGACTACCACCCTTCCTCTAAAATTTTACTCTTTTCCATTATCATTTTCCTTTTTCCGGTCAACAATGTCGGACTCCAAATCCATATTTCATCTCGCTCTTGCCGTCTCTAACATCAAAACACATATTTATATCACTCTTGAGATGGAAAATGTTCATTATGCAACTTTGGCAGAGCTCTTTCCTTTTTCTGGTCAACAATGTCGGACTCCAAATCTACAGTTCATCCCGCTTTTGTCGTCTCTAACATCAAAACACATATTTATATGGAAGTTCATTATGCAACTTGGGCAGAGCTCTTTAAAATTTGTTGTCGTTCCCACCGGGTTATTAATCACATAATTCCACCGGAAAAAGGCAAAGAAAAGGTATTAACCACCGATGATGAAAAAGAACTTTGGATAACTCTTGATGTCACTGTTCTCTCGTGGATTTATGCAACTATCTCTAGTGATTTGTTGCACACAATAATGGAACTCAACTCTACGGTAATGGAGGCCTGGAATCGCTTGTGTGATATTTTTTAAGACAACAAAAATTTCCGAGCCATCATGTTGAAGCAAGAATTCTCCACTACCGACATGCCAGATTTTTCGAATGCGTCGGCGTATTATCAACGCCTCAAAGTTTTGTCGGATCAACTCAAGAATGTTGGTTCGCCGGTTACCAACAATCGATTGGTTCCACAATTAGTTTCCGACCTTACCGACGTGTATAATGGTGTGAAAACGCTCATCCGATAAAGAAATCATCTTCCATTTTTTTACCAAGCCCGTTCAATGCTTATTCTTGAAGAGGTGGAATTTGCCAAAAAGGCTGCAACTGTATCAAACTATGCCATAATTGTCACCCCAACAAATGAAGCTACTACCAATTTTGAACTTACACACCAAAATCGGGGACAAAAGGATGAAATAGTGATAAAAATCGGGGAGAAAATCGCGAAAACAACAAAAGTGGGGGCCACCGAAATTCTGGTGGTGGCAGAAATGATGGCCTGAATAGTAACGGCGGCCAGCAGTAGCAGCTTCGCGGTGGTCTAGTCCAGTGGGCCTAGCAGTGGCCTTGGGATATGCCACCATTCCCAGGCCCACTGGCCAGTCCACTGGCAGTGTAGCAAATTATTTTGGGCCTACCAGTTATGGGCCGAGAGGCAGTAGCAACACATGTAGTGATGGGCCACTGCCGACCTAGTGGTAGGAGGCATATTCGACAGTGGCCCACCCAACCGTTATTGAGTCTGTCATTCACACTCTTGGACTTAATCCGCCCGACGTAAATTAGTATATGGACTCTGAAGCGACGTCTCATATGACGTCCCCCAAGATAATCTCTCCTCCTATTTGAGTAAAAATAATGTTATAATTGTCAAAAATGGTCATTCTATTCCAATTCGAAGTTATGGTTAATTTGTCTCCACCAAACTCACCACTAACCTTAAAGAATGTTTTTCATGCTCCATAATTAATTAAAATTTTGGTATTTGTTAGCAAGTTTACTGCTGATAATTGGGTGTCTGTTTTGACTCTTTTAGATTTTCCGTGAAGGATTTTCAGACGGGGACGCTTCTAATGAAATGTGATAGCCAAGAGGATCTCTATCCGATTACCTCACGCATTCAACAGTCCAAGTTACCGTTCATTTTTGCAGCTTTTGCACCTTCATTATGGCATGAATGTTTGGGTCATCCAGGAGCACCTGTTTTAGTCTCCCTCAAATAAAATAATTTTATTTCTTGTACTCAAACACGAACTTTGGATAAGTGTCGTTCATGTCCACTTGGTAAACATGTTCAATTGTCGTTTATTTTCTCTAATTCATGCACACTTATGCCTTTTGATATTATCCATTTGTGATATTTGGATTTCACCCGTTTTGAGCTCTTCGGGCTATAGATATTATTGCTTTTGTTAGATGATTATTTTTTTGTGGATGTTTTCCTTATCTAAAAAATCACAAGTTTTTCCACCTTTCTCAAATTTAGAGCATTCATCTGAAATTAATTTGAACGGGAGATCAAAAATATTCAATGTGATAATGGTAGGGAGTTTGATAATAGGCATCTTTGGGATTTTTTTCAACTCTAATTTTTTAAACTTCGCCTTTCATGTCCCCACACATCCTCACAAAACGAGAAGGCGAAACAAAAAATATGAACCATAAATAACATTGTTCGAACATCCTTTGCCCATGCAATATTACCCTCCTCGTTTTGGCATCATGCACTACAAATGACCACATATTTATTGAACATACTTCCCCACAAAAACTTATCATATCAAGCTCCACTAAAAATTATCTACCTACGGGACCTCTCTTATTCTCATTTATGGGTATTCGGGTGCTTATGCTATCCTCTTTTTTCATCTATCACAATCACCAAACTTCAACCCCGGTCTACTCCTTGTGTTTTCTTGGGATATCATTCTAATCATCGAGGTTACAAATAGTACGACCTCTCTTCCAATAAAATAATTTTAAGTCATCACATAATTTTTTATGAAACAAAAATCCCATTTGCCAAAATGCACGAGTCCGGACCCCAACCTATGATTTTCTTGACGATGGCCGGCCCCGTATTTAACCCAATATTTTTCATCCCCAACCAACCCCGCTGTTTCGTCCGGCCCAAATAATTTGGGACAAATGGCCCCCGAAACAGTGGCCCAGCCGCGGGACAACACAGCCCAGTGGACTGGGCCTCCAGTCCAAAGCCATCTCCTAGTCCCCTCACTTGTTCCGTCGGCACTGCCTGGCCGGGCCGCGGCCCAGTTCCCTGCCACTTACCAGGCGGTATATCCCCACTTGTTCAAAATTCGACCCAACGACCCGTCACCCATAGCTAACACGGTATTGTCAACCCAACACCAAATATAGCTTACACACTCAAGTCTCAAAATCACCATTACCTCATAATCTTGTGTCTGCTCTTCATGACCCGAATTAGAAAATGGCTATGGATGATGAATTTAATGCTCTTATTAAAAATAGGACGTGGAAATTGGTACCTCGCCACCCTAATGCTAATATAATTCGGTCTATGTGAATTTTCAGTCACAAAGAACAATCTGATGGCAAGACACAATGTGTTGGCGTGGATTGCGGTGAAACGTTCAGTCTGGTGGTTAAATTAGTAATTATCAGAACAGTTCTTAGTTTGGCTCTCTCAAAGGCATGACCACTTCATCAATTAGATGTCAAAAATGTCTTCATACATATCCAACTAAATGAAACAGTGTACATGTACCAGCCTTTGGAATACATGGACTCTAAATACCCTAATCATGTGCGTTTGCTCAAGAAATTATTATATGGGCTAATGCAAGCCCCCGGGACATGGTACAAGCGGTTTGAAAACTTTGTTTCACATATTAGTTTTTCCAATAGTCGTTTCGGTCACTGTATGTTTATCTACCGTCATGGTAACAATATTGCTTATCTTCTTTTATATGTGGATGATAGTATATTAATTGCCTCATCAGATGCTCTTCGCAAGTCCATCAAGTCCCAGCTTGGTTCTGAATTTGTTATGAAGGATCTAGGGCCACTACACTACTTTCTAAGAATAGATGTGACACGTCATGCATGTGATTTATTTCTATCCCCAAAAGAAGTACGCAACTGAGATTGTTGAACGTGCTGACATGTCCTCCTGTAAATCTTCGGCAACTCTGGTAGATACTAAATACAAATTGAGTGCATCCTCCGGCAAGCCATTTGTCGATCCGACACTCTACCGCAGCCTGGCAGGGGCCCTGCAATATCTGACATTCACCAAGCCGGATATTTCTTATGTTGTGCAACAAATGTGCCTTTTCATGCATAATCGATGGATGATCATATGCATGATCTCAAATGCATTGTGTGTTATATTCAGGATACTCTAGAGTATGGCCTGCATCTATATCCATCGTCGACATCCACACTTGTCTCCTATACGGATGCCGATTGGGGAGGATGTCCGGACACCAGACGCTCCACTTTCGGTTATGGTATATTTCTTGGTGATAACTTAGTTTCTTGGTTCTAAAAAATACATGCAACGTTATCCCGATCCAATGCCGAAGCAGAATACCGAGGTGTCGCTAATGTTGTGCCTGAATCGTGTTGGCTTCATAATCTTCTTCTCGAACTCCACTCCCTATTCCCACATTGGTATACTGTGATAATGCTGGTGTAATTTACTTCTTTGGGGATCCGGTCAATCACCAACGCACTAAATATATTGAGCCGGATTTCCACTTTGTTCGTGAAAAAGTCTCACGCAGACAAGTGTGTGTCTTACATGTTCCGTCGCGCTATCAGATTGAGATATTTTTACTAAAGTCTTCCGCTGGTATTATTTGAAGATTTTCGGAACAGTCTCAACATATGTCTTCCTTCCGCTCCGACTGCGCGGGAGTTCTAAAATAATTAGTAATTCATAATTATAATTAGTAATTATTACAGAATAATATGTAAATGGCAGGAAGTAAATTAGCATTAAAGGAGATAGATTAACATATTCTCAAATTTATCATAATTATTAGTTTCTCGACCGCTTAATTATCCATGTGTTATGTTAAATTTGTATTGTTGCTTCATATTTGACGGAATATAGTTCTAAAATGTGTTCCAAATACAAAAAGAGTTACATAATTTTTCGGTTAGTTGAATGTTAAATGTGTTTTGTCAAATATCATTAAGATCAAAATCATAATATACCTATAATATAGGGACCAAAATGCTATTATCCCTAATATACTAATACTGCTCTTAAAATAAATTATTTTTGTTAATTCGACATAAACACCTTAATAAACCTTGCTTAATTCTGTTCTCACACTTATGCTGTAATATTTCTAGTACTCATCAATACTATCGAAATAATACCTAAAAAATTTTAAAAGGATGGCTTTTTTGTTCAGTTATTTTCAAGGTAAATGCTTCTCTATTTTCAATTCCATTAACAATTATGTGGGAATCTTGGATTATTTATACTTTATTGTCTGATTAGCATAAATTTCTGTTTTTTTTGTAAAGACTGGTTCTTTTTCAAAACTTAATAAACCCCAAGTTTTGTTCTTTTGGATTACATCTACTTAATTGGTAGAATTAGCAAAAATTTCTTGCTATTGCTTTATTTTGAGCAGATGGTCTATCGAAAATAGTCTCTTGAGGTAGGAGTAAGGTCACCCTCCCCGACCTCACTTGTGGATTACAATGATTATGTTGTTGTTGTTGATAGAATTAGCATAAATTTATGTTTTCCTTGTAAAAAGATTGGTTCTTTCCCAAAATATGAAACACCCCAAGTTTTATTCTTTTGGATTATGTCTACTTTGATTGTGTAATTAGCATAAAGTTCTGTTTTTCTTGTAAAGATTGGTTCTTTTTCAAAATCAGAAACACCCCAATTTTTGTTCTTCGGGATGCCCCGGTAAGGAGGTGTGAGAGGTTGGCCGTTGTGGCCTTGAGGGAGGGGTAGCGGTAGCGGTAGACCGAAGAAGTATTAGGTGAGGTGATTATGCAAGATATGGCGTAACTTTACCTCACTGAGGGTGGGTGTGAAGGTCGAGGATTAGGGTAGAAGGGTAGTGGTAATCAGGCGCATTTCTTTTCCATTTCCGGAGTTTTAGCATTATTCTTGTATTTTCTTATTTTTAGATTTCTACAACTATCTGTTGTTTCTTTAGCCTCTTTTATCTTATTATCTTGCTATTTTAGCTTATTGTCCTACTGTTGTTTTTTCTTGTTGTTACTGCTTATTTTTCGTCTTTCTATGAGCCGAGGGTATCCCGGAAACAGCTTCTACCTTCCTAAGATAGAGGTAAGGTCTGCGCACACACTACCCTCCCCAGATCCCATTTATGGGATTTGGGTATGTTGTTGTTAATCTACTTTAGTGTGGAATCAGCATAAAATTATGTTTTTCTTGTAAAGATTCGTTCTTTCCCAAAATCTGAAACACCCCAAGTTCTGTTCCTTTGGATTATTTCTACTTAATTGGTAGAATTAGCATAATATTTTTTTTCTTATAAAGATTGGTTCTTTCCCTAAATCTGAAACACCCCAAGCTTTTTTCTTTTGAGTTATATTTTCTACTTTAGTAAAATTAGCACAAAATTATATTTTCTTGTAAATTTGGTTCTTTCCCTAAATCTGAAATACCCCAAGTTTAGGTACGCTTTCAGGGTCCTCTTCATGGGGTTTCTTGATATTAAGATGAGGTTTTTGTGTTTGCTCAAAGGATTTAATTACTGTAGTGATGGAGTTATTGGAGCTCAAGGAATATAAGGAAAATGAGAGAATAAAAGAAACAGTAAGGGAAAGATTGAGTTAGAAATGAAGAGAAAATATGTGAAAATTTAGCAAGTTTACTTCATTGATGGTGCAATATCTTCATGATTACATTATCTAATGAGAGTAATCAAGAACTAATGGGGATGATTATTATCTGTTTCTAAGTTCATGGTAACTTTTTTTATGTATATGTTGAATCCTGTTGGCTATTTCAAATGCACTAATTTTGGAGGATCCAACATGCACCCGTCATCATTTTTAGAGTGTCCAAGCAACATAGGCTGCGAGTATACCTGAGTGTGCAATAATGGCTGAAACATGCATGATTTCTATAAGCTTTTTTCTGGGTTTGCCTTCCCTTCCTTTCAACCCATGTCTTCCCTTGATATATGAGCACCTTATCCTGAAAAATTATACGAGAAATAGGATTCAGTCTAGCGCTTAGGGTTGTAAATGGCCTTGATGTTGTCATCATCATCATCTGCATAGTCGTCTATGCCTTCTTTATTCATGTTGGTTGCATCATGTTAATAATGTTGCAAGTAGACTGTTCTTCCACCCTTTTTGACCCTTTTTCCCTATTGCATCTCACAGCTTAGTTACAATAGTTTGGTAAACACTTTAGGTTAACATGATGTATTCATCTTTGGGTTCTTCTTTAGATATTTAAAGCTGAAATATCATAATGATAATATGAGAAAGGTGTAGATATTGCCTCCGTTTGATTACAGCTAGTAAGGGGTCTATGAGCTCTTATTCATAGGTTGAGAGACCTTGATGTTTAATGCTAAGTGCTTGACAAGGGAATGTAATATGTTTTCCTTCTCGCATCTCCACATCACTTATCCTCTTTTTTTTTGTTATGCACTTACACAATGAAGGTTTTGGTAAATTCGGTAATGCCAAAATTTGTGCCTCTATCATGGCCTTTTTGAGGTGTAGGAATGCAGTGGTGGCTTCACGGAATTCGTGCTGAAGCATCCCTTCTTCAGTAGGAATTTAAGGGGCCTTTCCATGACTTACGTATAAGTCTTCTGTTATAGAATATGAGGTCAAGGAATCCCTTCAGCTCCTTGATTAAAAAGGGTTGTGGCCAATTCTCTTTTTTATAATGGTAAAATACGGGCCACAAAGGTAGGGATAAGGGTCTGCGTACACCCTACCCTCCCTTGACCCACTTGTGGCAACACACTGGGTATGTCGTTATTGTTGTTGGTATACGGGAAACATGTGTGCACCTCAACTATTTCTCCAAATACCTGTTACCTCCCACAGCAGAAGTATCATGTAATTTTGCTCGCCGGGCTTTAGGTAGATGGAAAGAAATTACTTAATGCTTTTTGTCTCCCTAGGTTTTGAACCCTGGTCTCCAAGGTTTGCACCGACTTCATTGACCGCCAAGCCACCCCCTTGGATGCAGGGCTATGGCCAATTCTGCTTTCTTTTTCCATTTATTGCCAACTTTTCTTCCATTAGCCGCTTGCTTGGCTTGAAAGCCTTACCATTTCTTCACTACGGTTAGTTTTCACTTCTTTACTAGAGTTTATATCCAACTCCAAAGTACTCCCCTTGGACTTATTTGCAGACAAGTGACACTCGCTTAGCAACTTAGTACAATCTCCAAGTGCTGCAAATAATCTGTTAGCGAGAAGCATTAAACTAGAACATCCAAGAAAACAAGGATGATTTTCCTTAGGTATATATTCCAGAGACCTCATGCATAAGGGACCATATTTGTAAACCTAAAGGGTATTATCCTGAACAACCACCTACGGTGGTCCAATAGGTAATTATCAAACTAATAGTCCATCATATTCCATCTGTGCATGGACACATATTCTATTTTTAGGTATTGATGAGCTGAATTCATCATGGGGCGAGTTTAAAAAAAAAAAGAGAGGATTATTCATCTTGTTGTTTCCGTCTGCTATGTAGCCAGGTATTTTTAGCTTTTTGAATTGGAAGTTTCTACATGTGATGTGAGCTTGGCATTTGCACATGTTACAATATCTCAACGTAAAGGCAGGCCACCGTGGAACTTGTTTTATTGTAATGCGTCGAAAACCTCAGTGCACTGATTGTATTGCTAAAGTATCTTAGTCTCTTTGCCACCACTTGTGCAAAGTTTGGCTGAGAAGAGATGGCGTCCTTTTCTATCTAGAAGAGTTTTACTTCTGATATGTAAATACTAGCAATGTACATTATGATTCTCTTTTTTCTAAAACTGTATGGATAATAATGTTTGTTTTGTATTACTTCCTCCGTCCTAATTTATGTGAAGGTGTTTAATTGGGCACGAAGTTTAAGAATGAAAAGAAGATTTTTGAAATTTGTGGTCTAAAATAAGTCATAGATGTTTGTGTGGCTATAAATCATCTCATTATGGTTAAAATGATAAGTTAAATTGTTACTAAATATAGAAAGGTGTCATTCCTTTTGTGACTAACTAATAAGGAAAGAGTGTCACATAAATTGGGACAGAGGGTAATTCATTTAATTATCGATCTAATGATTCAAATTGCATATTTCAGGTTGATGTCAACCAATAGTAGTGACCACCGTCATTATTTGATGATAAAAATAGATGCAAGCTTGTTGGTTATGACTTCACTCATCGAAGGTCTTCCGGATGCTGTTTCCATTAGGTGCCTTGCACGGGTTCCATTCTACCTTCATCCGAAGTTAGAGCTTGTTTCCCATTCTTGGAGAGCTGCTATTCGAAGTGCTGAACTATTTAAAGTGAGACACGAGGTCAACTCGTCCGAAGAATTTTTATGTGTATCCGCATTCGAACCTGAAAACTTATGGCAGCTCTATGATCCGAAGCGTGACCTTTGGATTACTCTCCCTATTCTCCCCTCAAACATCAGTCATTTTGCTCGATTCAGTGTTGTTTCTACTGCCGGAAAGCTGTTTATTTTAGGTGGTGGAAGTGATGCTGTGGATCCGTTGACGGGCGACCAAGACGGAATTTTTGCAACTGATGAGGTCTGGTCGTACGATCCCTCAACCCGAGCATGGGGTCTGCGTGCGTCTATGCTTGTCCCTCGTGCCATGTTTGCTTGTTGCGTGTTGGATGGGAAAATAATCGTTGCAGGGGGGTTTACTAACCCCAGAAAATCAATATACAATGCGGAAATCTATGATCCTGAGACAGACATCTGGGTTCGATTACCTGATCTCCATCATGCACACAATTCCGCATGCTCGGGAGTAGTTTTTGGCAGTAAAGTTCATGTCTTGCATAAAGGTTTATCGACTATTCAAGTTTTGGAAAGTTTCAAGCAGGGTTGGATTGCTCACGAGTACTCTTGGCTCCAGGGCCCGATGACTGTCGTTAGGGAAAAGCTTTATGTTATGGGCAATTGGTTCATTTATAAGCAGGAAGGAGAATCAAGAATAACAATAGTTTCAGCATCCGAGTTTCATAGGAGAATCGGGTATGGTTTGATTGGGCTGGGAGATGATATTTATATAGTTGGAGGGGTTAATGGACCGGAGAATTGGAATTGTGACATCAAATTGCTGTCTGATGTTGATGTCTTGAACCTTGGAAGTGAGAGGCCAGTTTGGCGTAAGGTTGCTCCAATGACGAGGTGCAGAGGGACAATACTTGGCTGTACACATCTGAGAATTTAAGACATGCATAATGGGGATGAAATTCCGGATAAATTCTATAGAGAGCGTTTGAATATGAAAAAGCGAATGAGATTACTAATGGTGGATGGAGGTTTAGGGTTCCGTGCCTCGCCCTTGTCTCCTTTGCCGTAGACAAAAGATGATGGAAATCCTATTTGAGACGACTTATATGAGTTGTCTCAGCAGTAACCGACTTTATTTTATTAATTATATAATTAGTGGCTTAGCTATTAGCGGTCTAAAAGCTTTGGTAAACAAAATCCCGTGCCGGAACGTGGAAGAAATGAGATGTTCGGCTTTCTTGCAGCCTCCTTGTCTAGTGTGTACCTATTGCTTTGAGAACTGGAGATTTTAACATGATGAATACATGTATTTGCATTAAGGAGCACTATAGTACTTAATATTTTTTAGTTCTTTTTAGTCTGTGTAATTTGAGAATTGAGATCAAGTTTAAATGGAGTAATATGGTCACTGAATCGTCATATAGCTGAACTCATCGTTGTTATAATTAGAGATATATTAACTTGTGGTTCAATCCTGATGTGCTTGTTGAACTTTTTGTCAATTATTCGGAGTTAAGATATAGTTATTCTTGTTATTGTTGTCGATCTTAACTCTTATTGGTGTCACATTGGTTGTTTTCTCGAGATATTCGTTATAGTGCATGTCATGTCCTAAAATCATGCATTATTGAGATATCTAGATATAAAAGAGAAATAAAAGAAATATTGTTGTTCAATCAACTAACTTTTCGAGACCTACGTCGTAAAAATATATTTAAGTTACATGTTATAACCAATTAGACTATAACTAAAATATGCATATAATAAGATTTTTTTTAAAAGAAGTTATTGCAAAAAACTTCTGATAACACGATTCATGGAAAGTCAAACATTCCAGTAAAATAACATGTTATAATCAGTTTAATTATAGGAAAAATTACGCGATGTAGACAAACATTTAGACTGTATTTATAATACATAGCTATAGTTTCAAAAAAATACGAAATGTAGTTACATTTTAAATTTTGTAGCAAATACTTAATACACATACATAATTGTATACACTGATAATACTCTTTCGAGTGATTTTCTCCTAATACAGTATGCGCTGATATAATTTATATATGTCACCTGAGACAGCTGATACCCACCACCTAATATAATTATTTCACTAATATCGGTCTGATACAACTTTCACTTAATACATCAACTGTAACTACATTTCGTAAATATGCAAACAATAGTTACGGTAATTACACTCTAAATTATAGCTATTTAAGAAATTTTCTCAAGTATGAAAGCCTGATATAACTCTTCCGCCTGATTACATCAATTGTAGCTACGTTTCGTAAATACTCAAATAGTAGCTAATTTTCATAATTATACTCTAAACTATAGCTATTTATGAAATTCTCTCAATATTACCGACAACATAAATAATTTTCAATTTCTCTTTCTTTTTTTTTTTAATTAAAAAAGTCAACATGGGCCGCAAGTTCTGGACTAGTGGACTACAGAGTTGATCTGCAATAACCCACCAACTGGGCCGTCCAAATAACTGACAACACAATCCACAGATAGAATTTTAAAGAAATAATTACATCCCGCAACTAACTCTAGGATATAGTTATTTTAGTAACTATTATTTAAATAAAGTATAAA
This sequence comes from Przewalskia tangutica, assembly GCA_029844215.1. NCBI lineage: Eukaryota > Viridiplantae > Streptophyta > Magnoliopsida > Solanales > Solanaceae > Przewalskia > Przewalskia tangutica. The sequence continues at coordinate 107,395,687 of CM056734.1, forward strand.
GTATAACTATAATGTGTATTTGAATTACTTATTATGGCTACAGTTCGTTATAGGAATGTGAAGAAGAAGAAAATAAATTTTCTATTCCAATAAACGGCCTCCTCAGTATTATATATTTAAAATAGAATACTTTATTTTTTATTATTTTTATTCTTGAATCTCTCCTCCCTCTCTCTCTCTAACATCTGATCTCTCTCTTTCTAAACTCCGGCGAGTCTAAATGCCGCCGCCCCGTTGAACCACCCAATGACTTTGAACTCAATCTTGTTTCACTTATGTATCTTTATTTCTGTTCAAAGTGAACTTAAGGTTTTCCGATGGCAAAATGTATACAAGAAACCATTATGCGATCATTGGAGAATCATTCTTCAACTATCTTACCGGCAGGTTCTCCGATAGACGTTTCATTTCCAATATTATCGGTAAATTCTGTTGTCTCCACGCACCGACCGGAAAAGGAGTAGGACAGTAAGGCCTATATCTGACCACAAAATATTCTTTATTGTCCAGATCTGACTGGAAATACAGTTTATTATCCAGATCTGACCGAAAAATATACTTTATTGTCCAGATATGATCGAAAAATACACTTTATTTGCTTGTATTTTGAAAGAGATCTTTTTTTTTGTATATAAATGAATACATTGAGTTTGAAGTGTGTTTTTAGAGTGTATTCATTCTTTTTCTAGTGTAAAATCCAAATTTTCGTTATGTATTTTATTGCTTGTATTCAATTTTTTAGTGTATTTGTACACTTTATTCGCCTGTATTTCAAAGGAGATTTTTTTTATACAAATAAATACAATGAATTTGAAGTGTATTTGTTACACCCCGTAGTTCCAGGGTATGTATGTGAAGACGTACGTACGAGAATACGACAGTAATTTTGGAAAGAAAGAAAGATGTGATTTTTCGACGGAAAAGTTTCCGGATTTTGTGAAGGAAAAAGGTTCGTTAATGGGAATTGGATTCCCAGATTTGGTATTCGGACTTTTTGGAATATTTGAGAATTATGGAATTTTATTTTCCGGAATTGATCACGTGGGGCCCGCGGGAGGAATTTACGGTTGTAGGGCCCACTTTATTTTTTCGAGATTTTTGGCATTACGGATATTTTGGAAGATGAAATATTTTGGACCGATAGGAGGCGACATGTGTCACCCCACAGGTGGCAATGTTGGACGAAATGGTGGTCAATGTTTGTACGTTTTTGCCTTTAAAATGTCTAAAACATTTGGTCAAAGTCTTGAAGATATTTTGAGTAGTAGATAGATAAGTGGGACCCACACACACATGGCTCAATCTAGATCTTACACTTGCTTTGATCTTGGCCATTGATTGGCCTATAAATACCCTCTTAGTGCAAGACTAAAATTCATCCACACTTAGAGTTTTCCAAGTTTGAAATACTCCCTCCCTCTTGAGTGTAGCTCTCGGCTTTGCCTTGATTTTGTGAGCTAAAGTTGTCCAAAAATTCTTAAAGTTTTAAGTGTTCTTCCTTAGTGTATTAGGAAGATTATTAACCAAAAGTTAGAAAAGATTTCACACCCAGCCACTAAAAGTACCCGCTTGGCGAGAGTTGCCACAATCAAAGCCTAAGTGTTCTTCACTTTTTGGAGTTGAAGTGTTAAGAGAAGTTGTTTAGAAACTTCTAAGGGTTGCTTGGAGCGGGTTGGAGCGTAAGGAATTGGAGCTAAACGTTGCTCAGGATCGACATATAATCTTGGATAATTTTGGGCTTATCGAGGTAATGATCTTTATCCCCCTATTGTAATTGGATATTACATGTTGTAGTAATGTATAGTTGAGTATACTATATGTAGAATGAATATTGGAAAGGATTGAACTGTATTTACAGTAGACTTGTGTAGTATATCTGTGGGGTAGAATTGAACACGTCCGGTTAGACGTGTAATCCCCTGGGAGTTGTTGGCCTGGTAGCGGGCCTGAGTAGAGGAGGAGATTTATGTGATTTCGGGGAGGTCTTTGCGAATTTTCCGTAGAATAAGGAACTGTTTACCTAGAATTGTTCTCTGAAGAGATCCGAGAAGTTGATAGGCGTTTATGGCCATTATAGATTGAAATCGCGAGTAGCGTATTCTACTTGAAGGGTGGAAAAGGCTAGCGGGATTACGATGCTTTGGAGCTTTTTGCTATTTGTCGATAATCGTCGCGAGGTATGTGAACATCTTCCTATCTTTTCTAGCATGATTGTGTAAACTATGTAGTACGGTAGACGTATGTGTGCTAAACGAAGTAGGTTGGTTTAAAACATAAAGTGTTATAACGGCTTTATGGGAAGTTTGTTATAACAACTTTATGTAGGTAAAGAAATAGTTTGTGGTTTTTAAAAGATAAGAGACTTGACTTATTAATGACTTGATGTGAAATGCTACGGACTTGGTTTGTGTTAAAAGTTGTGAAACCGCATTTATGAGAAATGGGTAATTGGGTTTTAAAAAGGAATAAGTTATATTGATTTCGGAAATGAGAATAAGTATCGAACAAACCACTGCAGCGTTAATAAAGGAAAATGTATTGACTAATTAATTATTATCAAAACCAGTAGAAACCTCCATCTGCATAGAAGCTAAGATAAGACAAAATTGTATTACATTTCCTAGATCATGGCTGCTTTAATAAGATTGTCATAAACAAGTATAACTACTCACACATGTAGACTTATGTTACTCAACTTGTTTTAAAAGAGATTACGTTGTTAAGTGATTAAGACTATGAGCTATGAAATCTTTCAAAAATAAGAGACTTGAGTATTTGAAATTAGGCAACTTGAACTTTTGGAAAAGAATGTTGTTACTTGATTTTAAAAGGGAAAGTGTTTTGGTTTAAAAAGGGCATGGTATTGTCTTAATTTGGTTTAAAAAGGAAAGTATGGAAGTTGTTTTGGTTTACTTAAAATGTCAGTCACTCTATTTTGATAATACGGGCGGGTGACCTTTGTAAAAGAAATGGATCTTTTAAAAGAATTTAACGTACGTAGTACTTTGGGGTTAAAACCTGGACTTTGGCATAAAATGAAAGTACCTTGAGTTGTGTGTAACTTGCCTATGTTTGCGTGTGATAGCCTTGTCGTGCTAGTATTGTATTTCTATACCACGCGTCTCGATGGAGGGCGGCTGATTTGTTATGATCTTACTTGGGCGTCTGGCGGTGTGAGCATTCCACGAGTGCGACACGTGATTATTATTCCATGGACTATCTCTCCATGAAGTTTCTTGATTCGGCTTGGTATCGGTAGTTGGCTCGTACTTGCCGAGGTCGTGGCTGATTCGGCAGTATCCGTAGTTAGCCTTCGTACTTGCCCGTTCGGTTTGTGGCGAAGTCTCGTGATTCCGACAGTATCCGGTAGTTAGTCTTCGTGCTTGCCGCCGACTACGTGGCGCGGTGGTATCGGTAATTGGCTTTCGTCTTGTCTGGGTCGCCGTGGTATGGTTATATAGATTTGTTAGTACGACTTTGGTATCCGGTAGTTGGCTTTCGTCTTGCCGGTCGATTGATGATCACGACTTTGGTATCGGTAGTTAGCGCCGTACTTGCCGTCACGGTTTTATGACACAGGTGAGACCTGGTGTTCATGTGTACTCCTTGGTGTGGTTATCGTAGACTGCCGATAATGAGGAAGGTGTTCCACGGGCATGATTGATGTTGCGGGCATGAGACCCATAGTTATATTTGAGTGATGACTTTAAGGGCGTGAGTCCCTGACTTGGCGTATTGCTTACATATTATGTCTTGTAGTTTGGTTATCATATATGTCTCTGTTTTATATAGACTACTATGATTTCATTTCTGATATTTTGATTTCACATACTTGGTACTGTTATCGACCTCGCCCGGCTGCGTTAAATCTGCGTAGGTAAGTCGTCGGTTGTTGATCCTCGCTCATAGGATCACAATTCGGCGTATTAGGAAGCTCCGTTTCTCGGAGGCTTATCTTTTGGTATGTTTCCACAGTTGTAGGTTCTTGTACATTCGGGGTATGGCGAACCTGTCATCATAGTTGTTATTACACTCTTAGAAGTGCATGTAATCTTGTTGTGGGCAGGGTTGTAAAGGAGGTAACTGTTCAAATTTTTGTATATATATGCAAAAAGGCAACCGTTTTGGTTAGCCTGTTTTCTTTTATCTTGTTTCATATATGTATGTTTTATTTCCGCTGGTTTTTCTCTGATGTTGTATCACTAGGGTGCCCGGGGTAAGGCACCAGTCGCGGGCCCGTGGTCGGGTCGTGACAGTATTTTAGAGTGTATTCAGTCTTTTCTAGTGTAAAATCCAATTTTTCGTTATGCATTTTATTTCTTGTATTCAATTTTTTTATTGTATTGTGATTTGTGAAGGAAATTTTTTTGTATACAAAAAATAAAGTAAATTTAAATACAACTTTTAAATATAGTAAATTGAATATAGTGTAAAAGTAACTACAAATTAATACAGCTAAGTTGAATACAGCTGACTTGAATACATGTGAGTTGAATACATATAATATTTTTACTCGCTATATTCATGAATATAACGAGGCCGTTTTATGAATACACCGCAATAGCAACTAAAAAGTAGCTACACCCTGTAAATATTGATACTGTATCTATGACAAATTTAAAATCCCTAAACTATAGTCATTTGTGTAAGTTTCACAATTTTAAAAAGGAAAAAAGACACAAATACCCATCACGTGAAACTATTGACACCCAATGACCCAAAAATTTAAAAGACATTTTTAGCCTTTTAAAAATAATTTAATTTTCTAACCATTTTTAACGAATACCAGCATATGGATAGAAATTGTATCATTATTGTATAAAATATGTATCATTATTGTATATATGTATATAAATTGTATCAGTATTGTATAGAATATGTATCACTAATATATATATGTATATAAATGTATCAAACGTATAGAAAAATGTATTAATACGTATAAAAACTATATCATTACTGTATAGTTTATGTATCCTCACAGTATGTGCACAAAAAATGTATCATTTCTGTATAATTTGTGTATAATACACGTATAAATGTATACACATTAATGATACACATATTATACCGTCATTATACACATTAATGTATCATTATTGTATAGAATTTGTATTCCTACCGTATCATTGTATAGAAAATGTATCATTATTATATAATTTATGTATAATAATTTATAATAAATATATAATATAATAAATATACCATGTATATATATTAATGATACACATATTATACACTATTTACGCACAAACAAGAATTATTGATTGAACTTGACGGTTCCATACCAAAGTAAGCCAAAATGCAACCTTGAAGGACATTTAATGGTAAGGAACAAAATCGTCCCAACCTCCTGGAGAAAAACTAGTAATTTAAAAGCACATATTCATCTTCGTATATAAAATGTTGCCACATACAGTTCTTAATACCTCACAAAATAATCCAGCAATTACTGCTTAGTAAAGCTTCCACTAAAAGACCGATATACACGTGTTGATGTTCTATTCAAATACTCTTGGAAGGGTGTGTAACTCAAGATCAGCCATCCTACGGATGGCTCTAAGAGAACTCCGACGCAGGAAAACCAACCACCGTGTTTTGGACTCCACAAATCATAAATATCTATAGTTTAAAGTGTAATTACAAAACATAGCTACATTTTGCGTATTTACGAAACATAGCTATAATTGTTGTATGGTATTAGTTGTATCAATTGACAGATATCAGCGGTATCAAGCGAATATCAACTGAAATCACGCGAAAGAGTTATACTATCGCAGCGGATACAATTACGTGTGCGTATTGTGTATTTGATATAAAACCCAAACTGTATACATTTCATAATTTTTTAAAATTATATCTATGTATCATAAATACGGTTTAAAATGTTTGCCACATCACGTAGTTTTTCACAATTATACAATCCATAGCGTAAATAATTTAAAAATAAAATAAAAAAAGAATCAACATGGGCCGGAAGTTATGGACCACTACATTGATTGTTGATCTGCAATAACCCATGACTACCACGAAATGGGCCGTCCAAAATAACTGACTTAACTGACACCACCATCTGCAAAACCTAGAACCTTAAACCCTAGGGCGAAAAATCGAAGGTTTTATTGTTCTCAACAACAACAATGGATGATTGTGAACAGAACCGTGAATCCGAAGTTGCTCCGGCGTTAATTGCAGTTCATCCAACTCAGAAATCTGTTGCCGTCGCCGTCGGTTCGAATCTCCGTATCTACAATCTTCAGTAAGTCTTTTTTATGCAAAAAAATATCAGTAAATTCATTACCTTTTTAATGATAATGTGTTCAAAATTTAGTACTTGTACGTCTCAATTGTGTTAGACTTAGTTTGACCGGACACGAAATTTAAGAAAAGGGAGATTTTTGTACTCGCTCTTTTGTTCACCTAAGAAGTATTGCAACTTATAATACTATTCGTGTAGTTTATAAGTATCTAATTTTGAATATTAAATTAGTCTAATCCAATTTAGGTTCGAATCTCGGTGTCTGCAGTCTTCAGTAAGTCTTTTTTATGCAAAAAATCAGTAAATTCATTACCTTTTTAATGATAATGTGTTCAAAATTTAGTACTTGTACGTCTCAATTGTGCTAAACTTAGTTTGACCGGACCCAAAATTTTTTAAGAAAGGAGCTTTTGTAACTTGTGATCTGATTTGAAGTTAAATCAATTTTTAAGTATTAACGGCCTGTTTTGCCATGGATAATTTTCACTTTTTCGACAATTTTATTCTGGAATCATGTTTCCAGTACTTTTTTTTTATGATAATGTGTTCAAATGTAGTACTTGTTCATTTCAATGATGTTGACTTAGTTTGACTGGATACGAAATTTAAGTAAAAAGGAAGATTTTTGTACTTCCTCTGTCACAAATAACTTGTTTCGTTTGACTTCTCGAGAGTCGAACTACTTGAACTTTGGTCAACATTGTATGATGCATTTTTTTCACCATATTGATATGAGAAGAATTGCAACTTATAATACTTTTGGTGTAGTTTTTAATATCTAAATTTTAAAATATTAAATTAATCTAATCCTTTGCTTCGAAGATTAGTCAAGTTAAATCTCGAGCAGTGAAACGGGAGAGCTATTTTGGAATGGAGTGAGTAACTTGTGATCTTAAAACAGGAAATTTTAAGTTAAAATGTTAAAATAAAAATGTTGTAATTATTTTTGTGACGGACTAATAATTGTGTAATATAAAATGGAACAATGGAGGTATAAAATATATATTTAAACTTCTCAACTATATAAATATATAGAAAAAGGGCAGCCCGGTGCACTAAGCTCCTGCTATGCGCGGGGTCCGGGGAAGGGTCGGATATAACTCGAGCATATACCTTTAATATATGTTTGTCCCCTGTCTCCTTGTTTCCTTCTAAGATATGGGAAATGCGGTTCTTAATTGAAGCAGACTTGGTCTCTTTTTGATAGAGATTTTAAAAGGAGCTCTTTTTTATATATAAGGGAAGGGCAACATAGCATTAGCTTCAATTGAACAAGCTCAACCTTGAAAAAAAAAGGTGGTAGGCCGACGTTGAACGCCCCTTCTTTCATCACCATTGAAAGCGCTTTGTCCCGCCTATCAGAAAGGCCCCACACATCTCTCTGACTTCGGAGAGCCGCTAAATAATGAGGATAGTCTTCTCTTCTGAGACGATTGGAGGCTGGGGAATAAGGGCACTCTTGAAGAAGGGCCTGCCGTAGGGTTGCTTCTTTTATGCCATTATCTTCCTGCCAAACCAACTAGTTCGATCCAACCCAGCGGACTTAGAGCAAGAAATGCGAGCTTCCGGGTGAGCTTACGCTTACTTTCAGCCTCTTTGATTGGTAGGCGGGCGGGCTAAGCATGGGTGCTGAAACAACTTTTTTAGCAGTAATAAAAAAATGAAAAGTTCTTTCATACTTGAATTTTAAAATAATTTGAGCTTCTCTACCTCCTCCAAGGTAGGGATAAGGTCTGCTCTACCCTCCCCATACCTCACTCGTTGGATTACACTGGGTATGTTGTTGTTGTTGTATTTTAAAATAATTTGAATTTTTAATGTGTACAAGTTCTTTACAACAATAGCTATAGTAGAATTTTCTACATTATCAAAGATTTGCACTTTACAGTTGGGTTATATATCATATTCCGTAATTTTGATGCAGAGAAGGTTGTTCAGTTTCATTGACGGATGATTCAGGAGCGCATATGCATAAAGATTCAATAAGAGCAATTCGTTATGGTGCTGAAGGCAAACTCTTTGTATCTGCTGGAGATGACAAACTTGTTAAGATTTGGGTAACTGATTCTTGGCGATGCATAAGTTCGGTGTAAGTTTCTAATGTTCAAGTTCCGCTTTTGCTAAGATGTACTTAACACATTGTTAAGCTTTTAAGTTGACATTAGGTGTTGGTCCAGAAAAGAGTTATCAATTTGCTTACAGTTTTTCAAAAATATGCAGAATATGTATTCTTCATAACTATCCTAATTAAGAGGAAATGAAATAAAAAGAGAACGAATTCAATGTTTAGATGGCAGCAAAGCATGTTAATTGATCTAACCCATCTTCCGAGATTAGCATTTCATCTTTGTTTGGATGATTAAGATTTGAAAAAATTGGGCAAATCAAAACTTGGTATTTTCACGATAAACCTTGCAAATATTGAAATACACATAAATGGAAAATTTCACAAATGCACTAGAAAATATATAGAATCACCAGATTCATGTACTCATTTAGTGCCAGTAATACATCCTGAAGTCCTGCGAATTTTTCTTGAAGAATTTGATCATTAGATTAATGGACCGAAATGAGTCATTTAGAATTTGTTTCTAGTAAATAGCTATTCTCAATTGTTCGAGATTTTGTTGCTTTGTTACTTTTTTTTTTGTAAACATGTCTTGCATGAGTGATTTTCTATTACAACTTAAGTGATGACATGGGGCAGATAGCATCGGACAAAACGGAACCAAATAATATTGGATGCGATCCTAACCCTATATACATTGTTCAAAAGCACTCGTAGGAAATGCAAGTTTTGTTATTTTACACAATTAAAAAAGGAAGAGAATTTTCACAAGTAAAATTTTACTCTATTTTAAATTTCTAAATATTAGGAGTTCTTACATTTAAAGTTCAAATAAGGAAAGATTTAACAGCAAAAATTTAGTTAATTTTAAAGTCCTAAATATTAGCAAAATAATTAAAGCACAATTTTGTTCAATGTGAGATCTATACTTTTATACTATTATAAAAGTACGAAGGTCCAACAAGAAATGTTGATCGACCTTTTCACCCTTTAAAAATAGATTTCATATTTGATGAAATTGTCGTTTAATTATTTTTCTAATATTTAGGACTTTGAAATTGACTAACGTTTTATCTATTAAATCTTTCCTTATTTGAACTATGTACGAACTACTAATGTTTAGGAAATTAAGATCGAGTAAGATTTTTGTATAAATTCTTTCCTTATTTGAGTTGAGTAAATTAACTATAACTCCTTCCCAACGAGTGTTTTTGAACTATGTGTATGGCATTAGGATCCCATTCAATATTGATTGGTTCAGTTTTCTACAGTGCTAGTGTACATCTTTGCCCCATGTCATTACTTAAGCTGTAATAATGGGTGGAAAATCATCCAAGACATGTTCCAAACAAAAGAAGCAAAGGAAAAATAACTCTTAAAACTATATTTCAATAATGATTAATAAATATTGTAAAAAAGGATTCAAAATGTTAAGTTCAGACAATATCCGATCATTTTGAATTTAGTGATAGATTACAAAATTTTAAGAAATCCGATCGCTTTGAATTCAGTGATAGATTATTGATATATTCATAAGATATTGTCAAATGATATGCCCTTCAAAATCACGTGAAATACATATGTGATGTACATCCATAATGATTATTTGTTTTTTTTTTCATTCTATTTTTATCATGTATAGATAATATCATAATAATGTTCTAAATTTTCCGCATCAGAAAATCTTTTTATAAGTGGATGTCTGTTTAATATGTAAATTGTTTTTTGTCCTGATCATTATTAGTTGAACTGTCCACTGCAGAAATCTGTCCCCCCCACCCCCACCATCTTTCCGTTTTTTTGTTTGTTTTGGATTTTGGAATTCGGAGTTGAAGTTTATCTAACTGATATCGTTTTAATAGGTCATCCGAGAAAAGAGTTACTGCTGTTGCCATTAGTAATGATGGTCGTTTTGTATCTTTTGCGGATAAATTTGGTGTAATATATGCAGTTGAAATAGAAGCTTTTCATGAAAATCAAAGTTTGCCCAATAAGAAGGCAGTCCCAATTCTTGCCCACTACTGCAGTATCATTACTAGTCTGGTATTTTTCTTTTCTTTTCCTCTTCACTTGGATTGCTTTAGTTTTCTATGAATCTATTCCTAGCCCAGCGTATATCATATCACACTTTTCTTTTCTTTAAACTAGATTGACCCCATAGTCAAGGCCTCTAGCTTTCAACAGCTAATTGATTTTTCTCTAAGGGGTCGTTTGATTTATAAGCAAGTTATGCAAGGATAAGTAATTCAGAGATTATAATGTAGGAATTACATGTAAGGGTTATTTATCATTGGATCTTTTATTTATTGTACTAAAAATCATGTATAATTTAAAAGGTTTTTTTTGTCGTCATATATTTGCTTTAATTCATGTATTACTTATCCCTGCATTCTTTTCTACATTCTTTCCCGGATAAAATAATACAAAGATTCCCGATTAACTTATGCAGGTAGTAGTTATGCGGAAAATAAAAGTTGGAACCAAACATTGTATAAATAATGCTAAGCTTTATGTGGAAGGAAAAATGAAACCAAACATTGTATTAACAATGTCAAAAATTTTATGTGGAGATTAGTTCTCCACTACCTCCAACCAAACGTCACCGAAGTGAATTTTATTGTGCAGGAGTTTTCACCTGACGGACGGTACATTATTAGTGCCGACCGGGACTTCAAAATCCGAGTAATTTCACGCGTCCTATTAATCATGAATACCCGTAAGATATCTTGATGATCTCCTGCTAACATCAAAATTCTTATGGGTCGTAATTACAGGTCTCTGTGTTCCCGGAAAAGCCATCAGATGGAGCTCATGAGATTCAAAGCTTTTGCCTTGGCCATACAGAGTAAGAATTTCTTGAAATTCTGCTGGTCCTAACACACTCAGTAGTAGTAATCGAGCTGTTGCAGTATAGTCTTTTCTGATAAATGTTGGTTATATTGCTAAAATTGGTAAACTCTTGTGATAGTTTTCTTTCCATTACTGATGAAAGCCAATCTCGACATTTGACCAGGGTACTTGACCCAAAAAGGAGAAAATATTTGACCAGGAATGATTTAGTTTGTCATTTTCGTGTCCCCTAATTTAGTACATTTGAAATATCTATGCGACGCCTAATAGTGAGTTACTGGAGCATATTTATGTACATTTGCGGAATTTCTTTTGAGCTGAGGGTCTATCGGAAACAACTTCTCTACTCCACAAAGGTAGAGTTAAGGTCTGCGTGCATCCTATCCTCCTTAAACCCCACTTGTGGGACTACACTGGGTATGTTGTTGTTGCGGAATTTCTTCTCCTTTTATACGTTTGGTAGCTCTTCTTGGTTAAGTATTGGATGCACTAGAAATGACTGCATTTAATAAAGCTCATTGTTGATTTAACAATCAAAAAAATAAAGCACATTGTTGACATTGATTAAGCTGGCTCGAAAGTCACTAACTGGTCCAGATTTTTTTTTCAAAGATCAGTGTATAGGTCTCCGATCTTAAGAAGAAATTGATGGATTTATATTTGTGATCTCATGTATTGTTAAACTTGGCAAAAATATAGGTGTTTTTGGTTCGTATTGCAAATAATAACAATTTTTTGCCAATTATATGGAGTCAGTGAGCTATTTTAAGGCCATAATTGTTTTTCTGCAAAAAAAAATTCCGCCAACAGCATGCATTTCCACAGGAGGAAATTCTCTGTTTTTAGTAATGCTAGCTGGTTATGATAGCCATGTGCTGATTTGTTATGTCTTGATTGTCAGGTTTGTTACCTACCTTGCCTTCATTTGCAGCAAGGATTCCCAACAGTGGTATTTACTTTCTGGAGGTGGTGATTCAACTGTGAGTAAATTTCTAAAATGATTTAATTTTTTTTACTTCACTCAAATAACCTTTATGCGCCTTTAAGGCCCCATTTGGAAGAGATAACAAATGCCATCCTCAGCATTTGGCTATTCATTTTCTCTCTGTTAAACACAAGCTTTTGACCTAGCAGCTAGGAGGCTAAACAGAATTAGCGACTTAAACTGCAAAATGTAATTAATTGCTGAATAAATACCTTAAAAGAATTATATGAGCATGTAACTTCCTATTCATTTTTATCTACTTTGAAGTATATAATATCACGCAAACATTATGCTCTTTTTATCTTTTTCTTTTTTCCCAGGTGCGCTTGTGGGATTTCACTTGTGGTTCTCTTCTTGATACCTGTCATGTTGGACCAGAGGTAGCTTCATCTCTTTTGGGCAGAGATATTTGATAGATTTATTTTAGTTCTCTTTCCATAACATTAAACAATGGGAAACTTACGCATACGTACCCTCGGCCAAACTTTATTACCGGCAGTAGCCAAATATACAAAACATATACTATATGTATATTATTAGCTCAGCCCATTTTAGTCTAACCCATTTCAGCCCATCTAAAAAATGGGCTTATATGTAGTGTACCCAATTGGGCTGATATTTAGCCCAAATTGACCCATAGAAACCTTGTCCATTTTGACCCGCTCATCTTCAGCTCAACCCGCCCATTTGACACCCTAGTGGTGACCGTGAAATAGGGCGTGAACTGATCCATCTTTTTTTGGCCCATTTCCTTTATTCCTCCACCTTTCTAGTGTTGAAATGAGAAACTGTATTTGATCTTTTATTTCAGCTTAGTTCTTAATTTTCTCTACGATTGTGAAGACAGGACTATTACAGTCAGAAGAAAGAATAGATGACAACTTGCTGGCTGTTACCGATATCAGTGCCACTCCTGATGGATCATTAATCGCAGTAGCCATTCAGAGGTAAGTCTCTGGTTATGTCAACATGTTGCCTTTTCATCCTTTAAAGGGCTCTGTCAATTTGTTCTGACATCGTGATACCTTTCTCCTTTGCATTGTAGTTTGGCAGGAGTGATGCTTTTGAGTTGCGACCTTTCAGTTAGATCTCTCCATGTTGCAAGAGTGCGTTCCTTTACTTTCTCAGAATCATGGAAATCTAAAGCCTGTTTGACCAAGCTTCTGGAAAGCCAAAAATGCTTATTTGAGAAAGTTGAGTAGTAGCGAAAAATGCCCAAGTTGTTCGAGAAAAAAGTGCTTTTGAGTAGTAGCGAAAGTTGTTTCTCAGAAGCTAAACTTTTGGAACATTGGCCAAGCACAAAGTATTGCTCTAACGTTGGTAAAAGTGTCTTTCAATTTCATTAGCCAAACACAAACGACTATTCTCTAAAAGTACCGTTTGAAAAGCACTTCTGACAAAAAGCCATTTTCAGAATAAGCAGATTTTATGAGTTTGGCCAAACAGGCTACTAATTAGATTTTGCCTCATTCGAAGTTACAACGGCCAGCATCAAGGGAAAATGTCATTTGTAATTTTGTTTAATGCTCGAGGAGTTGTCAAAGTGTGTATTTGTTTAACCTTTTCCCTTGAATGTGAATTCCAGGTGGTTCCAATTCCTGGGGAGACTTTTATTCCCACAAGCATAGCAGCTGCCTCTTCATCGAATCAATTGTGGATGGTCATGGGTGCATCGACTCTATGTGCTTCCGATTCAGCACCTTTGGCTCGTGTGAAGATTCTCAATGGTTTCTGTGACAGCAAAGAGCAAGTGACATGTATCATCGAAGATAAAGATATACCAGGTGGTGAATTACTCCTTCAAACGTTGCAAGGGAGTTCGTTCATCGAGAAAGATGCATTAGCAACAGCTGCAGAAGCAGTGAAAACAGCAATGTGTAATCTATTAATCAAGAAGCAGTACCCTTCAGAGAACAGAGAGTTTAGAAAGAGAGGGAGGAACGACAAGAAAGTAAATAAGAAAAAATGACCTTGGTCGACAAAGTTACTTGATATCTGTATTGGTGGGAGATTATCAGAATATCTCGATTTTGCTGTGATGTAGTTTTTCTTTTTTCATTTTAGTCGCAATTTGTGATATGACGTTTTCATTGTTTCAATGGTGGCTACTATTATTTACAAATTGTTCACCCTCCTTGTAACTTGTTTTTATTTATTACCTTAGTTCTGGTACTTTACTGTAGCTATTTGTGCTGCTTTTGACATTACTATAATTTAAAAAGACTTATTATGCTTTATTCGACATTGATAACCTTGTTTGAAATTATGTTCAGTGTTATAGCTAATCCGAAGGACTAATTACAATTTTGGCAGTAGTAATAATGATTAATGCTTTAGAGTTGGAATCATAGTCCCTGAATTTAGTAATTACATTTATTTATTTATTTATTTTATTGTGTCAAAGGTCAAAATTGTTGAAAAGGCAAACAAGACCATACAAGGTAAATGATTAAGTTTGAGTCGATTTTTCACTCAGAATTTACTAAATCAAATCAATGACATAAAGTTATATTTAATAGTTTTGCTTATTTGTTTTTATCACATGAGTATTAGGTGCATCTTAACGTGAGGTTTTTTAAATATACTCTGATATTAATCAAAAGATATTCGTGAACTATTGGAGATAGAGTAATTACGTCCTTCATTTATTTTTGGTACAAAAATGTCTCTCGCTAACAGTAAGGTCACTTTTGTGCCAAAAAGATCAGAGTTAATGATAAAAAACACACCTAAATTTAGGGGTGTCAATGATTTTCAAAAAATCGACTTAATCGACTAAACTGATAGTTATAATATTATTATTGTAGGCTCGCTTGTCCTATCATACTAGTAGGCACAGTATTGTCTTATAGTCTCTTGTCGTTTGATTTATGATGTTATGTTTATTTTGTTTGTCTTATTTACTTGCATTATTTATTATTTCTTTTTCTCTTTCAGAATTCGCTATCATGACTTATTCACTTTGTTTGTTTGTCTTACTTTGCTTAGGCTTGTGCTTTGTCTTGAGCCGATGGTCTCTCGGAAACAGCCGCTCTACCTACCAAGGTAGAGGTAAGGTCTGCGTACACTCTACCTTCCCCAGACCCCACATTGTGGGATTTCACTGGATATATTGTTGTTGTGTCGACTTAATCGACCAAATCATACCGTACCGAACTGTTTTTATGTCTATTAATAAAACGACGGTTTTTATATAAATTTATAATCGTACCGAATAATTAGGTTGATTTTTAATTTTATAAAAATAAACCGAAAAAATATCTAACCGTATCGAATAGTTTATATGTGTAAAATATATTCTATATATTAAATTTAAATATAATAAAATATTAAAAAAATTCCTTGATTTCAGGATGATGAAAACGACTACAAGCCAACAACAACGTAATTAACACCTAAAGTTCCAACTTTGAAATATATTATACTACTCATATTGAAATAAAATTAGTTCTAGCATCCCTAGTAGTAACTAGCTTGTAAGCTACAGGGTATTTCAACGATCTTGGATAGAAAGCTACAAAGTATTAAATATCTTTGTTAGTACCAATCTAGTATCTTCGATTAAACAATCACAATAATAGAATAATAACTCAATTGAAATTGAAATCAACAACAAAGAATGATGTAAATTGAAAAACAAATACTAACTTGATATGATAAAGGCCTGCTGTCGCAGTGTCCTAAGACAGAAATTCGCCTCCACTTGTACTGTAATTTACAGACGTCTATCTTGAGGATACAACTATCTGGTTCAAGTTCTTGCACAAAATCTTGACCCTAGCAAATTTACTTTATGTTGTTTTTCAGAAATATCTTTTGGGAAGAAGAAGAAGGGAAGCAACAAACTCAAATCATTAATTGTGTTAAATGATTGATAGTGTTGTATATCCCTTTAATCAAGTGATCAACATCCTTTATATAACAACATTTTCGTCCATATGCAGCCTTTCATACCAAAGGTTGTGACTGTTGTGAATAGATACAACTTTTGAACATTTTCAAAAATATTACCGTTGAACAGCGCCGCGACTCTTTGTCCTCAGCGTCGCAGCACTTGCCCCGGCGCCGCAACTCTAATCTGCAGAGCTCTCTGAAGTTTCGGCGCTGCTTCCCAGCGCCGCGACGCTCGTCACAATGATTTTCTTTGTTCACTGGACGAGCGCCGCCGCGGCGCTTGGCCAATATTTATGAAAAATATTTTTGATCACTTATTTTATTCTTATTACTTGTACAAGTTTCAACAATACCCACATTTTCTATTCAAACTTCTAATAATACCCCACATTTGGATAGAAAATAAGATAATAAGGAACTTATCGTTATTTCGGAAAACCAGGTATGACATGCATCGGAAAAGGTGTCTTTTGGACTTGAACCGTTCGTAGTGAATACTTATCGGATCTACTTTGTGAAATAGTGAACGTATGTCTTGAACTATTCACGTTTTGTAGTAAATCGAGACAAGAAGTATCATACACATCATACCAACATATTTCAATTCTTACGGTTGTGTTCATTTCGGTAGTGAACAACTCCTTCTTCGTGAGATTTTATAGAGAACGTAGCCATATCAGTTCACATAGATGCAACCCCACATCAATCTCATATAGGCAATACCAAACAAGAATAGTCCGTACTATCCCACCATAATGGCTTTTAGTATTATTAAGAATAATATTCAGCCCTTAATCATCAACGGATTAACACACTTAGTTCATCGTAGGAATGAGCACATGTGTGTTTTCTATGCTCCTTGAGTCTTTCCCAACTAGTTATCCTATTGAACCTAGACCATGGGATCTCCAATATTGCTAGGTTAGGTTTCTGCCAAGTAATGACTCATTGTATTGGCGTTAAGTTCATTCCCCTCGATGTAAGTATGTGTGAAGTCTTGGAAAATTGGAAAGAAAAAAAAAGAAATAAAAGAAAAAGAAAACGTTAGCTAAACAAATAAACAAAAAAAACAAAAAAGGAAAATAATTCTGCACGTCCAACTCCCTCCCCCTTAACATTGCCCTCTACTCCTCTTAACTCCCTATTGTAACTTCCTACATTCCAAAGATTTGTGTGCAGTTTGCACCTCTACATAAACACACCCAAGACACATAACACACACACTTATACTGTTATTTAAAATACAACAAAAGGGGACAGAACACAGAGAAACCAAAAGCAATCTGAAAGGGGAAAAAATATATAGTTAAAGAGAGCAAGGAAGAGTCCAAAGTTGGGAAAATCATTCGTTGTACGAAGCAACTAAGGTGAGTTTTTCTCACTCAAACTTCTTAGTGAAATCATGTATTTTAAGTTTTATACATGTTAGAACATAATGTTGGTGTTAAAAGAAAAATTATGAATTTAGATTTCTTAAACAACTAGTTCGGGACATGAACGTTACAAACTCTTTTTCGGAGTTATACTTGTTTTAATTAGACGAAATTTGGTATGATTGTAAATCACTTTGTTACGAACAGATTGAACTAAAGAAGAGATAAAACGGACTTACGGTTTAAGAGTTATCATAGTTTAAACTTTCTGCCACAGATTTGGACGAAATCTGAGAGCAAGTAGAATTATGAACTGTTTTCCCCCGAGTTTCACTTGTTAGAATTAAACGAAATTTGGTATGGTTGTAAATCAATTTGTTACGAACAGATTGAACTAAATAAGAGGTAGAATGGACTTACGGTTTAGAAGTTATCGTATTTTAAAGTTTCTGCGCCGGATCGGTTGAAAGTCCGTAAAGCAGTGGGTAAAATGGTAAAACTGTAGCAATGAGTACAGAATATGAAATGTTGATTCAAATGAAAGTCCTAGATTTGTCTTTTCTCGTCAGTTTAAGAATTTACGGGGCTTGGTCCGACTTACGGATAAGAAGTTATGACTGTTTTAAGATCGTATGTCGTTCTGATAATAAATTCGGCAAACAGTTCTTGATGCATTTGTTAAAACTGAAAAACTGAATGTTTCGGTGGGGAGTTTAAAATTGTGTGTTGAATAGAAGTTCTAGGTTATTCTGTTCTCGACAGTTTGAGACTTTGCGTACATGAATCCGACTTACGGTTTGAGGGTTGTAGCCCGTACAAGTGGGCAGGGCGAAATATTGAAAGAAGGAAATATTAATTGATCTTTTTGAACATACAACACATACAAAAACAAATATGTAAATGCATCGGATCGGGTTGCACGCCGCAACAAAACGTAAAGTGAATATGCGTTTACAAATACGTAAACATAATGGATCGGGTTGCACGCCGCAACAAAACGTAAAGTGAATACGCGTTCACAAATACGTAAATATAATGGATCGGGTTGCACGCCACAACAAAACGTAAAGTGAATACGCTTCACAAATACGTAAACATAATGGATCGGGTTGCACGCCGCAACAAAACGTAAAGTGAATACGCGTTCACAAATAGGTAAATATAATGGACCGGGTTGCACGCCGCAACAAAACGTAGAGTGAATACGCTTCACAAATACGTAAACATAATGGATCGGGTTGCACACCGCAACAAAACGTAAAGTGAATACGCGTTCACAAATACGTAAACTTAATGGATCGGGTTGCACGCCGCAACAGATATGTAAATGCATTTGTAAATGCATCGGATCGGGTTGCACGCCGCAACAAATATGTAAATACAAAGGAATACCTTAATATGTAACATGAGATAAAACATGTATGTGGGTTAAGCTGAGTACATCCTGAAACGAATTGAAAGAGAATATTATTGTGTGAACTTGATTATGATACATTGAAAATGTTGAAGTTTGTCTCACAACATGGTTATTGTGTTCTAATATGTTTGTACTTAAGATATTGTGAGATTACTTTGATTTATAGGGTAAGGTTCTCACTCAGCCCAGGATGGTAGGGCTGACTCTTTTATTTAACATATTTCAGTGAAGCGTGATAGAGGAAAAACTCCGCAACAGGGCTAGCGATCGTCCCGCAGCCTCTTTGACCCACCAATCCATTATTTCGGATTTGGTGAAAGTTATTCTCATAAAGTATGTTTTAAGAACTAGGTTTCATTATCTCAGGGAATGCCCCACACAAAATTGTTCCTTGTAAGCTTTGAATTGCTTATTATGATATATATATTATTTCCGTACTTAAATACATGTTTAATCTAGGAAGAAAAGGAGTTGACGGTTCGCCTGGAAAATAAATAATTGTCCAGGTACCATCACGCCTTAAGGAAAGACTTAAGAAAAGTCGGGGCGTGACAGTATGACTTGCTCTCTTTTAAGGCCTTTATTCAAAGGGTCCGCTATATTGTCCTTTGATTTTACATATTCAATGGAAATAATTCCATTCTTTAGCAAGTTACGTATTGTATTATGACATCGCCTTATATGCCTCGATTTGCCATTGTATATTTGGTTCTTTGTCTTCATCAGAGCAGCCATACTATCACAATGTATGCAAATGGTTGTAACAGGTTTTGTCCACAAAGGAATACCTTCTAGGAAGTTTTTGAGTCATTCTGCCTCTTCGGCAGCTTTGTCCAAGGCTACAAACTCTGCTTCCATAGTCGATCGTGTATTCATTGTTTGCTTTGACGATTTCCAAGATACCGCCGCTCCACCAAGTGTAAATACATAACCACTTGTGGACTTACTCTCCGAATGGTTGAAAATCCAATTAGCATCACAATATCCTTCTAAAACAGGAGGATATTTGGTATAATCCATATTTCATTGTATGCTTTAGATATCGGAGCACCCTAATTAGTGTAAATCAATGATCTTTTCCTGGATTGTGTGAGTATCGACTAAGTCGACTCACTGTATATGCTAAGTCTGGTCGTGTACATTTCATTATGTACATCAAGCTTTCAAGAACTTATGTATATTTCAGTTGAGACACACTTTCACCTTGATTCTTCTTAAGGTGACTAGCGGGATCAAATGGTGTAACAATCGGTCCATCATCATAGTGTCCAAACTTTCTAAGAACCTTCTCAACATAATGCGATTGAGTTAGTATGTAACCATCAGAATTCTTCTGAATTCTAATACCAAGAATGACATCCGCTATTCCCATATCTTTCATATCAAAAACGGCATGCAACATCTTCTTAGTTTGGTTAATCACGTTCTTACGTGTTCCCAAAATTAGCATATTATCAACATATAAGCATATAATGACACATGTATTCTTACATTCTTTAATGTAGACACATTTGTCACATTCATTTATTTGAAAACCGTTTGATAATAATGTATTATTAAACTTTTCATGCCATTGCTTTGGAGATTGTTTAAGTCTGTATAGAGACTTAATCAATTTACAAACCTTCTTTTCTTGACCTTTAACAACAAACCCTTCGGGTTGTTCCATGTACATTTTTTCATCTAATTCACCATTCAAGAACACGGTTTTCACATCCATTTGATGTATTTTCAAATTGTTAACCTATAGCAATTAGCGTCCTTATAGAGGTAATTCTAGTTACTGGTGAGTACGTATCAAATAAATCTACACCTTCTTTTTGTCGAAACCCTTTGGCTACTATACAAACTTTGTATTTTTCTATAATACCATCAGGCCTTAATTTCCGTTTGAAAATCCATTTATGACCTATTGATTTTTGTCCCGGAGGGAGATCAACCAATTTCCATGTATTATTTTGCACAATGGATTCTACCTCACTTTGGATAGCCTCCTTCCAATAAGGTGCTTCAGATGATTCCATAGCAGCCCTATATGTTTGAGGTTCTCCTTCAACGGAAAATATCATAAAGTCTGGTCTAAAATCTTTGGCAAGTTTCTCACGTTTACTTCTCCTTGGTTCAGAATTTTCTTCTTGAACAGATGAAGTACTAATAGTATCATTTTGTGTATTTTGGTTTGACTCATCTTGAGGCAGTGATCTCTTCTTATAATTAGAATCGTCATTATACTTTTCCTTGTCTTTGTAAGGAAAAATGTCCTTAAAGAATTCTGCTTGAGCAGATTCCACGAGTGTTTTTGTGAATACCTTTAACATCGGAATGATAAACCAAAAACTTATATGCTGCACTATTATTGGCAGGACCAATATATATATGCAATCCGCCATTTTTTGTCAAAGTTTAGTTCTCTTTGGTAAGGAAACTTGAACTTTCTCTAGGCAACCCCACACTTTCATCCTTTTGAAAGTAGGCAACTACCTTTCTATAATTCATAAGGAGATTGATAACTTTTCTTATGAGGAATTTTATTTAATATCATATTTGCAGTAAGTAATGTCTCTCCCCATAGACTAAGAGGTGCGCCCGAACAAACCAACATTGAATTTATCATATTCTTCAATGTTCTATTCTTGCGTTCGACAACTCTATTTTGTTTTGGAGTATATGGGGAAGTGGTTTGATGAACTATACCATGAGTAGAAAAAAAATCGTTAAAGTCATTAGATTGATATTCACCACCTCTATCAGACCTTAAAATTTTAATTCTTTTCTCAAGTTGGTTCTCCACTTCCGTTTTGTATGTTTTAAACATGTTCAAAGCCTCATCTTTAGTATGTATTAAATATACATAATAATATTTACTGCAATCATCTATGAATTATATATAATAATTCTTTCCTCCATGAGATGGGGTTGCTTGGTAATCACACAAATCACTATGAATTAAACAAAGCACTTCATTTGATTTCGCTACTGATTTATGATGATGACTTGCATATTTTGATTCTATGCAAACTTCACATTTAGTCAGTTTGTTCATTGAGAATTTTGGCAACATGCCTAAACTTATCATCCTTTGTAAAGAACGATAATTAACATGTACTAATCTTGAATGTCATAAGGAAGGAGAATCAACCATGTACATAGAAGCAGCGCTAGTGCCTGCATTTTCATTAATAATTGCAATTGCCTTAGTAGGTACAACATATGGTTTGAAGAGCCCCTCACTGAGGTAACCCTTCCCTACATACATCCCATATTTGGTGAGTACAAATTTGTCAGATTCAAATACAATCTTAAAGCCCTTGTTGCTTAGAACAGGACCAGAAATCAAATTTTTATAAATTTCAGGCACATGCAACACATTGGTGAGCACAAGATCATTCCCGGAAGTGAGTTTCAAAATCACTTTCCATTTTCCTTCAACTTTCACAGAAGCAGCATTCCCCACGAACAAAGGTTCTTCATTCTTGATGGGCTGGTAGGATGTGAACATGTCCTTTTCAGAACATACATGCATTGTAGCACCCGTATCCATCCACCAATGAACACCAATGAATTGATTTTTAGTTTCATCACGGTTGGATTGGTTGACATTATCCGAACCTCCAACACCACCTCCTTCATTCTTGCGAAGGCGATAATCATTTGCTTTATGCCCAGGTTTACCGCACACCCAATAGATACCAACATGTGATTTCTTAAACGCATTGGTCTTTTGTGGGGCGAGTGCATTCCTCCCGACTGCAAACGATGGCTTGGAACCAACAAACTTGCTCTTGCCTTTCTGAAACTTGGCCTTAGACGAATTTCCTTCAACCATATTTGCATTAGGCTCCAAGAAAACATCATCAGCCTTTTTACTCTTTCGGTTATCCTCTTCAACTCGAAGTTTAAGAACCAATTGCTCAAAGTTCATTTCCTCGGTTAGATGCTTAAGATAAACCTTGAAATCCTTCGAAGAAAGAGGTAATTTTTCAATAATAGCACCAACAAGGAAATTTGGGTTAGGCCCATACCTTCAAACTCTAACTCATGAACAATGACTTGGAGTTCCTCCAGCTTGACAACAGGCTTGGCATCGCTCATCTTAAAGTTCAGAAACTTGCCTATGACGAACTTCGTTGAACAAGCAACCTCAGTCTTGTACTTGTTCTCCAATGACTGCCACAACTCCATTGCCTTTTTAACGTGAAGTAGATATCATAGAGAGAGTCATCCAAGACATTGAGAATATGGTTTATGTAAAGAAACTCTTGAGTTTCTCAAGTCTCAATAGTATTCAGCCTTTCAGTGCATCAGTAGGAGCATTCTCCCTTTCTCCTTCTGGCAGTGCCATAGGAGCCTCAGCAGTCAAAACATTTGCCACATGAAGAGTTGTCAAATAGAACAACATCTTTTGTTGCCAGCGTTTGAAATCATAACTCTTGAATTTCTCAGGTTTCTCAACATGGTTTTTCACCAACAAAGATCCAGATTGATCCATTTTTGCAAATCAAGAAATGAATTCTCTGAATTTTTTTGCAAACTCAACAAAATCAGAAAAATGAATTTTCTGTCTTAGACTGTTAATACCAATCTAGTATCTTCGATTAAACAATCACAATAATAGAATAATGACTCAATTGAAATTGAAATCAACAACAAAGAATACTGTAAATTGAAAAAGAAACACTAACTTGATATGATAGAGGTCTGTTGTCGCAGTTTTCTAAGACAGAAATTCACCCCCACTTGTGTTGTAGTTTACGGACATCTATCTTGAAGATACAACTATTTGGTTCAAGTTCTTGCACAAGAACTTGACCCTGACGAATTTAATATATGTTGTTTTTCAGAAATATCTTTTGGGAAGAAGAAGAAGGAAAGCAACAAACTCAAATCATTAATTGTGTTAAATGATTGATAGTGTTGTATATCCCTTTAATCAAGTGATCACCATCCTTTATATAACACCATTTTCGTCCATATGCAGCATTTCATACCAAAGGTTGTGACTGTTGTGAATAGATACAACTTTTGAACATTTTCAGAAATATTACCGTTGAACATCGTCGCGACTCTTTGTCCTCAGCGCCGCGGCGCTTGCCCCGGCGCCACGGCTCTGCCTCTTAGCGTCACAACTCTAATCTTTCTGCAGAGCTCTCTGAAGTTTCAAGCCAGCTTCCAGGCCAGCGACGTCCACAATGATTTTCTTTGTTCACCGGATTTGAGCCACGCGGCCAGCAATATTTATGAAAAATATTTTTGATCACTTATTTTTATTCTTCTTCCTTGTACAAGTTCCAACTTCTCTATTTGGATACTTAATCTTAGTAGATTCAGTTCTTGAGTCTCATGATTTTTGCCCCCTCGTGCGATCTAAATTATACATTTTGTCTTTGCTTAACATTGTTTTACACTACCGTAAAATAGTGGGATCGATCTTTATTGTTATCATATTTCTTGTTTTCTTGATTCATCACCTTTTAAACAGTAATAATGTCTAAAGAGATTTGGCCAAAGTCTCATAGATGTATGCATGATATCGTGTCTTTAACTATAACATGATGTTATTTTCTTAAAAAAGAATATCGAAAATTAACCGAACCATATCAATATCGAAGAGAAACCAAGATGATATAACGTGATCAAGTCATTTGGATAGACACTTGGCAAATCCTAAGCTTGATCGGCTGTGTCATGAATGAAAGGAATTTATCATCCCACATAGAGGTTATGTTTACTAGAGTCTTGTAAACGTTCTTCACATATTGAGTTCGTCATGTGGCGCAGTCTAGGAGTTCTGTGTGAACCTTAATTTGATTAAGTGTCTATGTGTGAAGGCCTAAAGGGTCACACTAAGTCGATTGTCTTTTCGGTCTAAGGGTATATTGAGAGAGTATAAAATATTTAATTTAGAATCGAGATATTTTAACCAATAATAAATTATGAGATAAATTCCATTTGATGGAAATTCATTAATTAAGTCAAAATTAGATTTTGTATTTAATTAAAATCAAAACGTGCTGAAACCTAAAATAAAGAGGCGACCTTACGCGCCAGAGCCGGCTGGCATTGATGACGAAGGCCCAGCTGACCGCCCACTGCAACTCGGTTTTGAGACAGGTTTTTAAGCCTAATCTCAGTCTGATTTGTATCATAATCTCCCATATATATTCAACACTTAACTTCATAATTTACGTTACTGATTCTACATAGAAAACACTTGAATTCTTACTTTCTGAACTTAGAGTTCAGGAATTAAAATACTCTCAAACCTCTGCCAAGATTTTCTGGTTTTCCTGACAGAGGAGTATACCGTAGCGAAGGCTTGCAGTCGTAAGGACAATTGCGTGCGCTCCCTTAGTAGAGACTTAAGATAATATCAACGGTAAGTTATTTCTCATGTCTTTGCAGATTTCAATTGTAGCGTAATCATACCAGAGATGGATCTTGTTGGGGCAAGTAAGTTAACAAAATTTTAAACTTCCGTTGTGTCTTACTTGTGTGTTTTAGACTCAACAAAACCTT
The DNA here is from genome assembly GCA_029844215.1 of Przewalskia tangutica. NCBI lineage: Eukaryota > Viridiplantae > Streptophyta > Magnoliopsida > Solanales > Solanaceae > Przewalskia > Przewalskia tangutica. The sequence goes on from CM056734.1 coordinate 107,421,049, forward strand.
ACAGTAATTTCTTTTTGTCCTTTTCCTACCCCTTCATCATCACCTTTTTCCTTATGAATCTTTACTACCACGTTGCTCCATTTAAGTATGTTCGAGTGCAATATTATAAGAAAAAGACATCCCAAAAGAATGTAATAGAAAGAATAACAATTGGCTTTGGTAGGTAGCTAAACACAAGTAGCTCCTGCAGCTGCTTCTGTTGCAATTCTCAACTCCCTGTAATATGATATTCAATAAACAATAGAAAGATCAGATATGTTGCAAGATAAAGAGAATCATTAATTATGGGGAAGTTATTTGGCCACTCAGCTAAAAAAAATTACAGCCGCTAGCCAATATACATATATTATACATCTGTCGGTTATGTTTTTGGTGGGAGGCTATTTAAGTTAATTTCCCTTATTTTATTATGTTCGCTTCTTTTCTTTTGAAATAAACTCTCTTGAAAGAAGAAATATGGAGTTCTAACCCAATGAAGAGATGAAACTGTGAGTAACGACCGGAGATCTTATCACACAACGCCCCTATCAGCAAAAAGTAGAGCTGCAACCAAAACCAAGAAATATTAGGCAAATATCTCTATTTTTGCTAATAGAACTCCTCTGTGGACAATCAGACTTACAGGGAGAATGTATAGTTAATCCATCCTCTAATCGACAATCTAACAATCCATGTGAAGCATACTATTGGTTACATTATACTTCTGCACTTTCCTGAAAGTATAGTCCCGGCATCTTTCCTCCTCTGAGTCAAAACCAACAAGCTATCTCGGTTTCTTATGTACCTGTGAAAAAGTAAATTTATGAAACAGAGAGAGGGGGGGGGGGGGGGGGGATCAATTGACTGGCTAGAAACAGAAAGCATGACAAATTGACATAAGACGAGGCAAAACCAGAAGTTAAACAAAGACACAATAGTGATGCTCGTCTTACCAAGTCAGCAAGATAAATAACGAGCCGTTGAATGATGTGAATTTCTGATAGCACCAGCGCATTCTTAAGATATCTTTTAAAAAAGGGCAGCCTGGTGCACGAAGCATCCCGCATCTACGGGTCCGCGTAGTTTCGCACCCCAAGGGGGTGTGATGCAGGCAACATCCTGATGCTTATCAGTGGTTGATTCCACGACCTTTCGATTTAAGTTACACGGAGACAACATTACCATAGCTCCGAGGCTCCCCTTCTGCTAAGATATCTTACAAACAGTAAAATTTAGGTATTACTGTACAGATATACAAGAGTACTGAGAAGATGAAACTTTTTGAGATCCTCTTTTTAACTTGCTCAACTGACAGTACATGGAGAGCCAGTACAAAACTATGTTCCAATTTCAGCAACAGATTGCAATTTAATGGCTGATAGCTTCCATGGCGACACGCACAAGACGTAATAATCCATCCACATCCTGGAAGTTGAAATCAAGGGCCTTCTTAATGGATAATTGTGAATCTCCAGACCCTGGATTAGCAGCTGCAAAAGCAACACGTGATTTCCTGGAGGCCTCCATCGCAAAATTAACTTCCTGTGCCTGTAGAGTAACAAACCTCTAAGATGCTAGAAAATTGAAACAACATTGCGTAGTTAAAACTATCAAAAATTCGGAAACTGAGTTCTTGATGGATATTTATAGAAAAAACTCTTGACTGATGCAGGAGTAAGCCCTCTGTCACGTCCCTTATCCAAATAACATGGTAGATAACAATTAGGAGTGGCAAACAGGCAGGTAGGATATGGGCAGGTCGAAAACAGGTTAAACAAAATAGATAAAATATCTGACGCGCCTGTATTAAACGACAAAAAATGGGTTAACCGACAGATAATATGGATAAATATCTGACCCGCCTGTATTTAACACGGATAAAATGGGTTACAGTATCTTTACAAACAACTAGGTTGTTTATCCATGGCTTCAAGAATAGTCAGGTGAAGCTACAAACCAAAATAAGCTTACACCCAAAAAAATAACAAGCGATAATAATAATATGAATATCCATCCAGATATCCATTTTTAGTGGATAATATGGATATTCCCATATCTGATGGGTCGGATTGGATCGGATTGGATGGTTACTTATTTTTTTAACCATTTTGCCAGCCCCAATAACAACTAAAGGGGACAGGAAAAAAAGTTCAATCCCTTCGAAGAAAGGTGATGAAGCCTAACGAATGTAGGTTCAGCCAGCTAATTTGCCTAACCGTTCTTTAGGCAATTATTCCTAATCACGGTGTTAGTTATCACTAAATATCTTTAATTTGGGTGTTGGTTAATATGTGTACTTACCAAGTTGATTAGCCGCATGAAGCTAGAACCATTTCTTGCTGAGACAACTTGAGTTCCAGCTACTTGAGGAGAACCAACAACTTTCGCCGTTGCAGCTTTGTCTACTATTGTTGGATTGTTCAAATTGTCAACATCAGAGACAGAAGAGAAAGGAGACTCACCTATTATATAATAATGAGTCTGATAAGTGTAAAAACCATTAAGAAGAAAAGTCCAAAGCAGTCATCATCACTAGAGACATATGGTTGTAACACACTCTAACTAGTTTAACTATTTCCGGTACTCATTTTTTTTATCAAGAAAAAGTTCTATTTCCAGTACTCATATTTAGAGAAAATGACAAAATGGTCCCTTATCTTTAAAAGTAGGTTCAAAATAGTCCCTTACGTATCAACTGAGCAGTTTTGGTTCTTTAAGTTTGCCAAAACTGAGCATTTTTGGTCTCCATTGGATATTTACAAAACTATGATTGTTAAATTTAACCGGAATTGTGAAAACAGAAAATATTTAGCACCTCAAATTTGGAATTTTGTAGTTTACATTATTTTGCTCTATTTTGAGAGTCTGGTGCAACTTCTTGAGGTGCAATTTGTGTTATTTTTTATCTATATTTTATGTCTGGTGTTGCGGTTTCTGGAATTTTGACGAATATTTCTGGTGTTTCTGGCTAAAAATAATAATAATTCACTGGTTAAATTTAACAATCTGAGTTCATTAAATATTTGATGGAGACCAAAAGTGCTCACTAAACTGCTCAGTTGATACTTAAGGGACTATTTTGAACCTGCTACCAAAGATAACAGACCATTTTTTTCATTTGTCCTCATATTTATACCATCTTCCGTGAGAAATTTGGTTCAACAGTGGATATCACTAACTTGACATATGCATACTGCCCTGACTAATTGAACAGAAGTGCGAAAACGTATTGGCAAATATGTACACATGATGATTATGGAGTAAAACAAGATAATGTTTGACATGTTCTCTCAGTGAGTAGACATCGGAAAGCATATTGATTAGTAATATCAAAATTAAAGTAGCGTCCTAAAGAAGCACCACAATATGAAGTGTAGATTTTCCAGACATCTTAATTCAGATTACCTGGAGGAAAAATTTGTAGAGCTGTTTGTAACTCATTTCTGTATCTGTTTGCATCGGACTGTGAAGAATAAATTACTCGCATGTATGCAACCTCCATGCATTTATAGGCAAGTGCAGCAGCTGCCATGTCTTTTAATTTCTCATATTCATGACCGCAAAACCTATGAACATAAGTAGGACCCACAATCAGCATTACAGTCAAGTTTTGTCACGGCATTGTAATAACTTATTTCTAGAATACGCAAAACTTACAGTTGTCCATAAGTAGCATACATTTCACATGTTCAGAAAGTACTATACAATGAAATTTGTTGTTCCTATTGAGTACAAAAGCGCCATAAACCTTGGCCACAGAGTGCAGGCGTAAGTAGAAGTTGAAAAGCACTAATCATATTCAGAAGAATAGATTAGTTCACGAAGTTTTTCAGAATAAATAACATCAGTGAAGGAATGCTTCAAAAATTCTATGAGCTAATTGACTATAAATTCAAATATACTGCTTTAGATTAGATTTATTCATGGCGCTAAAACTGTACTGTTATGTCTGCTACTAAAGTTGTTTTATCAACCAGAGAAGAATATTCTACCAAGTTCAAACACTTATAAAGTAGTTGATATAGAGATATCTATGTTGCTAGGACCCACCAAAAATGTTGTCGGATCCTAAAAATACAGCATTTTTGGAGGATCCAATACGCACCCGTCCGCATTTTTTAAAAGTCCGAGCAACATAGCCTGATACAGTACTATGATAAATTATGGGAGAAAAATATTATTGAATTGTGTATCTACATTATTACATTGAACCCTATTTATATACATTACATCCCAATCATTTTTCAAGTAGGATACTACGTACAAATCATATTTCTATTCCTATTCCTATTCTAACACTCCCATCAAGTTGGTGCATACAAGTCATACGTACCGAGCTTGTTACAATCTAATATGAGGACCAATGAGTGACTTGGTGAAAATATCTCCAAGTTGATCACTCGACTTCACAAATTTAGTGGCAATATCTCCGGAGAATATCTTTTCCCTGACAAGGTGACAGACAATCTCAATGTGCTTAGTCCTCTCATGAAATACCGGATTTAATGCCATATGAAGGGTCGCTTTGTTATCACACACAAGTTCCATTTGAATGATTTCTTCAAATTTTAGTTCTCTGAGCAATTGTTTAATCCAAACTAGCTCACAAGTTGTTAGAGTTATTGCACGATATTCTGATCCAGCAATAGATCGAGCAACGACACTCTGTTTCTTACTCTTCCAGGACACCAAATTACCTCCTATTAACGCACAATATCCGGGTTTACTATTAGAGGGTGATCCTGCATAATTAGTGTCTGTATATCCAACGATCTTCTCATGACCTCGATCTTTGAAAAACAGTCATTTACCTGAAGCTGACTTAATATATCGCAGAATGCGGACAACTGCATCCCAATGACTATCACAGGGAGAATCCATAAACTGACATACAACACTCACAGGAAACGAAATGTCAGGTCTAGTCACTGTGAGATAATTCAACTTACCAACCAGCCGCCTATATCTTCTGGGATCACTGAGTGGCTCCTCCTGTTCTGGCAGGAATTTAGCATTCGGATCCATAGGAGTGTCAATGGGTCTACATCCCATCTTTCCTATTTCCTCAAGAATGTCCAAGGCGTACTTGCGTTGCGAAATAACAATACCTGACGTGGATTGGGTAGCCTCAATACCTAGAAAATACTTTAGTCTGAAAATGCTAAAAGAGATGTTGCTTTAAATTAGTGATATCATCTTGATCATTGTCAGTTACAACAATATCGTCAACATAAACTACCAAATAAATACTCAAATCTGTAGCAAAATGTAGATAAAATACAGAATGATCTGCTTCACTGCGAGTCATGCCAAACTCCTGAATTACTGTTCTGAATTTACCAAATCAGGCTCGATGAGACTACTTTAGACCATAAAGTGACTGACGCAATCGACGCACCACATTAAACTCCCCCTGAGCAACAAAACAAGGTGGTTGCTCCATATAAACTTCCTCCTCAAGATCACCATGGAGAAAAAACATTCTTAATGTCCAACTGATAAAAGGCCAATAGCGAACAACAACCATGGATGGATAGAAAAAGACGGACATATGCTATTTTATCCACGGGAGAGAAAGTATCACTATAATCAAGCTCAAATATCTGTGTATACCCCTTCGCAACAAGGCGAGCCTTAAGCCGATCAACTTGGCCTCTCAGACCAACTTTGACTACATAAACCCAACGACAACTAATAGTAGATTTACCTGAAAGAAGATGAACAAGCTCCCAAGTACCACTCGTGTGTAAAACAGACATCTCGTCAATCATAGCTTGTCGCCATCCGGAATGAGAAAGGGCTTCACCTGTAGACTTAGCAATGGGGACAGAGGACAATGATGATACAAAAGCATAATGGGATGATGATAGACGATGATAACTTAAAAGGATATAATGTGGGCTAGTATTACGAGTGAACCGTTTATCTTTTCGAAAGGCAATCATTGATCAGAGGAGACAAGTCCGCGACAGGTGCAGGATCCGACGCATGACATGAATCATCTGGACCTGATGTTGGGTCTGATGCTTGACGCGGTCGACGATGATAAGTCAGAAGTGGTGGCACTGTGACTGGAGATGTAGAAGTAACTGTAGATTCCTCAAAGGTCGGTGTATATAAAACCTGAAGTATAGGTAAGACCTCAGAGATATCAAGATGATCAGAAGGAGACTTAAAATAAGGTTGAGACTAAGAAAATGTGACATCGACAGACATAAGATATCTACGGAGATCAGGTGAGAAGCAACGATACCCCTTTTGAACCCGAGAATAACCAGAAAGACACATTTAAGAGAGCGAGGCGCTAATTTATCTATCCCAGGAGCTAGGTTATGCACAAAACATGTGCTCCCAAAAACACGAAGAGAAAGATGGTATAGAGATGATTGAGGATATACTATAGATTATGGAATCTGATTCTGAATAGAAGATGAGGCATTCGATTAATTAAATGGCAAGACGTAAGGACTACATCGCCCCAAAAAAGCAGCGGAATATGGGATTCAATGAGAAGAGTGTGAACAGTCTCAATGAGATGCCTATTCTTCCTTTCTGCTGAGGGGTGTGGGGAAAAGATATTTGATAAATAATTCATTGGTGAGTCATAAACTGCTGAAACTAGGAGGATTTGTATTCTAAGGCATTATCCTACAAAAAGTACGAACAGAAACACCAAATTGATTGTATTTCAGCACAAAAACTCTTGAATATAGAGAATAACTCTGAACGATCTTTTATTAAGAATAGCCAAGTACAACTGAAAAAATCGTCAATAAAACTAACAAAATAACGAAATCCTAAACGTGAACTCACTTTACTAGGATCCCAAATATCAGAACGAACTATTGAAAAAATAGACTCTGCACGACTCTGAGCACTACGTAGAAAGGTAGTACGAGTGTGTTTTCCAAATTGACATGACTCACAATCTAATTTGGACAAACTAGACAAACTAGGCACTATCTTTTGTAGCTTGAATAGACTCGAATGTCCCAATTGTTTATGGATTAAGTCTGGAGGATCTGTAACACAACATGTTGTAGAGTAATTAGGAGAGGTAAGATAGTAGAGGCCTTGTGATTCATATCCTGCACCAATCACATATCCCGTAATGTGGTCCTACATAACAAATAAATCATCAAGAAATATTATGGAACAATTTAGGGCACGTGTCAAACGACTAACAAATGCAAGATTAAAAGAACAACCAAAGACATAAAGAACAGAGTATAGAGTGACAAAAGATAGGAGATTAACTTGTCCAACTCCTTTTGATTTTGTTTGGATCCCATTGGCTAAAGTAAACAAAGGAAGAGACTCTGAATAAATAATATTTGACAAACGTAATTTGTTACCAGAAATATGATTAGAAGCGCCTGAGTCAACGACCCACGATGGAGAGATACTAGACTGTGAAACATAAGCGAAAGAATTACCAGCAGAAGTAGAAGTATTAGGCTGAGAATATATGGCTACGCTTACTTGCTCGATACTGAAGGGACTCATTATATTCCCCTTCATATAAAAGCCTCAGATTTTCGATAGTGTCAGTCTGAGCAACATGAGCATTGTTGGGTGGTTGACCATGTAGACCACGACATATGTCACAAGTGTGTCCAAACTTATGACAATAACTACACTGGACATCATTGGGTAGTGGACCATATAAAGCACGACATACGTCGCGAGTGTGTCCAAACTTATGACAATAACTACACTTAGTTCGAGATCTTTCAAAACGATCTTCTTCTCGTCGATTATCCATAGACTGAGATGTTCGATTCTCTATGGTTTGAAATGCGAGAACATATGAGTCAACGGTTGGTATGAAACCACTGTGATTAGGAGGCGTAGCAAGACGAAACAAACGAAAAAATAGTTCATCAATTGTAGAAATCATAGATCTAGCCAAAACCTGATCACGCACCGAATCAATGTCAGCAGGAAGTCCAATAAGTGTAATAACTAAAAACATCTTCTTTGCTCTTGTTATTTTTCAACATTCGTAGTGACTGGCATCAACAGCTCAAATTCCTTCATGCCTGCCTGTACCTGTCCCAAGTAAGTAGACATATCTGATTCCTGTTTCTTTAAGTTGGTCATCCAAGATATCACATCATAAAATCGAGATATGTCATTAGTGTTAAAATAGAAATAGGATTTCTTATATAGTATCATATTAGGAAAATGATTGTAATGTAGAATAGAAAAAAGATTTTATATATAATATTTTATTAGGAAAAGGATTGTAATGGAATGTCTATAAATAGAGCTCAGTGTAATCATGTAGATATAATAATTCAATAATATATTTTCTCATATAATTTATCATATGGTATCAGAGCTTCTACGATCTTGATAGAGAATAAAAGAGCTTCCGCTACCGGCGGGCGGCACTAGAAAATGTGTCGCCCTGTCTGGCCAAAGATAATGGTAGAGTGAAGATTGTAAAGAACTTTCAAATATTTATAAATAAAATATTCTCCGAATATTATCACCGAATCAAAAAAAAATGGCGTGAATAGTACTGCGTAAATATTGTCGCGTGAACAATTTTTTCGGGCGTGAACAGTTACCAGATTTCGATAGGGTTCCGATGATTCCAGACTATTTACGGTCATCTTTTAAGAATTGTTTTACTTTCAGCATCGTGTAGAAAGTTCGAGCTGACTCATACCACTTTCTTCGAGGTTTGACAACTTTTCCAACATAATTTCTTTTCCCGTAGGTCATGTCATCATTCTGATCCTACCCACAAAATATCATCACAATCCTGTGCCTAAATTCTGACGACTGTTTTGCGTCCCGTAGAGTCGTGTCATCATTCTGATCCTACCCACTAAATACCATCACAGTCTCGTGCCTCAATTCCGACGATTGTTTTGCGTTTCTTTTAGAGCATTAGTAAGAAAGTATCCCCTGTGCAATATTCCAATGAAGACTCAAAAAAAAAATATATCACCACCGCGCATAATTTTTCCGGTGATTGCTAGCGTCACATCTCTATCTAGTGGCGTTGTGCAGAATCCGACACCACCACAACATAGATCAGGTTCAAGCTAGTGAGAGACTAATTGTTGTGCAAATTTCCAACAATTTCCAGGAAAGCAAATGAGTCACTGTGTAATATATTCGATGACAACATAGTTGTCCGCTACAAAATTACTTTCGGATAGTGTTGCGCAAATTCCAACACCACCACGAGGTAGATCAGTCACTTCTGACCAAAATCCAGTCAATGGCTCCGGCAAATACCCACTCAAGCGCCACCACGTGCCACTCAAAGTGCCAGCTCCAGCTAGCGCGTCAGAACCACGTGCCTCACATGCACCTTTTTTCAGCAAAATCTCAGTGATTTTCTTCTTGGGTTGCGTTCGCCAAATTCCCTCTATATTTAAGTCAAATTTCGTTATGTCTCTCAAGTTTGATATGTATAACTCCAAAAATACGAGAATTGAAAGTTCAAGTCTTATGATTACTTCAAAACCCTTGAGGAGGAGATCATAAAATCACACATCACGGTCCATGAAGAAGCGACGAAGAGGAGGTCAACTTGAAAGATCTCGACCTAGGTATAGTTATTGTAATAGGCTTGGACACATTCGTGAAGTATTTTATTCTCTCTATGGTGACCTTAAAGAGGAAGTTTATAGGGAGCAACCACCTGATTTTATTGCTAGGGGGGTCTAACCTGGTGTGTCGATTGCATCGGTCACTTTATGATCTGAAACGGTCTCCCAGACTTGGGAAATTCAGCACATTAATTCAGGAGTTTGGCATGACTCGTACTAAAGATCTTAGCAGACCGAAGTATTTTCTAGGTATTGAGGTTGCTCAATCCAGATCATGTATACTCTTTGATGATATTGTTACAAAATTTATGTAGTCAAGTGATCAGCTTGCAGATATTTTCACCAAATCCTTCACTGGTCCTCACGTTAATTACATCTGTAACAAGCTCGGTACATATGACTTGTATGCACCAACTTGAGGGGAGTGTTAAAATAGGAATAAAATTTCATATATATTATCCTACTAGGAAAATGATTGTAATGTAGAATAGGAATAGGATTTTATATATAATATCATATTAGAAAAACAGATTGTAATGGAGTGTCTATGAATAGAGATCAGTGTAATCATGTAGATACAATAATTCAATAATCTATTCTCCATAATTTCTCACAATTAGTGTATAAAACGCGAACCTTTTCCCAAACTGAATAACATGTTTGGAAGCAACGAAACAAAGGCATCAACTTGGGATCAATAGATCGCCACAGAAGGCTACATAATTGAGCGTCAACCTTCTCCCACTGTGCTTTGGCCTTTCCGTCTGTCTTACTAGTCTTTTCCTTTTCGTCAACCACAATACCCTTTTACGTTAAGTGATCTTGAACACATTGACCCTTACAGCACAACTCAACCGAGAAAGCCCAAGCTAAATAGTTTGAACTTCCCATTAACGGTTTTGAAGTGATCATAGGGCTTGAACTTCCAATTCTCATGCTTTTGGAGCTAAAAATATCATATCTGAAAGACATCTTGTTAGATCCGAAAGACATCTTGTTAAATCTGAAATTTATAGCTTAAAATCTCAAAATAAATTGGTCGGAATCTGAAAAAATTAATTTCGCAACTAGATCTGAAAGAAGAATAGATCTGTCGCCGAAAAACAGTAGATCTGATCGCCGAAGTTCTCGATATCTAAAAACATTATCGGGGTAGGTTCTAACAGAGGGAAAATGATTTAAAACCACCGCACTCACGGCGTGTCAAAGTGCGAGACGCCAATCAACACTTTGAGTGGCGCGAGCGGCATGCTGGGACCCAATCACGCGAAATTTTCAGGGTATGGTCGCACTAAGGTTTTGATCCCGCTTGGTATCGTATATGCACAAGATAATCAAAAGTGATCTCAATCTCGCAACAAAGCAGTATTTCACGATAAATTATGGGAGAAAAATATTATTGAATTGTGTATCTACATTTACATTGAGCCCCATTTATAGACACTACATCCAATCCTTTTCCATGTAAGATACTATATACAAATCTTATTCTCATTCCTATTCTAACAAGTACAATCACCAATACATCAACAAATTTTTACAGCTAGTGTAGCTTTAACAACAGTCCAAATCTTTAACCATTCTTAGATCCTTTATAAATGTAAAGAATAGAAAAACATATGTCAAGCCAAAATTTATAATTTTGAGACTTCAATCTTTAAGTTCAAACGAAGACACAACAACATACCCAATGTAATCCTACAAGTGGGTTCTGGGGAGGGTAGAGTGTACGCAGACCTTACCCCTGCCTTGGCAGGTAGAGATGTTGTTTTCGATAGACCCTCGGCTCAAGTCAAACAAAGACACAAAATTATAAAAGAATAGCAATTCAAATGCATTCTTTGATATGTGACACAAAATAATGGTGCAGACATATCTCAAACCCTAGGCACTTTGGCATTTTAAGGAAGTATTCCCTCCGTCCCAATTTATGTAACATTTTTTCCTTTTTAGTTAGTCCCAAAAAGAATTACACCTTACTATATTTAGTAACAATTTTACTTCAAACTTCTCATTCTACCCATAATGAGATGATTTATAGCCATAGAAATATCATGGCTTATTTTGGACCACAAGTTTGAAAAGTCTTCCTTCATTCTTAAACTCCGTCCCTAATGAAACACCTTCACATAAATTCGGACGGAGGGAGTAATACCTACTCTACAATCTTTCTAACACAATAATTCATGCTTGCAACAGTTTTTGCATGGCGTCTCAATGAATGAACCAAGTTCAAGTTAAAAGGGGAACTCACTGGCAGAGTTTTGCAGTGCTGCTATAGATTCTCATTGGCTGATTCACTTCACCGTGCTTGGAGCTGTCTAATTCTAGTAAGGAGGCGCCATGGAGAAACTTTAGTGCCGCTTGGAAATAGATACCTGTACTTTCACTTGATCCAGAATTCTGAAACAAATAGCCAAAGTTATGCCAACATAAAAGTAAATAAATGAAACAAATAGTGAAGCATAGCACCCAAGAGTGTGGCCTAGTGGTCAATGAAGTAGGTTGAGAACTATGAGGTCTTAGGTTCAAATGGAAGCAAAGACAAAAGAATAACTAGGTGATCACTTCCTATCTATCCCAGCCTTGGTGGACATGAGTTACCTGGGACACCACGGTTATCAAAAAAACAAAACAAAAAAAGAAGCATATCCACCATATTTTGTCCCATCCTTTTTTTGAACATAAGTGTAAATTCTTTTAACCTTGAGACGATCTGCCAGGTGTTTAAGGTTTGTGGCTTCTTTTATGGCATTTGTAGCAGCTTGACTTGATGAATCCTTCCGAACAGGGCTCGGAACATCTAGATCCCTGACCTTATTAGCAGTACTATTAGGTAGGTTTCCATGGTGGCTTTTAGCTTTTTTACCCTGTCTCGAAGCACTTGACTTTTCCCTTTCAGAAGCAACAACCGTAACCAAATTTGCCCCATTTTCCCTTTCAGATCCGTGAACTGGCTCTTTAAATACAACTGTCTCGTTCTGATCTCTTGTTAATGGAGACTTGGAAGATACTTCAATCTGCTCACTTTTGTTGTAAACGAGCTTCTTCGATGATCTCTGATCATCTCGATCTGGTAGTGCAGCCTTCCTTTTAACATCCAATCGAACTTCCGCATCATCATGATGACCAATTCTTGATTGATTATCTCCTTTAACATTTTTGTCCAATGATTTTCCAGAAGGATCCTTCTTAGAACTCTTTTTTAATCTATCTGAACCAACAGCAGATTTCTCCTGAGACTTGCTTTTTCCTGGTGCAGTTTTCTCCTCTTCTAATGGCACTTGATCTGAAGATAAATTTAAAATATCAGGATTCTTGTTCTTATGTTGGTCCGAATCAGATTTTGGAGCCCGATTCTTCTCTTTACGCCGTGATGAGGAATCTCGAAGTTCGCCCCCTTTTCTCTTTGTCAAAGAATCTTTATTGTCACTCCTCCCCTTATGCATTGACACGTCTGAAATATGGGCTTCTGGGCTCTTTGCTGAAACCAAGTCTTTCTTTGTATCATCCTCTAAGTCCCTGCTTTTATATTTATCCCGAATCTTCCCTGACATGTTATGTGACAAACTACTGCTTGAGCAAAAGGTCCGGTTCTCGTCATCATGTGCATCATCTCGCTTAATTTTTTTAGAAGATGCATCTAATTCCACCTCACTTATGTTCCTCATCTTTGCATTCTTCATACCTGTCAAACATCCCATAAAGAAAATAAAGAAAAATACTAGAATTCCACGATTCCAGCAAGTTCAAAATGTAACCACTCCCTCCGTTTCAATTTGTTGGTCTTAGTTTGACTTGGCATGGAGTTTAAGAAAGTAAAGAAGACTTTTGAATCTTGTGGTCTTAAACTAAAGATATGTATAATGTACCAAAATGCCCTTTAATCTTGTGGTCTTGAACATGCCATGTGAGATGTTGAAATTAAAGAGTTCCCAAATTAGGAAAGAGGCATTCTTTTTTAAAGAGACTAAAAAGGAAAGTAAGAGAGGGAGTACTAAAAGATGAATACCTCCATCAGAGTGGTTGTCAAGAGAAATTTTCTTCTCTTTGTTTTTATGTTTCCTCTTCTCTACAACTGAGCTATTTGGAAGGCCCGAGTTTTGATGGCCATTTTCATCAAATGAATGAGAAGTACCACTTGAATGGTTCATCATGACGTAGGTGGAAGATTGTGAGCCGTCTTGTTTAGTTCCACTTGACGAAGCTTTTGATTCATTTCTTGTCTTCCCACTGTAATTGATAGCTTGTACACCAAGATTCGGGTTCTCTTGGCTGGCATGCAAATCATCAATGGAAGCTGATCCATTTGAAGCCAATATCGGACACTCCCCAGACGAACATGGCTTCTCAGTTTTTCCAACATTAACTCTTTCCTTTATCGAGCTGTTATGTTCAACCAAACTTTTATTACCGATAGCATCAGAAACCTTCAGCATTTCTGGTGAAGGAATTTCCTGTAAACCAGTTTCAACATCCTCAGTTTTTATGTCCCCAAAGAAGTCTCTGTATCTATCTTTAACATGGTTTTTTTTCACGTCCTCCGGACCACTTTTTGCATAATGAGTTCCATTTACTAATGCAACAGAAGTTTCTAGGTTTTCCAGGATCCTACGTTCAGATACACTTTTCCCCAAGAGCTTTCCTTTTTCAGTCAAGCAAATCAAATCATCCGAAAGCGGGGATAACAATAGACCATCATGCATTGGATATGACGTCATAATCTGCCTCAACACATGGACGAAAAATAAAACGGAGAAACCAAGGTCAAGTTGACATATTCCCATAATATAGGAGGTATAAGTGTTTTTATTTTAAAATACAGGGCGTTGTCCGAAACTGAGTCATATTATATGGATGTTTAGTGTAATTAACCATTTTCTTTATTGTATCTCTTCCTTTATATGGAACTGTAATTAACCCTAAAGAAATTCGATGCTTTTATGACGGGTGAGAGCATTCACCTGAAGTATACTTGTCGGAGATTCATATTGGGAATCCTTAAGGTCCCCATTGTTCATTGGGCTATCATCCAGCGATGATGATGGAGAGACATCAAGGCCATGCCCGCTATAGATTTCAGCTTTCTTTTGGGTTGACAAATTTTCAATACCAATTCTGTTGTGCAACTTGAGAGCTTTCTTGTCCGAGAGATTTGTAGGCTTTTTGACTACCTCACTTTTTGAAGTGGAGTCTTCATCTGGATTTGTTTTCCCATTAGCTGCTGGAGCCTTCAGTGCTAGGGGTCTCCCTGGTAGAGAAGTTGGTGAGGAAGCTAATGAGGGTCGACGACCACCCTGCATAACAAGATAATGCATGTTTCTTAGTCAAAGTAGAAATAAATGTGAGGAAAGCAATTATACTTGTTAATAAAACGAGAAAATGACAAAAATGGCCCCCTATCTTTGATAGTAGGTTCAAAATAGACTCTTTATGCATCACTTGAGCAGTTTTAGTCCTTTAAGTTTGCTAAAAGTGAGCACTATTGCAATAACTTCGTCCAATATTTACCAAACTTTGATTTTAAAAATTCGACTACGAAAATAGAAGATACTTAAATGGGAAATCACATTTGGAAGTACAGATTTTGTAGTTTATGTTAATTTTGGTCTATTTGAGGTGCAATTGTATTATTTTTTGGTCCTTTTTTCGTGTCTGGTGTAGTTTTTTATGTTGCGGTGTAGTTTTTTATGTTGCGGTCTCTGGAAATTTCTGGTGTTTTTTGGTTAAATTCTTCTTTTCATATTCCAGCTAATGTTTACAATTAGAGTTTGGTCAATATTTATCAGAGACCAAAAGTGCTTATTATTGACAAATTTAAAGGGCTGAAACTGCTTAGATGATACTTAAGGGATTAATTTGAACCTACTACCAAATATAAGAGACCATTTTGTCATTTTCTCTTCATAAAACACAGCTTCAATAGAAGGTACCTCTGGGCGCAAATTGTTCGGTGATATTGATATGTTATTGTTGAAGGCCTCTGGTGGAGTCCTTGAATGTGAACGCTGATAGGTAGGTAAAAACGAACCGTATCCACCAAACTTTGACCCTGCAACACATACAAATTGATAGTCAATCATTCAATGCACAAACACATCACCACAAACTTCTGATTCTAAGGATATGCCATTGTAATACCCAAATTCTCAGACGAAACTCCATCCTCAAAATCCTTTTGAAAATGACCCAAAACATCTTGGAGTTTCTCATCCTTGAAAGAATAAGAGAACAGCTGTGTGAGAAGCTGGAAAGTGCATAACACAATTGTATGAAACTGGCTGTTGCAACAGCTCGTTTTCTTATCAGTTTCAACATGACAGCCAGTAGAGAATAAAAGTGAGAAAGCTAAGATAGCCCGAGAAGTAAATACAGAATAATACTTTTTGGTAAGGTAAATCACAAAATTGATATTAAAAGCATAAACTTGGCGATGAAAAAGTTTATAGCTTGATTGAGACTTGGGTAAAATAATTAGAAAAGCAGAAAAATCAAGACAAAGCAAATAACAAAACAAACCAAACAAATTACCATTTTTATGGTACAAGCAAGAAGGAACACAGGCACCCAAGTGTACTGTTAAATGAGCAAAGAATTACCTCATGGGCAGCAAGACTTCTCTCCTATGCAGGGAGGGTGCAACTTATCAGGAGTGTGCTTTTATCCATTCAGAACTATTGGTCACAGATATTTGTTCTTCCTAAGAAGGTTACTACAATGATCATTGCTATTCGTAGAAGATACTTGTGGACAGGCAAAACTGAGGTGAGCAAAAAGGCTCTTATTGATGGGATCAGCTATGCAAACTAACACTGCAGGGGGATCAAACATCACTGATATTGAGATACGGAACAAAGCAGCCATCGCTAAGCTGCTGTGGAATCTAAGTCACAAAAAGATAAACTCTGGGTGAGATGGGTCCATTGTTACTATATAATGAACTCTCCAATATGGGATATAGCACCTAAACAAGCATCTTGGCTGCTTTTGAAGATTCTGAAGGGTAAGAAAGATTTTGAAGCTGCAGGTTATGACTATGATCAGTACCTATCATTGCACAGATTTTCCATTCAGAAGTTCTAAGTTACAGTTATTTGAAGGCATCTTGCTAGCTGCGGAATTGGCACAACACTGGACTACTCACTATGTGCTACTGAGTTAGAAAGTATTAATGTAGAAAGAAGACTGTGGTCCCTGAACTATTTTCCTGTATAACAACTAATAGGAGAGATCTTAGCTGAGTTTATGGTTTGTGGAATGAGCGACGTGCTGCAACTGAATTCTAAATTAATAATTTGCACATATTCAATGGATTTTTAAGACAAATAATTTTTTTTAAGTAAAGCTACTGGGTTGGACCGAACCCGCAAGCTATACTCTAGCTCGGCCGCAGCCTACGTAATCTACTACTCCTTTCGTCCCAATTTATGTGACACTTTTTCCTTTTTAGTCCGTCCCAAAAGCAAAAAGTCTATTTTAGACCACAAGTTTCAAAAGTCTTTCTTTATTTCTTAAACTCCATGCTCAGTCAAACATCTTCACCTAAATTGGGACAAAGGGAGTACTACAACAACAACTCCGCCTCAATGAATCTGTCGCTGACCATGTCGCTTCATTTAAGCTCATCTGAACCACTATTACACTGAACCACTATTACACAAGTATTAGAAGTTCTCTACATTTTAGACAGACATATATCCCTATGTAACATTGATTAACAAAAACGTAATCTTGAAAAGTAAAACAGGAAAGGAAGGGGAAAAAAATACAATATAAGAGAGTGCGATATCCGGGTCAACAGCTGAATCATCACAAGCTTCTCCCTCTTCAAGCTTAGTCTCCTTCATCTCTGTTTTAAACACCAAATATTAAAAACTAATCATTTCTTCCATCCCAACTCCCTACACAAACCATTCAACAAAAAAACTGAAATTTCAAGATTTTTCAAACCCTCAAGCCCCTTACTACAAACTACAATATATATATATATATATATATATATATATATATATATATATATATATATATATATATATATATTCACCAAATTACAATATGGAACAACAAAAATCCAGAAAAAAATAAAACAAAAACCTGCTTCAAATCAAAATTATAGTAAAAATGGAATTTCAAGAAAACTTTCAAGCTCCTTCAACTACAAAAAAACTAAAATAAAAAAGAAAATATTTTTACCAAATTACAATATGGATTAACAAAAACCCAGAAAAAATAAAGCAAAACTTGATTCAAAACCAAATCAAAATCCTAAAAATTATAAAACTTCAAGAATACTCTCAATCTCAAATCCCCCAATTCCCTAAATTCAGCTCAAAAATAAACATCCTCCACCCAATTACAATATAGCAAAAACCCAGAAAACCCCACAAATCTTTTCTGCTCAACCGATCAAAACAGTAGAAAAAAACAAACCTTTTTTAACAATAAATAAATAAATAAATAAATATACCAAAAAAGGGACAAAATAAACTGTATTTGATAAGCTCAGAATATTTCAATTTCTATATATATATATATTGTGAAGTTTTGGATTGAATTAGTGCGATCTAAGTTTAGCTCAGAAATGATGAAAGAGAAAGAACATGGTTATGTGTGTTTTTTGTACAAGGTTTTCTTTTTTACCTAAATTGTAAAAGGTTGGTCATAACTACCTACCAACTGTTAAACATTACTCGTCCGTTCAGTTTTACTTATCCATTATATTAAAAATAATTATTCAATTTTACTTGTTCATTTTAAAAAATTAAAAATATTTTATTTTATTTTTCTATTTTACACTTAATATTAATAAGTCAAAATTTTCAATTTCTTTTTCCAACATTTTGAAATTATACTCGTCAAACTTGACGTTTTACAAGGCGCCACTCTTTAGTCTTTTTTATGAGAAATATATAAATTATTGGAACTCATTACATAATTAGTTGAGTGCACATTTTTTGTAAGTTTTAATTGATTTAAATTATTAGATACTAGTAATAATTAGCGTAATATAATAAACGTTTTTTTCTATTTTTGGCTTCTTAATAGATGCATCAAGTTAATATTACGTGACAAGTAAAATTGGACGAAGGAAGTATCTTTTAGATTTTTCCCATTTTCTAGTCACTTTCACTATGGCTTTTTTCTTTTGGATTTGAAAAAATTGAAAATTTCCCATGATATATCATTCTGATTTTTTCGTACCTTTCATTCAATAAGAAAATAGATGAACGTACTCTCCAGGCGGGATACTTAACACAGCACTGCATGAGTCAATACAAATAACGCCTAGTATTCATCGTTTACGACTAGAATTATTGGGGTATCTAATCTCATTCGCTGGCACAAAGCAAGAAAACGACTTTTACAGTATCAATGATCAGTACCGGCGAATGAAATATGATGGAAAAAGAAACTCCATTTTTTTTTTAAATCTTATCATATCCCTCTATTGTGTATGAAGTTTATGATTTTCGTTGGTGTAAATTCAATCACCTGAATTTAATAATGGTGTTTTCTTTGATGATAATAAATCTAATTATAGAAAGAATCATGATTAAAGTTGAGGATAACTCTTTTTTATCTATATTCATGATTACGAATCAAAATGGTTAACGATGGCCCTGATGGGTGGTTTTGCTAGAATAGTCAATAATGAAATCAATGTTCAGCATATCTTCTCGCTCGATTCCAAAAAAAAGACACAATTTTAATTATTCAATTCTATATCGAAAACGACCAATTGATCCCACGAAAGCCCAATTTAAAAATTATTTTCACGACTTGAAATCAAAACCTAGTTAATGGTCCACCGGTATTATTCACCTTATTCATCCTTTGGTAGTCAGTCACTTTCAGTAGTTACAGAATCACTTTTATATTTGATGAGCTGACCATTGAAATTTTAACAAAAGGTTAAAGTTACATCAACTAGTGAAAGATTATGATTTAATTTTATAAGTTTTTGCCAAAATTTTAAATTTCAATCTCAAAATCTACTTCCAAACGAAAAAGTTTGTATATTGATAGGGTAAATATATAGTACTATCAATATACATATAGTGACCCAGTGATCATTAGTCAAATTTGTGGCCTTAGGGTCACAAGTTCGATTCTCGGTGGATACGTTTTCCGAGACATATGCCTCATATTAAAGTCTGGTAGCTTAACCGCGCAGGCATGTTGCATTGTGGGTTTGATTCCCTCCAGACAAGTCGTGTTAGGGGATCAGACCTTGTAGCATTGATCCGTTGGTAGCGATCAGACACTAAATGCGGGATGCACATCCCGTGATTTATCCGGCGATGACGGCTAAGGACGGGTTCCATCGCCTCCAAGAGCCTAAGACATCGATTTGTGCAGTCTTAGTGATATGAGATCTTAAGGCATCCCTGGCACTTGATTATCAAAATATATATATATATATATATATATATATATATATATATATACATAATTATTATAAAAACATAAAGGAGGAGGTCACTTTCAAGATCTAATCATCTTTGTCTTTGAATGTGCGTAGTTATCCATATTTGACGGTGACACTGAATATTCTCCCTGTGATCCCTTAAGGCCGGCATTCATGCAATCATCTCAACTTCTTTTTTCCTCCCTATTAATAGTGTGCATTACATTTATTTTCAATTTTTTTTTTGAAAAATACAGGTAAAAACAGGAGTTTTATTTTATTTGATTCTAGTAAAAAGGAGTTTTTTAATTTAAAATTCTACTAATAATAAATTAAAAATCTTAAATGCTTCAATAGGAATTTATATTAAAAAAAATCCTCACATCAAATGAAATAATTTAACCTAAAGAATCACAAATAAAAATCAAGCATGGTTTGAGTAAATGAAAATTACATAAAAAATATATGATACATTTATTAGCTTAGTGCAAACACTGCCTATAAATTTTCATCAACACAGAAATATTATAGTGAATAATAATATATTATTATATAGTCCTTCATTGATGAATCAACTAGTACATGATTTTGAATTGAGTGTGGATGGATTTTATTCTACACAAATGCACAAAGCCAAAAAACAATTGAATT